>CAUYUJ010014984.1:83422-100922 GCA_963575745.1 Prorocentrum cordatum | reverse complement strand
TTGTAATCTAGGAGGGGATCAGTTTGTTATTATATGTGCTGCATCTCCCCTCACTCGGAGGCTAAGCTGTTGTCCTATGTGACACTGTGCAGGCCATGTGTGCTTCACACGATGCATTGTGTTTCTATGTTTCTGTCGTCTCGTCCTTGGGCGGATGGCGGGCGCCGCGAGAATGGAAGTGAAGAACGATTCAGAGGAGGCGAAAGACGGAGGAGGAGGAGGAGAAGGAGGAGGAGGAGGAGAAGAAGGAGGAGGGAGAGAGGAGGCGAAGGAGGAGGATGAGGAGAGAAGGGAGAGCGACTGAGCCAGAGAGATAGAGAAGAGAAGAGAAGAGAAGAGAAGAGAAGAGAAGAGAAGAGAAGAGAAGAGAAGAGAAGAGAAGAGAAGAGAAGAGAAGAGAAGAGAAGAGAAGAGAAGAGAAGAGAAGAGAAGAGAAGAGAAGAGAAGAGAAGAGAAGAGAAGAGACGAGACGAGAAGAGAAGAGAAGAGAAGAGAAGAGAAGTGAAGAGAAGAGAAGTGAAGAGACGAAACAACAGAGGAAGTGAGATGTACGATTCTAGGGGAATGCTACATATTGTTATGTATATATGCATATACACATATAGATGTGTATGAGTGTGCCAATACATGTACATGTATGTAAACATGAAAGCGTGTGTAAATGTGTGTGCATGCATACTGCGTCACATCCAAGGACGGGCCAAACGGGCCTTCGGCTGCCCCAAGAAGCGGCCCAGAGACTTCTGGCTACGTGCGAATGACCGAAAAATCTCAGAGGCCCCGAGACGGCCCACCCACCCCCTCCCAATGGATTCTCCCAAGACGGCCTGTTAATAATGAACCGACCTCTATGAACAGACGCTATTTCCGGCCCCGCACTGAAATTCGCACAGGAAAGCGGATCCTGGTGTATTCGGGATCCTGGTGTATATAGTTCTGTTGTTTCGAGTTCCGCCACTGGTAATGTATATGCTCCAGCTTCCGAGTTAACCCCGCAAGATTGGACGAGACAACGCCTAAGAGTGCTCCGAGGTGGCCTCAAGACCCGTCCAATGGCCTCAAGCTGGGTCTACTCGACCGCTGTACACCCCTGCTCAAAGTTAGGACAATCCTACGACAAGAAACTCGGCTTCATTCAACGCGTATTTCGAAGCAGTAGTCCAGGTCCAAATACACGAAAAGTCTACGAACCAGAAAAGCTCCAAGGAAACGCCCAGCGTCCAGTCCAGATTATTGATTCTCTTAACCGCCATCTGGAGTCCATGCAAGATGTTTTTTCTTCAGATTTCTGATGGATGGAGGAGAGCTCGGCAGAACTCGGTAGAAGGATCGAGTCCAAGAGAGTCCCGCGACCCCCACAAGGTGTCCAAAAAGAGCCCCAAAGAACGTCCAGATGCCCCTAACAGCCCGACGGCTTCTCTT
Organism: Prorocentrum cordatum; assembly: GCA_963575745.1. Classification (NCBI taxonomy): domain Eukaryota; class Dinophyceae; order Prorocentrales; family Prorocentraceae; genus Prorocentrum; species Prorocentrum cordatum. The sequence goes on along the minus strand of CAUYUJ010014984.1, from coordinate 99,500 downwards.
CCTCCCCCTCTTCCTCCCCCTCCCCCATCCGTTCACTGCTCCGTCCTCGCAGGCCTTCTCAAAATCCCAAGGCCCCACGTGCACAGAACCGCCCAGGGGAGAGGTCCTGACACAGTCCACGCTGCCGTGCCTCTCTGTGAAAACACCCCGCGGACACACAGACGGAACCAACCGCCCACGGACGCCACCGAGGCGGGCCAGGGCGGGCCAGAGACAGACCCAGCGCAGCCCAGCACGAGCCCAAGACCGAGACGGAAGATGGGGAGGAAGATGATGAGCAAGATGAGGATGATGAAGATGAGGAAGATGAGGAGGAAGATCGATGAGGATGATGAGCAGGAAGAGGACTGGAGGTTCGAAAAACTGCACACGCAGAAGCTCTTGGAGCTCCGAAAGCGGGCTTCTCGGGCTGGCCTCTGGCGACCCCCCGTGCCGCACCCGTTCCCCGTTGCGCGTGGGGCGCGCAGGAAGCAGCGCCAGAGGCGCCGGGGGGGGGGCGGCTCCTCCTCCTCCTCCTCCTCCTCCTCCTCCTCCTCCTCCTCCTCCTCCTCCTCCTCCTCCTCCTCCTCCTCCTCCTCCTCCTCCTCCTCCTCCTCCTCCCTCCTCCTCCTCCTCCTCCTCCTCCTCCTCCTCCTCCTCCTCCTCCACCTCCTCCTCCTCCTTCCCCTCCTCCTCCTCCATTCCTCCTCCCCCTCCTCCTCCTCCCCTCCTCCTCCTCCTCCTCTTCCTCCTCCTCCTCCTCCCCCTCCTCCTCCCTGGGCCTCCTCCCCCCCAGGGGGGCCGGGAGGAGGCCCAGGGCAGGCCCGAGAGATCGGGGAGGACGCGTGCTGCTTGGAGAGGAGGGCGCGCTCCTCGTCACCTGTTCGACGCTGCTCCTTCCCCTTCCTCCTCCTCCCCCTCCTCCTCCTGCCCCTTCCTCCCCTCCTCCTCCTACCCCCTCCTCCTCCTCCTCCTCCTCCTCCTACTCCTCCTCCTCTTCCTCCTCCTCCTCCTCCTCCTCCTCCTCCTCCTCCTCCTCCTCCTCCTCCTCCTCCTCCCCCTCCTCCTCCTCCTCCATTCCTTCTGCTTATAGACAACTCCTCCCTGTCGCACCCCAAGGCCAGCTTTTAGGGCGGGCCAGGCATTTCGCCGGAGTTTTCCTCACCGTTTACGACTCTGAAGCTTAAATAGGGACAACAGCTTCACAGATGGAGGGCGGGTGGTTTTCAAAGTGTGGCTCTCGCCTTAGCGTCGCGCACACTCGTTTAAAATATTTACAAAAGCTTCACGGATTGAAAGCAAGGGGTTTTCAAAATGCGGCTCTCGCCTGAGCACCGGGCACACTCGTTTTTTGTATATACAAAAAAAGAGTCTCACGGATTGAGGGCGGGTCGTTTTCAAAATGTGGCTCTCGCTTTAGCGCCGCGTACATTCGTTCTCTCAGATCTGCAGGAGCTTCACGGATTGAGGGCGTGTCGTTTGTCCCCACATCCTGAGTGGGGTTCTTGTTTTCCCAGAACACCCTCTCCTTCCCACCCACCTCCCGCTCCATCTTCCATACAGCACAATATTATTCCTACCACACACACCATACCATACCATAGTTCCTACCACACATACCATACCATACCATACCATACCATACCACACCATACGTACCATACCGTACCATACCATACCATGGCGTACCATAGCATACCATACCATATCACACCAATGCCACACCGTACCATACCATACCATACCTCCAGTACCATACCGCCTGAGCGAGGAGGGTATCCGCAAACCATACTATTTACATGGTTTCGTGCCCCTCCCACCCCTGCAGGGAGGCCCCGCCTGAGCGAGGAGGGTATCGGAATACCATACTATTTACATGGTTTCGTGCCCCTCCCACCCCTCCAGGGAGGCCCCGCCTGAGCGAGGAGGGTATCGGAATACCATACTATTTACATGGTTTCGTGCCCCTCCCACCCCTCCAGGGAGGCCCCGCCTGAGCGAGGAGGGTATCGGAATACCATACTATTTACATGGTTTCGTGCCCCTCCCACCCCTCCAGGGAGGCCCCGCCTGAGCGAGGAGGGTATCGGAATACCATACTATTTACATGGTTTCGTGCCCCTCCCACCCCTCCAGGGAGGCCCCGCCTGAGCGAGGAGGGTATCGGAAAACCATACTATTTACATGGTTTCGTGCCCCTCCCACCCCTCCAGGGAGGCCCCGCCTGAGCGAGGAGGGTATCGGAATACCATACTATTTACATGGTTTCGTGCCCCTCCCACCCCTCCAGGGAGGCCCCGCCTGAGCGAGGAGGGTATCCGCAAACCATACTATTTACATGGTTTCGTGCCCCTCCCACCCCTCCAGGGAGGCCCCGCCTGAGCGAGGAGGGTATCGGAAACCATACTATTTACATGGTTTCGTGCCCCTCCCACCCCTCCAGGGAGGCCCCGCCTGAGCGAGGAGGGTATCCGCAAACCATACTATTTACATGGTTTCGTGCCCCTCCCACCCCTCCAGGGAGGCCCCGCCTGAGCGAGGAGGGTATCGGAAAACATTACTCTTCGCCAGGTTTCGTAGCCCTCCCCCCTTCCAGCGGGGCCCCGCCAAAGCGAGGAGGGCATCAAAAAAATGGGTCCCACGAAACCGTTAATCTCTTCATGTGGGGAACTCCGTTAGCATAATTTTTAATGTGGATCTCGCCTTAGCGCCGCGTACACTCGTTTTGAAATATGCAAGAGATTCATGGATTGAGTGCGGGTCGTTTTCAAAATGTGTCTCTCGCCTTAGCGCCGCGCACATTCGCTTTTCAAATTGGCAAGAGGTTCACGGATTGAGGGCGGTTCCTGTTCAAAATGTGTCTCTCGCCTTAGTGCCGCGCACATTAGTTTTTAATGTGCAAGAGTTTCACGGAGTCCCATGCTCAACATACCAGAAATGGTGTTTTGGACGGGTTCTGGATATGCGGGCGCAGAAGTTATGCTGATTCGCTGTGTTGAAGGCCGAAAAATGGCGCTCTGGCACGATTCCGGATCGTCAAGACGCAGCGGTCAGGTTGATACGTGGCGTTGAAATCCCGAGAACAATGTTTTGCCACGCTTCAGGATCTTCAAACTGTTGTCTTCCAACGAGGCAGTCCCCTGAATGGAAATGAACCGCTGTAGGGGCGTAAAGAAGGAGCTTGGAGGGAGGATGAATTCCAACATCGTTGATGACTCTTGGGTTTCCACTGGTCCTCCTCCTCCTCCTCCTCCTCCTCCTCCTCCTCCTCCTACCTCCTCCTCCTCCTCCTCCTTCTCCTCCTCCTCCGCCTCCTCCTCCTCCTCCTTCCTCCTCCTCATCATCATCATCATCATCATCATCATCATCATCATCATCATCATCATCATCATCATCATCATCATCCTCTTCCTCCTCCTCCTCCCCCTCCTCCTCATTATCCTCCTCCTCCTCCTCCTCCTCCTCCTTCTCCTCCTCCTCCTCCCCTCCGCCCCTCTCCCAGTACGGCCAAGACGCTGATTCAAGAAGCAGCTCGGGCTCAGAAGGGGGGTTGCTGTTCCTGGGGCCATCTCAGGTCATTCCATGAGTGTTCCTCTGGCGCTCATCGTGCACCCAGTCGCTGTGGGGCCCGAAGGGGGGCTTCGTTCCTCCTGGAGAGTTGGGTCAGTATGGTTAGACGATGACTGCACTGTACGCCCAGCCAACACGACAGCAGAGCCCGCGCAGGGAAGGGGGGAGTAGGGGGCCGCGGGCCGCGTCTTTGCACCAGTCTGTCCTCTTCCTCCTCGTCGACCTCCTGCACGGGGGCGGAGGCTTAGAGAAAGAGATAAACAGAGAGAAACAGAAGAGAGAGAGAGAGAGAGAAAAAGAGAAAAAAAGTCAGCGAACAGGAAGCCAGAGCCTGGGATGAGAGGGAAGTCCATGTCGATGGCCGAGGGAGACGACAAAATTAAAGGTGGCAGTGCTGGCGGCAATCGCAGTGGTAGAGGCAGTTGCATGGAAAGTACCGGTAGCGGCAATGCAAGCTCAAGAACAATAAAACTTCCTTGGGGCGAAAAATGATGAAAATGCGTCGGCGGCCCGGAAAAGTGGCGGGTGGCGAAACTGAAACGCGGCCACGGGGACGGCGAGCCGACGACGACGAACCGACGACGACCGACGCCAACGAGATTCCTAGGGGAGGGAGAATGATAAATCTTTCGCCGCTGGGAGCGCTGTTGCCCGCCCCAGGAGAGGACGGGGGGGGTCTGCACGATTCCGGGGCTCACATTGCCAGTGGCAGTGGCAGTGGTAGAGAGAGAGCAGTAGTGGCAGTGGCCGTGGCCCCGGTTGTGATTGAGTCAGTGGTAGCGGCTCTGTAGAAGCACAACCACCGAGATGCACGTACCTACAATACTTTTCGTCGCCCAGCGATCTCGATCTGATACACGATGTGCGAATCGGAACAATGCAGGACAACTGTCGGTGGCAACTGGGCACATCGGTTAAAGAAATAGTGGACACTGCAACACTGCAAGCAACACACCGAATTGGGAGAATGCGATCGCTGAGTATGGGAAACTCAGAAACTATACCCCGTACTGGCAGGACCATCACACGGGACTCTGGTGATAAATAGGTTTGGGGGAAACGGGTGTAGCTTCTGGTTTGCGATTGGCGTCGGATCGGATTCGCGATCTACCTGTCTAACGATTCCGCGGTACAACCAGGGGCTGAAAACTGCCAAAAAACTTAATGTTGCGACTTTTTCGCGAAGAAGGAGGGTCTGGTTCTCCCTGCCCCCTCGCCCGCCAACGGCAAGCGCAGTTAGCCACGCCAGGCGAACTGACGAGGCGAATGGCAGGTCTCCACGCCTGGCTCTGTGGACTGGCTCGCCGCAACGCTGTCACCAGATCAATTACAGCTCCAGTGGGCGCAGGCGCGTGCGAGAAGCGCGCGCGAGAGGGTGCGCGGGCCCGTCCATGCGAGCCAATAACTGCACAAGCGCAAACTGTCGGAGGTTCGGCGCTGGTAGGGGGCCACATGCGACCCCTACCCCATATCCCCCACGATTTCTGAAGGGGGAGAGGTGGGGTTCACCTCGCTCGGGAGCTCCCGAACGAGGTGAACCCCACCCCCCCCCTCAGAAATCGTGGGGGGTATGGGGTAGGGTCCGCATGTGGCCCCCTAACAAGCGCACGCTGTCGGAATGATCGGCGCGCGGAGCGCGCCAGGGGACGTCGCCGGAGTCGCCGCCGGGGGAGACCAGCGCCAGGCCAGGAACTCCGCGCGGGCCTCCGACAGCTGGCCGGGAGGCTGGAGAAGCGCTCGGTTGTCGCGGCGCTGGCGCGACCGCTCGGCGCGGGAGGGCCGAGGTCGGCAAAGGAGCACACCCAGGAAGCCGGAGGCACAAATGGCCGCACTCGCGTGCGGGAGCATCACGCGGAGGCCACGTGGTGAACGTTCTCTTGTTCGGCATCCCGACATCGGGCGGAAAGGGGGAGGGAGGGGGGGGGATGGCTCCGGACCTCTGCTTAGTTCGGCTGTGTGCAACAGTGCGTCCTCTGGGGACTCCACCTGCTCGCAACAGGCGCCACAAGCAGCCAAGATCTACTCCACGGGGGGGGGGGGGGCGAGGGCCCGCGCCGATCGGCAAAACAAGCCCCCTAAGAAATCCGCATCCCCTCCCGTGGGCTTTGGGACGAAGCGGACAGAGCAAAGCACGGGCTGAGCAAGACAGCAGCTCCGCACAAACGGAACCAACACGGAGGAACCCAGCACGCTGGCAAAACAACGAACAAAGAAACGTGCACATGCTGGATGCACACGCGGAGGACCACCGTGCCCGGCCGGACGAGGGCCAGGAGCGCCCCAAGGACCGCGGCGCGGCGCCACACGTCACAGGCCGCCCGGCCCCCTCGCCCGGTGCGCCCACGGCCTGGGCCTGGGAGGACGGCTCGGTGGTCCTCCGCGCACGAGGGCGAGACCAAGACACGATCGTGTCGCAAAAGAATCAGGACGGGAGGTCTTTGAGGAACCTCAACCAGAACTCCTCAAAACTTTTTCCCGTCGGCGGCGAGGCAGACCCAGGCATGATGGCGTCGCAAGAAAATCCGGACGGGCGGTTTTTGGCCACTTTCGGCCTCGGGGGGCCCTCGCTGGGCCTCGGGCCCGTCAAAAAACGACTCAGGATCAAAAATAGGTCCTGGGGAAAGGTCGGGACTTCCAGGGACCCCGCATTCAAAAAATCAGGACGTCGCACATCTGGGGAAGTGCCGAGGGCTCTGTGCAAGGGGGACCACAGAGAGGACCCTGAAGAGGGCTCGCGGCCCTTAAGAGGGCCCCGAAGGTGCACGACAAGACAAGTCCTTCTTCCCCCCACCCACCCCCTGTTTACGTATTGCCCCCCCCCCATACAGCAACGCTCGAGGCGGAGGGTGCCCTTCTCGGGCGGGCAGCGTCGCCGCCATCGTCGACGTTGTCGCCGCAATCGTCGCAGGCGCTGCCGCCGCCGCCGTCGCCGTCGTCGTCCGCGCGACCCCGCCACACGTGGAAGGATAATATTGTTCTACTCAGCGCTATTTCTCTCTTGCGATCTCCAGCGCGAAACAATGGCGAAGCGTGCGATGCTGATCACATGGTGGGATGCGTATCAGATGGACTGAAACGCAAAGAGAAAACAAAATAATCCCTTGCGCAACGGCCTGCTAAAGCATTTCCTCCATTGCGGTGTCAAACGTATGTTTGTGTTGCGGCGGCCCTACATACGATCAAAGCTGTGTGTGGTGGATTACATGCTGATTATTCTTGTGGCGGGCTACAAACGAATCATCATGCGATGGCGTTACAGACATATTTATCTGATGGTGGGCCACATATACATTATGTTTGAATATCGGCGTTGTAGATTGATTCATTGTGCGGTGGCTAACGGATTCATTCCTTTTTTGTGGCAGGCTGCCAAAATTACTCAATCCTACCTACAGATCGATTACCTCTTGTGGCGGTATACAGATCGATTGCCTCTTGTAGCGGCCTCGAACATATATTCCTACTGTGGTGGCCCACAATTAGATTCCTCGGAATGGCGGCGTTACACATTGACCATATATATATATAGATGTACATGGCGACGGAGTGCGAGTCGACTCCTGTTGCGGCGAATTGCAACATGATTCCTTCTGTGGGGGCCAACAAATCGATGTCTGTTTCTGTGGCGGCATCAGGAGCCAATCTGCGGTGGCCCACTGAAGCATGATTTTAATGTTAATGGAAGCGTCACATACTGATTCCGTTTGCGGCGGATTGTACACGTTCATGTGGCGCCTTGCAAATAGATTTGTGACGGATTCCCAGAATGGCAACTTACACATGGGTTCCCTTCTGCGGCAGCTCACAATCTGATTTCTTTTGTGGCGGCCTCACGACTGGAATCCTTTTTGCGGTGGCCTTACGACTGGATTCATTGCGCGGCGTATTGTAACGCCGTTCTTTTGATGGCAGACTGTACATCGACGTCACCGGATGGCGGCCTCACGCATTTTTATTGTTGTGGCCTCATTCTTCTTGATGGTGGCCCACATATAGACCCCGTTGCACGGCGGCCGTCAGTATTAGATATTAAGGTTGCGGGTTTCAAACTGATGACGCAGTACACCAGCCCACAGTGAGAGTTGCACCATGGACGGCCTATTGCGTCCGTGTACAATGTATAGTGGTGCGACTTCGCGTTGAGCATTGCTTCACTGCAAAGTCACTGTTCTTTCTGCTTCGCGTTTCCTCTCCGATCGTTCACTCATCCTTTGCATTGTACCCATACTGTTCCGCCTCAGTTTCGTTATCCCTTCCCCCATCCCTTTTTCTCATCCGCCTGTACCTCCCCCTTCCCACCACATTCCCAACCTCTTGTATCCTGCCCGTTAACCTTCCGATTCTGAACTCCGAAATCTCCAGAACCTCTCACAACGCCTCCCTCATCCTACTCCTCCCTTCCTATTCCTTCCCCCATTCGCCTTTTGATTATCCTCCACGTGCGTGGACCACGGATCACAACTTGATTCCCAATGTGGCTGTCTGACAAGTTTATGTACTATGTGCCACATTACAAGAGGGTTTCTTTTATGTCGGATGACGCACTGATTTGTGCTGTGGTGATTCACACATTGAGACCTTCTGTTGCGGACTATACATTGGTTTCTGATGCGCCGAATTACCGATTGACTCCCTAAGTGGCGGATCATACGCTGATTCGCTTTGCGGCGGATCACAACTCGATTCTTTCAGTGGCCGATTACGAAATAACTTCTCTTGCGGCGCGTAAGAGGTAAAACTTCTTACGCGACGGAACACAATGTGATGTTTTCTTGTGGCGGATTGCAAACTGCTTCCCGATGGCGCATTAATTATTCAACCTGTTACGTGGCGGATCCCAAGTTGATTCCTGCCGAGGCTGGCTGCATTTTGATTATCTATGCGGCGGCCTTACGAACGAATTCCTTATGAAATGGATGACAAACTGGTTCTTTACGCTCGCAAGCTGTAAACACTTTCCTGTTGCGGTAGGCTTACACGTTGACTCGTTATGTGGCGGAGTGCAAAGACATTGCTTCTGTGCTTAATTACAGACATACTCTTCTGGCGGGTTATAGCTTGCACTCCATTTGTGGCGGAATACAAAGTGGTTCTTCTTGCGGATCCTTTTGCAAAGTAGAGCCAACGAATACCAGAACGCGTTCGAAATCGGCCCCGAACGGGAAGATCTAAAACAACAACTAAAGTCAAGAAGGATAGAAAGAAAAAACATAATCTCAGAATAGAACAAGATGTCACCCTCCGCCCCACCCCCCTCAGGCCGCTCCTGCCGCCAGGACTTCTTGTCCGCGCCCGCCCGCGACAGCACCGGGCTCTCCTCACAGAGCGCCCGCGCGCACGAAAAGCCCAGAGGGGGGGGTAAACATCGCATCAACTCCCTCTCCCACCCATGCACTCCCCCTCCTCATGTCATGCTCCTCCTTCTCAAGTCATCCTCCTTCTTCTCCTCCTCCCACCCGAGGCTGTCGAGGCCCCAGGGGTCATCACAGACCAGGTAAAGCGAAAGCACAGCAATATCCCCTGGAACGACAAGATCTGGCCAAGCGCCACAGAAACGGTGTTGCTGGGGAAGGGGTCGAGTGACGGGGAGAGCTCCCATCCCCAAATGCGGACGAGCGGCAAGCGGCAATGCCCGTCCCGCAGCTCAGCCACCCTTTGTCCGTGACTCTGCTAGGGTGGATCAGCACATTCCAACCTAGCTGGCGGAGCTGGTGGGTAGCCTCACGGTGGTCACTCCCGAGTGTGAAGTGAAGCCTGCCGAAAGGGCAGGCCAGGCGTTTCGCCTGAGGATTCCTCCCCATTTCTGGCCCTGAAGCTGATAAAACTTGACACAAGCTTCACGGACTGAGGGCGGGCGGTTTTCAAAATGTGGCTTTCGCCTTGGCGTCGCGCAGATTCGTGCTTAAACATGTCTAAAGTGTTTCACGGATTGACGGCGGGCGGTTTTCAAAATGTGGCTCTCGCCTCAGCGCCCAGCGCAATCGATAAACTTTGCAAGAGTTTCACGGATTGAGGGCGGGCGGTTTTCAAAAGGCGGCTCCCGCCTGAGAGCCCCGCACATTCGTCTTCACAATTTGCAAGAGCCTCACGGACTGAGGGCGGGCGGCTTTCAAAAGGTGTTGCTCGCCTTAGCGCCGCGCGCACTCGTCCTAAAAGTTTGCAAGAGCCTCACGGACTGAGGGCGGCTCCTTGTCCAAATGGGGCTCTCACCTCAGCGCCGCGCACGTTCGCTTGTTAATACACTCACGAGCTTCACGGGTTCCCATGGTCAACGAACCAGAACTGGCGCTCTGGAATGATTCCAGATTGTCAAGGCGCTACAACTACGTCGATTCGCGGTGCTGAAGTCCCAGAAATAACTGGCGTTCCGGCAGGATTTGGGATCGTCAAGACGCAACAGCAGGTAGATTCGTGGCGTTCGGGTTCCCTGGAATAGTGTTTGGGAACGTTTCAAGATCTTCAAACGGTTGTCTCTCAACGGGACATTTCCATCAGTGACAATGAATATTTGCAGGGGCATATGAAGACGGAGCTCGGAGAGAGGGTTATTTCCAACGTCGTTGATGAGCGTTTGGCTTACACTCGTCCTCCTCCTCCCTCTTTCATTATGTATGTATCTCTCTCTCTCTCTTTCTCTCCCTCTCTCTCTCTCTCTCGTTCTCTCATTATCTCTCTCCCTCTCTCTCTCCTTCTCTCTCTCTCTCTCTCTCTCTCAGTCGATATCAGTCCCTCTCGCTCTCTCTCTCTCTCTCTCACGATCTCTCCCCCTTTCTCTATTATAAATTATCTCTCTCGCGCTCTATTATGCTCCTCCTCCTCCTCCTCCCCCCCCTCCTCCCCATCCTCCTCCCCATCCTCTAACTCCTCCTCCTCTTCATCCTCCTCCTCCTCCTCCTCCCCCGATGTATCTACAGCACCGAAGGTCTGCTGGCGACTCAGCAAGCCCCGTAGCTCGCAGCCTGCCTCGAACAGAAAGGTCCACGTAACGGGCTGGACGCCCGTCTGGGGCGCGCACTCTTGCCAGCTCCCCTGGGGCTGGATAGTGTCAGCGGAGCGAAGCGAAGGCGAGGAGGGGAGGTAGGGGGTGGGGAAGGTGGAAAAGGAAGAGAGGAGGGAGGGAGGGAGGAGGGGGGAGGGGGAGGGAGGGGGGGGAGGGGGAGGGAGGGGAGGGGGAGGAAGAGAAGCGGGGGGGGGGGGAAGGGGGGGGGGAGAGGAAGAGACGGGGCAGGGAGAAGGGGAGCGGGCCTGGCACCCCTCGGCCCTTCCCAGCCGCCGGCGCACGCGGCGCTATAGCCTGGCCCCTGCGCCAGCTCTGCGGCGGATCGCCCAGAGCATCGCGGGAACAAGCGTCTCCGACAGTGCTCCGGGCACCCCGTTTCAAACTCTTCCTCCGCTGACACTCGGGCGCTGCAATGTTTTCACACCGGGCGCTTTCTCCCCGTTTCGGCCCCCGGGGCCCTGACAGCTCGATTCAGCTCGAGGAGTGCCGCAGAAAGATCGCGTCTCGGCCCCAGTCGCGATTCCTCACGATCTTGCAACTTCTTTGCAACGTCGGATTTCAGGGTCGTGGGCACCCCGTCTTTTCCTCCTCGTCCCCGTCCTCCTTGCCATGCCCGCCCGCAATGCTCCCTGGACCCTCCGGGGCTGCCCCGGGGGCCGCGCGGTGTCCTCCCGAGCTAACTGGGGGCTTAATTGGGGCCAGCTCGAGGCACCCTTTGGGCCCGCGTGTGGCCCTCGCCTGATTTCATGCGGTGCTGTGTTGAGGCCTTGGGGCAGGAGGAGGAGGAGGAGGACGACGACGAGGAGGAGGAGGAGTAGGAGAAGGAGAAGCTCCCTCGAGGGTCTTCTTCCAAAGTGGTTGGGCTATGCGTCGGCTGCCTTGGCACCCTCTCCAGCGCTCGTGAGGCAGTGTTGGACAGAAGACCCTGCGAGGCGCAAAGCTTCAGACTACAAGAAATGGTGATGGGGATGCTTGCGCACAGTGATACGAGGGTTCCTGTCTGTATGCACATGACTATGATTACGAAACAGAATGGGACATGTGATCACATGCATTTACGATTTGCAAGTCACTCACCGCAGTCAGAATGCACTCGTCTGCACGACCCTACGGCGGCACTGCATGTGTTGAGGCCGTAGCGGCGAGTACAACTCGCTAGCGGCTCCCAGGCATCGCAAGAACCGCTGCCCCGGGGACATGTGTTCTGCATGTCAAGTGGTAATGCTGCTTTGCACAGGACAGAATTCGCGCACTCCCTTCTCACCAAGTTGCAGACGTAGGGGCTTGCAAAGCGGTCCCAGAAGTGTCTTGTCATAACAGCGTCTTCTGCATGTTCCTCTCCTGATGTCCAATTGAACGTTGGTAGTTGAAGGAGTCTGCACATATGTTCGGGGTCACCGCCCGTTTTGCGGGGTAGTCTTCCTGCTCGAACGTATTTGTCGCAGAGTTCCTTCAGTGGACGATCCTTGTGCAACTCGTCAAAGAATTTGATCACCGTATTGACTGTGGGCTCCAGATGTATCACGGAATGCGCAGTAGTATGCGGTGAATAGAACGAATCACCAGCCTCAACGATGGCCTCGTACACGGTGACAGTGCGGTTCGAGGAGACAGAACTATTGTTCTGTATACTCCAGATGTCAAATCCTAGCTGGCCGCTTGCTTCGCGCCCTTTGCCAGAGAACATCCTAAACAATTCCTCCGAACTGGACCACTCTGAAAAGGGAATGATCCTCATGAGTTTCCGACCGCGGTGGACGTCCGTCCAGTAAGGCCATTTTGAAGTGGAGTCGATGTGCACGCGCAGAGAAGCACCCTTCGGATAAATATAGATGCTCGGCCATCGACCCCGGGAGAGCATTTCTTGATCAACATACTGAAGATATTTCGGCCATGGAAAATCTCGAAGCAAGGCTGGACAGTTGCACTTCATATCCATGGACATGATCATCCAGCGCTGCTCCTCGTACTTCTCAAAAAAATCGCGCATGATGTCTGAGGAAGCAGAGGCCTCATTGATCCGTTGGGCGATACGCCGACCGGAATCCTCCCACAGAGTAATGTTGTCGTCAGCCTTGAAAAAATGAGTCGGCAACAACATGTTGCAATGCTCGGTGATGTATGTGGAGTTCCAGTGCTTGATGCTTTTCCAAGCAGACTCCAATGTCTGTGTGTTGCGTGTGACAACCACGGGGCGGTCGCGTAACACCTACTCTTCCTGGAAACGGGCAGCGGTCATGCGCGATTCTTCCTCCCGCTTAATGGGAACAATCCGAAAGTTTGGAAGGCTCCTCGACTCAGTCCTGCCAACACAAGACATGCACGATACGTCTACAGAAAGCACGACAAGCAAAGCCCGATTGCTCGTTTGTCCACTCCGAGCATGCAACACCATGGCCCTGTTCTGAACGGAAATCCCCTGGAGACGGAATGATGTTGGCAAAAAACTGAAGCCAGTGCTTGAACCAAAATGGCTGACATGAAATACATCAAGGGTATCGTTTCCGTGCCGATTTGATTGCCTTTCGAGATAGTGTGACATTGTGTTCAATGCCTTCCTGACCTCGCAGCGCATGCTGCCCAGGGCATCGGACCCAGGAGCGGTAACACACCTGCTAACAAGCAACACACAATTGGCTAAAGAAATCTCGTTTTCGACCGTGTGAGCAAACTGAAACGTGGTCTGAGAAACTGCGCCAATGCCTCTGCGATCGGACAAAAAAACGAACTGACTAAGTGAGGCTCCAGACCAGAAGAATTCTGACCAAACCCTGGGCCTCCAGAGCATGCGCACAGAGCTGGAATCCTGTCCCGATCATGAGCTTCCCTGATAAGAGCGCGGCGGTGTGCCAGCCTTGACCTCCTCCCCATCCTCCTTCACCTCATCACGCTGCAAGCGAGAGCTCTTGACTCTCAGCCCTGTTTTTGTTGGGCACCCGTTCTAATCAGAGCATTTGTTGTTGTTTCCTCCCTCCCCTCTCATTCCTTCTTTCGCCTTTCCTCTTGTTTTCTCTCTCTCTCTCTCTTTCCCTCCCGCTCTCCCCCACTCACTCATGATCTCTTCCTCTCTTTCACTCTCTTGTTTTCTCTCTCTCTCCCTCTCTCTTTCTCTCTCTCTCTCTCCCTCTCCACACTGTCCGTTTCCTCCCTTCCTCCTCCCCCCTTCTTCCTCGTGCCCTCTGTTCATCCCAACCCTCGCGCGTCGGGCACGCTGCTCCCACCCTCTCCTGTCATCTCCCGCCCTTCCCCACCACCCCTTCCCACCTGCCTCCTGCGTCCTGCCTGCCTCCCAAGTCGCCTCACCAGGCATTGACAACCGGCGCCGCTTGTGCGAAGATAAGGCGGAAGTGCTGGAGGAGGAGAAGAAGGAGGAGAAGAAGGAGGAGGAGGAGGGGAAGGAAGAGGAGGAGGAGGGGGAGCAGGAGGGGGAGGAGAAGGAGGAGGAGGAGGAGGAGGACGAGGCCACCCTTTTCCTGAGCTCCTGAGGGGTCCAACGGACTGCGGGTCTACGCAGGCCCAAACGAATCCTCACTTTTTTGGGGAAGTGGTCAATAGCGCAATTGCCAGCAATTTGGAGAACTCCTGGGGGTTCTGGAAAACGCCAATCCAAAGAGAACCTCGCCACTCCTGGGCGCTGCCAACTTCGCAACTCTCACCACTCTGTTGAACTCTCTGGGGTCCAGCGGGGCGTGGGACTGCGCAGACCCAAACTGAACCCCGACCTCTTCGGGCACTGGCACTCTGCAAGTGTCGCCACTTTGCCACACTTCTGACTTGGCGACACAGTGCGGGGCTACGCAGACCCCAAAGCGGGACCTGTCCCTCTCCAGGCGCTACCAACTGCGCAACAGCCGCGGCTTCTGCGATCTTTGCTTCGTGGCTACGAGCTCATCGCCGACGCCGGCTACAAGGGCTGCGGTGGCAAGTACGGTCTCTGGCTGCATGCACGCGGCGGTTGTCAAGGCCACGGCGTCGAAGAACCTGTTTGTGATCCACGTCACGGGCCTGGAGTTTCTCTCTCACTCTCTCTCTCTCTCGAGGGCCACCCGAAAACCAGGAGGCGCGCCTGCCGACATCCCGTGCCCGCACGGAAAAATGGCAAACAAAAGGCGGAGAATTTGGACGCTCGAGATGTGCACGGAAAAACGGGCACAATGCCCAACAACAAGTCATGTCTCAAACCGACCGCCGTTGGGCAGACGGCCTTCTGTCTCAACTGGACACAGGCCACGGCGGCGCGGCCAGCGAGTCCTGTTCAAAAGGAACAGGCGCTGCTGTTGGGTATTGTACCCATTGCTTCAACACAGTGGAGGCCAGTCCACAAGAAACCTGCCACAAGAAACCCAACCCCGAGACCCCAGGACGCCCATGGATGTTTGGCGTGGGAACGTCACGCCTTCCGCAGCAAAACCACCGAAACACAAGAAAACCCAGGGCACCCTGGAGGCAAGCAAGGTGTTTCTTGGCATGGATCTCCACTGTACCGCTGGACATCCCGTTGGACTTGGACGTCCTACCTCTACGCGTCTCTTGTAGCCCCGCGAGAGGGAGGCTAACAACATCCTCACCACCATCACCATCACCATAACCAGAACCATCATCATCAGCAGCATCATCATCGTCATCATCGTCACCATCACCATCACCATCACCAGCATCATCACCATCACAATCAGCGTCCTCATCATCATCACCACCAACACCACCATCATCATCAGCAGCAGCATCATCATCCCCTCACCATCTCATCACGTGCATCCTCATCCCTCTTCCCTCCCCCCTCCGATTTCGACGACGGCGACGGGCGACGGAGACAGCGGCAACGACGGCGACGGCGACGGCGAGCGGCATCGACGACGACAACGACGACGAGCGCCCGGGGGGCGCTCCTCTCTTCGGGCGCTTTCGCCGCCGCCGCGGCCCCCCTGCCCCTTCCTCTGGTCCGCCGAGGCCTCCCGCCGAGCGGGGCGGGCTCGGCGACGACCACCACCGCCGCCACGACCACCACGACCACGACCACGACCACGACGACGGTCAGGAACTTTTGCTTCGCGTGTCGCGGCGGCGGCCCCGGCGACACGCTATGCCCTGCGTGCCGGTAGCGCGTCGCCCCGCTCCGCTGGGCCGGAGGCTGGGGAAGGCTCGGGACTCTGGCGCCTGGGAACCGAGACGTGGATAGCGTGTCACGCAGAAGCGTGGTGGGCCAGAGCCGGCGCGACACGCCAAGCAGAAGTTCCCGACCGCAGCCACCCCTCGCAGCCCTCTCGTAAACACACCTGGGGGAGGAATCGGGCAGGGCAGGCCTGTTCAGCAAACGCTCAGGGTTGTTTGGAAAACGCCAGCTGTGTGGTCGGGCTGATCCTCACTGGCGGTGGCAGCGAGGACAACGACGACGAAAGAAGACGAGGCACGTGATTCTCTCTTGGGGGGCCTGTGGGACAGTTGGGTCTCGTTTCCACAGCCGCATCCGTCCAGAGATCGCGTCTGGGACGCCTTCCTCCTCCTCCTCCTCCTCCTCCTCCTCCTCCG
>CAUYUJ010014984.1:75922-78422 GCA_963575745.1 Prorocentrum cordatum | reverse complement strand
ACAATAGCTGGCCTTCGGCTTTGGCAAACTACTGAGGTCCGGAAATGGTTTCTTGGCGGCATCAACGGCACGCGTGTCTTCTGAGCGCGTGATTTCTTCAGCGATGGGCGAGACGGCACCACGATCCACACCGTCGTCGCCCTGGTGCTGAAACACATGCTCCATCACGAAAATGTCGCCCTTGATGTCGAACACCGCCTGGATCTGTTGCCATACATCCGCATGGCTTCCGCGATGTGGATATCGCCCTTCCTGGGTGATAGTTTGGAAGTCTCGCACACACTGTCGACTGCCACAAAAGACCCACGTTGGTGCTTCGGCAACTCGCGCAACACGCAGCAGGGCAGCGGCTTCTGTTCGAGCGCTGTTTTGCCTTGGCCCACGCATCTTGGCCTGGTTTGAGGCGATGGTTTTGGGGGGCGACGAAGGTAGCGCATGCAACACGAGCTAAACACGGACTCTTCTGAAATCGGCAATTTCCGCCTGCAGCTACAGCCAGCCACCGCTGCCCATCTTGCCCAATGATGCAGTTAACCTGATACTTCGCGGGGTCGTCGTCGCGGTGGCGGAGGTCGGTGAAGTCCAAGGCTTGGCTCGCTCACCAGATGACTGTAGAGGTCAATGCACTCCTGATCGATGTATGTTATGCCGCAGTGGCGCGTTGATGGGGCCATGCTTCCCGTCCCCCCATCGGGCTTAAGGCGGCAATGTGGATGCTTCTCCTTCGGTGCTCCAGCATGGACAACTCCATGGGATGTGCCATTGCGTTTCCTGATCGCGTTCGCAGTATAATATATTTGCCGAGGGGTCCCCGGGAAGATTTACATGCTGGAGTCGTTGTCGCGCGCGGACGCCGCCGACCAGAAATGCAGCAAGCAGCCCGCGACCCAAGCGGGTCAGCCTGCGAAGTTCGCCGCTCGCCCTCAATAACCAAGCGTTTGCCACAACGTCAGCGCTGCGCCGCGTATAGCAGCGCCACCGAGGCCGCCCCTGGCGCGAGGTATCTCGCGCTGAAACCATCACCTCTGAACCTCGCGAAGGCGGCACAGCAGGAAGTCACTGCGAACCTAAAACAACTTGATGGCAGCACCAAGGAGGGCCCCCAGCGCGTCGAAGGCAGGCCATCCCCATCTCAGATGGTCAATCATGGCGATGAAGGTCCCCCTCGGCCCAGGCGCAGATTGTCGGGCGTCTCGGATGCACTCGCGCTGGTCTTCTACAAAACGTCGCACGCGAGGTGCTGCTAGTACTTCCCGTCGGATCAAAAGCATCACTTCCCCTTGGCTGCTAGTCATTGGGCCGAGGAGGTGGCCTGCGAGAACTAGACCGAGAAACATCAACGGGCGCGCCACTCGACCCCCCCCAACCCCCACCTCCACCCACCCACCCACCCCACCCCACCCCCACCCCACCCCCCCACCCCTGCACAGCCACCCTTACCCCTGGCAGGAGCGCCGCGAAGAATGACTGGCCAAGGCCTCGCAGCTCGGCGCGCGGCGGTCCGCCTGAGTCCGCACCCACTGCAGGCATTGAGGCTGCCACCGATTGCGCCACTGCTGCACCGGTAGTCGTTGGTTGCACTCGTCGAAGCCGCTCGATAGCATCCCCCGCGCGCTTGTCGATAAGCGCGGCGTCGCCCGTTCCTCCTGCGACGACTTGGCCCCCGACCAATCTGGGAGCTCATTCGACGAGTGAGCGGTGACCTTCGACGGTGATGCTGGCGAGGAAGTCGACGGCCTCCTCGTCCGTGGCCCACGCGGCTAGCCTTCCCTGGTGCAACTTTTGTCGCGAGGCCTGGTCGAAGAGCGATCGTCGCACAGATTCTCGCAGACTGGGAACGTCCCCGACCGTCGAGCGGGATACGCCCATGAACGACTCCAACAAGGACCGCGGGATCACTCTGCGTTGTCTGGCCGCCCACACGTACATTAACAACGCGATTCCATCAGCGCGCAAGGCCGGGCCCTGCAAATGGGGGGTTCGTTCTGTCGAGGGCGTCGCCGAGACCGCCTGGCATCCCCGGGCGCCCACTGCATTGGGCATGGATATCCCCCCTCGCGCGCAGAATACTCGCGTCGCGGGGCACCCGGCGCGACACAGCAGCTCGTTGCACACCAGGGCCGCCAACGTGCCCAAGCACTGCTCGCGGCCCAGGGCGAGGCCATAGACCCGCGGCCCCACGCGCCTGGACCACTCAGACTGCAAGGCGAGGCCCGTCGAAACATCAGAACGGCTCCAGCCGTCGCTGCGAAGCTGGCGCGACGACGCACTTTCGCCTCCAGGGTTCGATTCGCCCACACATCGGGACCCCCCAGGAGAAAAGCGGGAGAGATCCCCCCCCCTCCTTGAAGCAGGAGTGGGAATACGAGCTAAAGCCACAGAGAACCAGCCACGCCGATGCATGGCTCGAAGAAACTCTGCAAAAACATCGACGACGGCCTACGGCAAAGCTTTCGCTTCGGCAGCGGCCCACCCATCAGGACCCACAGCCTCGCGAGAG
>CAUYUJ010014984.1:57500-75822 GCA_963575745.1 Prorocentrum cordatum | reverse complement strand
AGGTCTGTCCACCCCTGAATCCCCCCCCCGACCGCTGCCCCCGACATCGCGGGGTGCCCAGGGCCACCGAGGCTGCCCGTCACTGCACGGGCCTCGCAGACGTGCTGCAGCGGAGTGCTGCGTGGACTTCTGCGTGGATTCTTTTTGGTCTTCATTCCTGGCCGACAAAATCTGCACGGAATTCACCTGGAAATCCGGAACG
This sequence comes from Prorocentrum cordatum, assembly GCA_963575745.1. Taxonomy (NCBI): domain Eukaryota; class Dinophyceae; order Prorocentrales; family Prorocentraceae; genus Prorocentrum; species Prorocentrum cordatum. The sequence continues at coordinate 75,620 of CAUYUJ010014984.1, read as the reverse complement.
AAATTCTCCAGGACACTCCCGGCCCACCCTATCGTTTTCCGAACGAAATCCGCTCTGCGATGTTGGCGCCATGATACCCGCGGCGAACAGAGAAAGTCCACGGGATGGGGCCGACAGATCTGGAGAAACTCACGTCGCGGCACAGGGCACGGCACCGGAGATCACAGAAGGCTCCCTCGTCGCAGAGGTCGCCCGCACCGCTCGCGAGGTCGAACGACTAGGGAACAGAGTAATAATGTGCCCTGAGTTCCTGGCGTAGGCGATTTCCTCAGATTTCGGACCCCAGGACCATCACAGCTAGATCCGGCTCGAAGAATGCCGCAGGAAGATGGGGTCTAGGGCTCCGGTCGTGATTTTCCGTGGTGTTGCAATTCTGTCGCCACGTCGGATCTCAGGGAGGTCAGCGCTGGACTCCAAGGGAGTTGGTTGAGTACCACAGGCTCCCCCGAGCACTGACCTGACCAATGAGCCGTGGAAATGCCGTCTCAGAGCCACACAGATAAGTCAGGTCAGTGCTCTGGACTCCCAGGCATCACCCCAAGGGACTCGACCGACCTGAACACCGACCAGACCAAAACTTTGATCCCGACACGGAAGACGGGAATCGCCCTTTCCCGAGGGTGCACAATCCGATCTGTAAGGGCCGCGGGGCCCAGAGCTGGGCGAAAACGCCTGGGATTAAAAAATGCAGCGCCTGGCGAAAATGCCTGGCCCGAAGAACTGAAACGCCCCGATCCCAGGTTTGGACGCCCGACATGGGTGCGAAGAATGTGCCCACGTTGCCGAACAGCAAGTGTTGCCCAAAGCCGACAGCGGCCGCTACTGGGCAAGCGGCCTTCTGCCTCAGATAGACAAGGACAGCACATCCTGCTCGAAGTGAACAAGAACTGCTGACAGTCTTCGCCCCGGTACTTAGGTACCCATTCCTGCGTGCACGATATATATATATATATATATATATATATATACATGTGTGTGTGTGTGTCCATATCCATATCCATATCCATATCCACTGCGATTTGGACTTTCTGGGAAGGGGCGCCAACAGGCCGCGGCGCAGTGGATATTCATACAAATCTGACCTCCAGGGGCGAAATTGCTCTATCCCTATCTAACGGCGCCTCTGGCATCGGAGGGAAGGGAGCCCCAAACTCCACGACGCGGTGGACGTGAATAGCAACCTGGGCCCAGACTTCGACCGTGCCCAGCAGGGGTGCGCAACCGACCACGCCGCGGACGGCCCCGGTGGCCTCCGCCTCCGTGGTGACCGAGCCGCCGGCCGCGCTCGCCGAGGCCGCCGGCCGCCTGGCCTCGGCCCTCGGCGGGCGCTTGGGCTCGGGCCGCGGCGGGCGCTGCCGCCTCGGGCTGCGCGAGCGGCGCCGCATGGGCGGCCCGCCGCCGGGGGAGCGGCAGACGCCTGACGTTCCCGGGGGCGTCCCCAGACATGCCAGCGTCGTGAAAACAAAAACAAAGAACAAACAAAAAACGATATACATATATATATATATACATACATATGTATCCGTATATAAATCATGGCGAAAGACCCAACCAGATGCAGTTGTGAATACCGCGGTGGCGCGTATCCTCTTCGGTGGAGCTCCCCATGGGGCACGAAACGTGTGAGGGGTGTGCCGAGACGGGCGCGGTGGTGTCGTGCGGGCGCTGCCACTGGGGCCTTGGGTGCAGCTCCCTATGGGGCCTAAAACGTGTGAGGGGTGTGCCGAAAAGGGCGCGGTGGTGCCATGCGGGCGCTGCCACTGGGGCCTTCGGTGGAACTCCTCATGGGGCCCGAAACGTGTGAGGGGTGTGCCGAAACGGGTGCGGTGGTGCCATGCGGACGCTGCCTCTGGGGTCTTCGGTGGAGCTACTTACGGGGCCCGAAACATGTGAGGGTTGTGCCGAAATGAGCGCGGTGGTGCCATGCGGTCGCTGCCACTGGGGCCGGAGGTGGAGCTCCCTATGGAGCCACGAAGCGCTGCACCGGGTTCGCTGAAATGGTGGACATGCGGAGGGCAAAGGCAAGGGTGGGAGGAGGGGGAGGAGAAGGAGAGGAGGACGAGGAAGGAAGGGCCGCGGGGCCCTGTCTCTTCAAAGCGAGGACCAAACACCACAGGATGGCTGGGGCAAAAACTACTGGCGGTGTTTTTTCGCCGTCCTCTACACACCCATTAGTGGTTCACCTCGCCACATATTGCACTTCACCCGTCCTCTCCACACCCAGCCTTCCTGGCGACCCGCGCGCCGCGCCGCACGCCTAACAGCCTGCGTGCGTCCCCCTCGGGAGCACTGCAGGCTCGTTCGTCTGCTCGGTCTCTCCTCTTCGACGAGTCAGAAAGCGGATCCCTCTGCACTTCAGGCTTCGGGGCATCTTCACCGTTTTCGGCCTCCAGGGGCCCTTGCAGGGCCGGGGGACCGCCAAAGAACGGCTCGCGATGAGAAGCTGGTCCTGGGGAAGTGGTCGGGATGTCCAGGGACCCCGTCTCGACAATTATCCTGCATATGCAGTTGTGAGTAACGCAATTGTTGGTATCGTCTTCGGTGGAGTTCCCCATGGGCCCACGAAACGTGTGATGGGTGTGCCGAAATGGGTGTGGTGGTGTCATGCGAGCGCAGCCACTGGGGCCTGCGGTGGAGCACCCTATGGGGCCCTTCACCCTATGGGGCCACGAAACGTGCGAGGGGTGTGCCGAAATATGCGCGGCGGTGCCATGCGAGCGCAGCCACTGGGGCCTTCGGTGGAGCTCCCTACGGTGCCACGAAACGCGTGAGAGGTGTGCCGAAATTGGTGCAGCGGTGCCATGCGAGCGCAGCCACTGGGGCCTTCGGTGGAGCTCCCTACGGTGCCACGAAACGTGTGAGGGGTGTGCCGAAATGAGTGCGGCAGTGCTATGCGAGCGCAGCCACTGGGGCCTTCGGTGGAGCTCCCTACGGGGCCACGAAACGCGTGAGAGGTGTGCCGAAATTGGTGCAGCGGTGCCATGCGAGCGCAGCCACTGGGGCCTTCGGTGGAGCTCCCCATGGGGCCACGAAACGTGTGAGGGGTGTGCCAAAGTGGGGAAGCAGAGGAGGAGGGGGAGGATGGGAGAAGGGAGGGGGCAGCGGGAGGAGTGAGACGCGGGGCGCTGTCTCTTCAAAAGGAGGACCCAACACCACAGGACGGTTGGGAAAAATCCCTGCCTCAGATCTCTGGGTCCCCTGAGATCTGGGCCTGGCGGTTTTTTCGCAGCGGGCGTTGTCGGTCAGCTTCGGGCCCCGGGGCCACCACAGGCCGATCCGGCTCGCAAGATGCCGCAGAAGAAAGTGTTTGGAGCTCCATTCCATAATCTCCATGCTTCCACTCAGGATGGGGCACACTGGACGGCCCATGCCAGCCACTTGCATCCCCGTCAAGAAAGTGTTGCCGCGCATGTCTTCGCATAAAAGATGGGGAGCCAATCAAATTGAGGTCCCGAGTGAGGCGAAGAGAGGCTTCAAACACATTGAGTGCAACCTATAGCCCTCACGCACGTTCTGCTGTACACTCTTGGCGGTCGTGGGCATGACACGGCAACGTTTGGCCGCTGCGCCTTGGCCTCAAGATTCCAATGCTGAAGACATGTAGCTCAAGGCTGTGCACTGCTACTTCGCGGATACAAGCCCCAACGGCCCAAACGGACCAAACGACAGGAGTCCCTTCACCAGGTGTTTCAAACTTCAACCTGGCGGTCGACCCTGTCCTAAAATCGAACGCTCATTGAAATGCGGCTTCAAATGCCACGCGGTTGTCCACTGAGCGCAGCACGCCCGATCGGCGTGGCCTGCACAGCTTGGGAAGACGAGCGGCACAGCGGCCTCGTGAACTCCTCCAGGCATCGCTGGAGCACACGCCCACGCTTAAGTCGGGCCTGTCCCCCTACAGGGGGATTTTCGACAAAAAATTAAAAATACCCCCCCCCCACAAAAAAAAAACACATAAATAGTCTGGGGACTATTTGGGGGGTATTTTTTGACCATTTTGGTGCATTTGCAGGGTATCTTCTATTTTTCGTCGAGGATCCCCCTGTGGGGGGACAGGACGTAAGTCCGCGCCCGTGCCCCCGCCGCGGACGGAGTGCCAGCACGACCCTGCTGGCGCGCCACCACCTGCAGCAGGCGGCGTGCGGGCTCTGCGGCTCTGCGCCTGGCCCCGTGTCGACCTCCCCTCCTCCCCGGCCAGGTAGAGGAGGAGGAGGAGGAGGAGGAGGAGGAGGAGGAGGAGGAGGAGGAGGAGGAGGCGGGGGAGGGGGAGGGCAAGCTAGGTGCGCTCGCGTCATATCTGACATCCTACCCCTCCCTCCCATCCCTTACCATGGCGCAGGCCCCCTCTCTACTCGCTCAGTCGGATGTCGAGCAGGGCAATGATGGGTGCGCGATGCATTGTAGAGCACGGCATGGCATGGCGTAGAAGAGCACCGCAAAGCGTAGCATCAACCTAGCATTGCAGTGCATGCCGTGGCATGGCACGGGAAATGACGCCAGCGCTGCAGCGGGAGCAGGAGTCGAAACGAGCGGAAGCGCGGAAATGAGGCCAGCGGCTGCAGCGGGAAGCACGATTCGGAACGAGCGTGAAGGCACGGAAATGAGGCAGCGCTGCAGCGGGAGCACGATTCGGAAGCGGCGGGGCCCGAAAATGAGGGCCGGCGCCTCAGCGAGAGCCGCATTTTTAAAAAAAAGCGAGCCGAAAAACCCACTCCGGGGAAACCTGGCGTGTAAAAAAAAAATACGCGGGGGGGTCGGACACTCGCCAAGGCCGTCATCAGGGGAGAGGGAGAGTATATTCATATTGATCATTGTGGAGGAGGGGGGAGCGGGAGGGGGAGGGGAGGAGGGAGGAGGAGGAGGACCCTGCTCGAGAAGCCGAGCCCCGCAGGCGCGAAGGCGCGCGCTCAGAGACGCGGGCGTGCCGCTCTCTGTGCCTCCTTGGCCAGACGCCGGAAGGAGTGCAGCACTGGCTCCGTGAGGCCGCTCGGCAGCTCCGCGCCCCCGCGCACGAGGCGGAGCGCCGCCTGGAAGGCCAGTGACCGGTCGGGAGCCGCGGACATGGGTCGGTACGCGGCGTCGTTCGCATTCTGCCCATCGACCACTCGGGCCATCTTGATCATGGCCGCGCCGAGCTGCTCGTCGGTGACGACGCCGTGGCGGAGCCAGCTGGCGAGCAGCTGCGACGAGATGCGCAGGGTGGCGCGGTCTTCCATGAGCTGGACGCCCAGGAGATCCGGCACCTTCGAGCAGCCGACGCCCTGCTCCACCCAGCGGGCCACGTACCCCAGAATCGATTGGCAGCTCTCTTCCAGCTCCTGCTGGACCTCCGCCGCCGACGGGCGCTCGGCCGCCGACATCACCGGCGGGCAAAGGATGGCGGCCAGGAGCGCCTCGCGCGGCGGATGCCTCGCGTCACGCTGCGCCTGCGCCACGTCCACCTCGTGGTAGTGCAGCGCGTGCACCACCGCCGCCTGCGGTGAGGGCACCCACGCGCAGCTGGCGCCAGAGCTCGGGTGGGCGCCCTTGGTCTTCAGGAGGCCCGCCATGTTGTCCGGCTGCGCCCACATCCCCTTGCCGATCTGGGCGCGACCCGGGAGGTTCGCCTGGAGGCCGCACAGAACGTTCTGGCTCTCGTAGGCCTGGAAGAACGGCTGGGCCTTGAGGCGCTCCTTCGGGAATGCCGGGCCCATGGCCATGCTGGTGTGGATCTCGTCGCCGACGCGGTCCATGAAGCCAGTGTTGATGAAGCAGACGCGATGAGCCGCTGCACCGATGCACGCTGCGAGGTTTGCGGTTGTGCGCCGCTCCTCGTCCATGATACCGATCTTGACCGTCAGAGGTGGGAGGCCAAGCGCGCGCTCCACGAACTCGAACATCTCTGTCACCATGGCAACTTCCTCTGGGCCATGCATCTTCGGCTTCACCACGTAGACGCTGCCTGACTGCGAGTTTCGCTGCTCGTCCGGGCGTGCGAGGTCGTGCTTTGCGCACAGCGCGGTGGCCATTGCGTCCACGAAGTGCTCGGGCACCTCGTGACCGTCCACCGTCACCATGTCGGTGTACATGGACAGGCCGACGTTGCGAACCATGGCGAGGGTGCGGCCCGGCAGTGTGAAGCGCACGCGGCCGTCCGGGGAGAGGTAGGGCCCCCGCGGCCCCGCGATCTCCCGCACCTTCCCGCCACCGAGGTCCGCCTGCAGGTCGCCGCGCATGACGCTGGCTAGGTTCCTGTAGCAGACCGCCTTGTCCTCCGCGTCCACCACGGCGACCGAGTCCTCCATGTCCAGGATCGCCGTGAGGGCGGCCTCAACGATCACGTCGCTCACGCCTGCATGATGGAGCCTCCCCAGCTTTGTGGTGCCGTCGAGCACCAGCTCGACGTGCAGCCCGTTGTGGTACAGCAGCACGCGGCTGGGCGCAGATGCCCTGCCGGTGTAGCCCACGAGTTGCGAGGGGTCCTCCAGGCTGCAGGCGGGCATGCATGGGAAGTCTACGCACAGACGCCCATCGCGGATCTCGAGGCCCGTCACGTCCTTAGAGGCCTCCCAGATGGGGTCCGAGTAGATGGAGTCGAAGGATTGTGCCGCATCGCCATTGCATCAACGACGTTGGCGATGCAGCGGTGACGTCGGCGTGGGGAAACATGGGCTCCACATCGAGCCGCATCGGCGATGCGGCGCGATCCTCCGAGCCCATCTACTCGGACCCCATCTAGGAGGCCTAGACGTCCTCCCACTGCCTCGGGGAGGCTGGGCTGCCCAGCGGGAAGTGCTTGGACAGGAAGGCGTCCACGAACACGAAGGTGTCCTCTGCGGGAGAAGGGAGGGAGATGCGGTGAGACGAGGGGGAGGAGGAGGAGGAGGAGGAGGAGGAGGAGGAGGAGGAGGAGGAGGAGGAGGAGGAAGGAGGAGGAGGAGGAGGAGGAGGAGGAGGAGGAGGAGGAGGAGGGAGGATGAGGAGGAGGAGGAGGGAAAGCAAGGAGGAGGGAGGAGAAGGAGGAGGTCCAGGGCCCGGGCTCTCGCCCACGGCCCCGACGGCGAGCCCCCGAGGATATTGGAGGCGTAGACGGCGTCGAAGAGGGAGCCCCAGCGGGCGTTGCAGGAGTTGAGCACGAAGCGCGCCTTCGTCTTGGGTCGAGCAATGTCCTCCTACAGGCGGGTGCTGGAAGGAAAAATCCCAAAATGGCCAGCAAGTCATCAAACATCAGCTAGCGTTGACTCCAAATCAAAAGTGGGTGATGATGGTGATGATGAGGATGATGATGACGATGAGGACAATCCTGTTCTCCACACGCGCATAGGCATAGGCATAGGCATAGCCATAGGAATTAGGGGGGGCGTGGGAATTGGGGGGGGCAACGGACCAATTAGTAGGGTTTGAATCAGAACTCCTGTAGGGCAAACCTATTTGGAGAACCTGGCCAAAAAGAGAGCACAGAAAATCGTCCCAATCAAATGTACTGCCTATTCTTGAACATGCCTCCTGTAGAGGGGCACGCCCGACGCAAGCCTTATCGATGGGGCACACGAGCTGGGGCCCGGCCACGGCCCCGATCTCGCGGTCCACGCTCGGGGTGCTCGCCTCGGCCGGGGGCGCCTGCGGCTGCAGGTAGCCGATGCGGCGGAGGAAGTCGACGTACTCGCGGTTCTCGCCCAGCGTCGCCGCAGACGCCTCTGGGTGCTCTGCGTGCCACCTGTCGATGCTCCTCTGCATGTCCTCGCGCCGCTGCAGCAGCTGGGCGTTGCGCGGCCCGAACTGCTTGGTGAGCCGGTGGAGGCCGGTCCAGAAGGCCCTCTCCGTGCCCTCCTCGAGGCCGACGCAGATGCTCCTGATCGCAGCTGCGAGCGCGGGCTCGGCGCGCAAGGCCTTGGCAGCGGCGGGCGCGGTCGGTGCCTCGGGGGCGGGTGCGCTGCGGGGGGCGAGGGACATGCCGGGTGCTCTGTCCTGGTACTGGTGTGGGCGTAGTTGGGTTACCTGAGCTGGTCGCCGAGGCTGAAACTGCTTGAGCCAAGATGCCGCAGAGAGGTGGGGTGTGGAGCTCCAGTCGTGACTTCTCATACCTTTTTACTACATGCGTCGTCAATCCAAACACTCCTCCTCCATGTCGGCCTCCGGGGCCCGTTGTTCTGCCCCAGAGGCATCAACAATGGGTCCGGGCATCAAAAACAGAGGAACAAAAATCGGCGAAACCATAATTTTTTGGCGCTCCGCGCGGATGTCTTGGATCCGCGCCGGGGGCGGCGCTGGAGGCGCCTCGGGGGGGGGGGGGCCGGCGCAGATCCAAGAGATCCGCGCAGAGCGCCGAAAGTTTATACTTATGCTGTTTCTTATTATACTTCTTCTCATTCTTATTCTTATATTATTATTCGTCTTCGTCTTCTTCGAAGAACATGCATTCGTGTCTTATGTTTATTCTTCTTAGTCTTCTCCGTTTCTTCTTATTATTATTCTTCTTACGATTGGTATCAATAGTACTCCTCTTCTTCTTCTTCGAAGAACACTGGCCTCTGGGGCCGCGCAGGGAGAAAGCTCGCATCGGCGAAGATCCAGGTCCGCCGGCCGCCCCGCCAATCCTGGGCCCCTCGACCCCGCCGAGGGGCGGTGAGCGGGTCGTCCCGGAGGTCCGCCGCCGGGGCAGATTTTGCTCTGGACGCCCGAAATGGGTACGGAAAGGAGGGGCACAATGCCCAGCAGCAAATGTCGTCCCGAATCAGCAGCGGCCGCTGTTCGGCAGGCGGCCTTCTATCTCAAACGGACACATCTTGGCCGCGATGAGCTCAGCGGGGCTTCTGATGGGTCCGCTCCTGCTCGCTGTTTTTTGCTTCCGCCGGCGCGTAGCCCGCCCGTCCTGCACGGCTTTCGACTTGCTTCGCGAGCCCGCGTACCAAAAACAAAAATAAAAAAATCGCGACCAGAGCCCCGCCTGCGAATTCTGGGAAGCCTTGGACCGCTACGAAAAAAACCCTTTCTCTGCAGTGATTCCAGGTCTCCCACGGTTCCAATACCTATCATGTAGTTCGCCGAACGGCTGCTGCCCCCTCGACCCCATCCTTCAGAACCACTCACTGTTCGAGCCGGGTCGAGCTGTGACGGACACGGAGTCCGACATCTGAGAGCGTCGCCCGCAGAACCCGGCGAAGGAGCATCCGCTGTGCTAGAGGCCTCCTAGATGGGGCCCGAGCAGATTTAGGTCGGGCATGTCCCCCTACAGACGGAGCTTGGGCGAAAAAATACTCCAAAAATACCCCCAATCCAAAACTCGTCCCCAGGCTATTGTTTAAATGTTTTTGCATATTCCTCCTGTAGAGGACATGCCCGATTTAAGAGTAGATGGTGTCGGAGGGTCGTGCCGCATCGCCAACGCATCGGCGATGCATCGGCGATACCTGGTCGACGTCGGCGACGCATCGGCGACGTCGGCGTGGAGAACATCGGGCTCCGCATCGAGCCGCATCGGCGCTGCATCGGCGATGCGGCGCGATCCTCCGATCCCACCTACTCCGACACCGTCTAGGAGGCCTCGATTTAGGTCGGGCCTGTCCCCCTACACGCGGATTTTGGAGACAAAATAAAAACATACACCAACAATACTCCAAACATACTCGAAAATGGTGAGAAAATGATCCCCTGACACCCACGGTATTTTTGAACTATTGTTGACACTTCGGACTATTGTTTGACTAGTTTGGGGATGTGTTTACTATGTTTTGGCTATTGTTTGACTGTGTCTTGACTATTCTTGAAATTTTCCCCCTGTAGAGGGACAGGTCCGACTCAAAAGCCTCGATGTGCAGAACAAAAAACGCCGTCACGGCTGGAGCTGCCGGGGGCCGACGCCCCACCCACCCACCCGCGACGTACGGCGGTGAAGCGGTGCGCGCCCCAGGGCCCCCTCTGCGCGCCGTGGCGAGAAGAACCACGGCGGGGGAGGGCCCCTCCGAGACCGGACGCTGCGAGACGAAAAGCTGCAGTATCTCGTGCAACATTGCGCCCAGGGAGGAGGAGGAGGAGGAGGAGGAGGAGGAGGAGGAGGAGGAGGAGAATGGCAAAGGGCATGGTAGAAACTCGGCTCACAAGTAGACGATTTTCCTGGGGCCCCCTGGCGCCGGGAGGCGCCCATGCGTCGAGGAGCGGGCCCCGCGGCGGGGCGGGAAGCCAGCTGCACGCAGAAGAGCTCGCAACCCCCTGGACCCCGTCTTCCTGCGCCACTGCCTCGCGCTGGGTCGATCTGTGGGAGGGCCCCGGGGCCCCAAAAGACAGGCGAGGGACCGCCCGGCTCGACAAAGCTGAGCCGCCAGGATCTCAGCGGGGGGGTACCTGTTCCTCCTCTGAGTTTGGCTCCCGCCGCCAGCCGCCGGCCCTCTCTCCGCCGCCGCACTCCGCCGAGGAGGAGGGCGACTCTCTCGGCACTGGGGTCGACCAATAGGCGCACCCAGCGGTGGCGACGAGGGCCTCCCAGGAGGCCCAAGAGAGGGGGAAGACGAGGGGAGGGTATGCAGCATCCTCCTCCTCCTCCTCCTCCTCCTCCTCCTCCTCCTCCTGCATCTCCTCCTCCCTCCCTCATCATCCTCATCTCATCATCATCCTCCTCCTCCTCCTCCTCCTCCTCCTCATCATCATCATCATCATCATCATCAGCATCAGCATCAGCATCATCATCATCATCATCATCATAATCATCATCATCATCATCATCATCATCATCATCATCATCATCATCATCATCATCATCATCATCATCATCATCATCATCATCATCATCATCATTCTCCCTCCTCTGAACTTCGCCCTCGGGCCGCTCTCGGGCTGCTCGCTTTAGGGGCCCGTCGCCGGGCGGCTCGGGGGTGAAGCACTGGCCCCTCCTCCTCCTCCTCCTCCTCCTCCTCCTTCTCCTCCTCCTCCTCCTCCCTTCTCCTCTCCTCCTGCCTCCCTCCTCTCCTCCTCCTCCTCCTCCTCCTCCTCCTCCTCCTCCTCGGAGCCCACGCCATGAGAAGCTCACGACGCCGGGGACCTGGGCACCACGAGGTTGTTGGGCGAGGGGGGCGGCCTGCTGCAGGAAGGCAACCCTGCCTTCCGGAGGTGCCCTCTCTCTGGAGCACGAGAGAGCGACGCTCGTGCTCTGTCCCGTGGTCGCACTCTCTCCCTCTGCAAGCCCCGCTCCAGCGCGGTAGTTATACGATGGACAGGTCTTCGGCTCTGAGGGCCGGGAAACTGTGCACTGTTCGTACGCCTCCTGGGTCGAGGATCGACGACGCCTCAGGAGACGCCAACGCAGCACGGTGCCCACGAGTCGTCCGCGGACGGAGGCCTCCTCGAAGGAGGGCGGATCCCCTCGGAGAGGCCCTCCCCTGCCTTCCCGCGGCACGCGGGGAGAAGCGCTTCGGAGCGAGGGGCGCCCAGGCAAGAACGAGAGGTGGGACACACGAAGCTTGGTGGACCCTCTGAGCCCCAAGCGTCTGGCCCAACAAGGCGCGCGTCCCTCAGACCCGACGTCGCGAAAAACCCGACACATTGCGACACAAATCACGACTGGAGCCCGAGACCCCGTCTTCCTGCGCCGCCTCTCGAGCCGCATCGATCTGGGAGGGCCCCGGGGCCCAAAGCCCAGCGAAAACGCCGGCTGTGACAAGACCGAGACGCCCAGATCTCAGGGAACGGCCCACCGCGGCATCACCAGCATGGCCAGGCTCAGCCGGAAGAGTGCCCGTGCCGAGCCGATCTGCAGAAGGCCGCCTCCATCCGCCCCTGCCCTTCGCCGCCCCCCCGCCTCGTGCGCCGCCGGATTTGGGCGCGTGGCCCTGCGCCGCGCGCCGAAGACGCGCGCGAGGCTCCCCTCGAGCCCCGGCGGCCGCCTGAGCCCAGACGGCGACGCCGAGGAGGGCCGCGGTCGGAGCCCCCCGGCTGCACGCGAGAGCGGCCCCCCTTGAGATCCGGGCGCTGCAAAGTGTGCACCGGGTGTTGCTAGAAGTGCCCCCTGGCCCAAGGTGCCCCCAGCTTTTCGCTCCATTTTTGGAACCCCTGGGACCCCCTGGGCCTCGTGAGGGGTGGCCTGGAGGTCGCCTGGGCCACCCCGCTTCAAGATGGGCGCTCTGGCAGGGTCTCGGGCGGCCCCAGGGGCCTCACCGATCGATGCGGCTCGAGGAATGGCGCAGAGAGACGGGGTCTGGGGTTCCAGTCGACGTTGTGCTTCGCTGTCGCAACTCTTCTCGCGCAGCGTCGGATCGCAGGGCCTCCGGCTGCACGCGAACGACCCTGTGGGGCAAGAAGTGGACGCTGATGTGCGACCCTCTCGCGTCATAGAGTATAATGTTGTTTTCCAACACACAAACAAAAAAAACGGCATAACCATAAACTGTTGGAGCTTCGCGCGGATTTCTTGGACCCGCGCCGGAACCTCCCTCCCCTGCGCGCGGAGCGCGCCAGGGGCGGCGCCGGAGGCGCCTCCAGGCGGGCCCAGCGCAGATCCAAGAGATCCGCGCGGAGCGCCAAAAGTTTGTGGTTACGCCGTCCTTTCTTCGTCGGCGGAAGAGCGCGCAACGGCAAATCTGGACCACTCTCCGCCCCCAAAACTCTCCAAGAGGCTTCCGCAAAAAAAGCTCCCAAGAGACATCCAAGGAGACTCGAGAGGCAACTCGCCCGGGCATCCTTTCTGGATGGGCTGGTGGGGGTACTTTTTGTCGCAGCTGCAGGCCAAGGGGCCGACAGCGCCAGCAGAGTTAGCTCGGGCTACGAGTAACCTAATTGCTGGCGCGCGCGCCGAGCAAGGCAGGCAAGACCTACCGCCGAGGGAAGCAGCTGCGCCGAGGCTGAGCTGCGCCGAGGGGGGGAAGCTGCCAGCTGCGGAGGCGGCTTGGATGCTGCAACGTGCGAGTATCATGGGAGCTGAAACACCAGGCACGAGAATTAGGCCTCGTCGCCAAACTGGTGGGGGTACTTTTTGGTCGGCGACTCCGAGGCGGCGGACAGGGAGCGGTAGGCCTCGTCTGGGCCAGCAGGCGAAGCTAATTAGGCAAACTGGTGGGGGTACGCGAAGCGTCAAGGATTTGGACCACTCTCGGCACCCGGGGGGGCATCCGGGGGGGGCCCTCCGTCAGGCTGCGGAGCCCGTCGAGAGAGGCGTCTCTCGCAGGGCGAGGAGGCCGGGCGCAGGAGAAGGGGTCGAACGGCCTGCGGGGATCCACGCTGTGAAAGAGGGATGGCGACGTCGGGACACCCTGGGCACGAGCGTTCACCACATCGGGATGCCCCTGCCATCGTCTTTCCCGAAGGAGGGGCGCGACATTGCCCTATTGTGGACCACCCTAACCCGAAGACCCAAATTTCGGGGTGGGGGGGCTACGGGTCCCACGCGTGTTTTTGTTGATGTTCCCGGGCCCCCCCCCACTGGAAATCGAGGGCCAATCCGGGCCTTCGGGTTGTGTTGGAGTGGTTTGGTGGGTGGGTGAATTGCGCTCTCCCCAGGGGGGGGGGGGGGGGCTTCCTTGTTTGTGAAGACAGCACACCAAAAAAATAAGTGTTAAAAAACACTGCAAATGATGGTAGTTCGTGAGAGGCCTTCCTCGGACTCCTCGGTCTTGGGTCCCTCGGCTCCTCGAGCTCGGGCTCCTCGGCTCTTCCTCGGGCTTTCCTCGGGTCACTCGCCTGGGTTTCTCGTCTGGGCTCCTCGCTTGGGATCCTCGGGGGTCCTATCCTCGCTTGGGTCCCTGGGGGGGGTTGCTCGACAAGCAGCGCCAAGCAACGAGAAGCAACGCCACGAAGTGCCAAGCATAGCCCTACGGCGCAAAGCGCTGACAAGCGGACCGACAAGTGACCGGAGGCAACTGCCCCGACGTCCGACGATGCGACTGCTCAAGGCGCGGCCCCAGGACCCAGGAGGTCCCGAGCGCTTCCCCAGGGGCAGCTTTCGCCCTGCGCCAATGCATGACTGTCCTGGGGCCCGACAAACTGGCCCCGGGGGCCGACGTCGAGGAAAAACGACGGGATCGGAAAAAAACTGCAGGCCTCCCAGATGGGGTCCGAGCAGATGCGGTCGGAGGATCGCGCCGCATCGTCGATGCATCGCCGACGCATCGGCGATACATCGGCGACGTCGAAGGTGCTTCTACGCCTCAGGCGTGGAAAGAACCTGCCTCCACATCGAGTCGCCTTGCCGATGCATCGGCGATGCGGCGTGATCCTCCGACCCCGTCTGCTTGGACACCATTTGGGAGGACTGCAGTGGGCGAACCGAAGACACCAACAAAACAAAAGTACCCAAGACGTACCCAGCCCTTTCTAAACGCAAGGCGACTTCTGCTTGGAGCAATCAAAACGAAATTAGAGACACTCCCCCCCCCCCCGAGAGCCGCGAGGTCATCGGGACGTGCGCCAGACATCGAGAAGGGGCGACGGCTGCGCGGGTGGCAGCCCCCAAAACGGAGCCGTGCGAGAGCGCGGCTCCTGGACGTCAAAAGCGCGAGCGCCTCCTCGGATTGCCAGGGGGGTCCTTGACGAAGGCGCGATTCCCGGGCGAGTTGTGAGGAAGCCTCGAACGCGAGCGCGATTTGGAATAAACTGCGGGGAGAGTATGAGGCGGGAGCCGTTGTTGATGTAAGCGGGGGACCAAGAGCACAGTCTGAGCCTCAAGACTGCTCCCTGACACAAGCCAGGTGGGAGTCCCATGGCAAACACGTCAATTCAAAAGAACACGATGGGCACGGGAGGGGGCGGATCAACGATGACAACTCTTCCCCCAAGAGATGGCCAGGAAGCCCCAAGAGGCCCCCAGGATGCCCCCAAGAGGCTCCCAAGAGACCCCCAAGAGACCCCAAGAGACCCCCCCAGAGGCACCCAAGATGCTCCAAGAGGAGGCCTCGGCGAGAATGCCAAATCATTGATTCTACTAAGGTTTTAGCCACATGTTGGCCTCTTTGGGGGGGCACTGATTAAGATGACTCCAAGAGCGCCTGGGAGAGCCCAAGATGACCTCCAAGATGGCTCGAGATATCCCAAGATGTCTCATAATGGCTTCCTCTGTGTGCTGCCCACTTCCCTGATCGAGGCAATTCCTCTGGGCATCGTTTCTGGATGGGCTGGTGGGGATTCGCGAAGCGTCAACAATTGCATGAAGTCACCGGCGAAATCACAATTCCTGAATAAAATGTGAAGGGTTCTCTGGCGGGAGCGGGGGTCTTGATTAAATTGCGAGGAAGTCTTGACTCGATTGCAAGGAAATCTCAAGCGGGAGCGCCGTTCCTGAGTAAATTGTGAGGAAATCTCAAATGCGAGCGGGGGTCCTGACTAAATTGCGAAGGAGTCGCAAGCGGGAGCACCGATCCTGAGTAAATTGTGAGGAAGTCTCAGGAGAGGGGGTCCTGAATAAATTTGGAGGAAGTCTCAGGCGGGAGCCGTTGTTGTTGTAATCCGCGGGGCCAGGGGCACAGTTTGAGCACGAAGACTTTCCCTGTCAAAAAACAGGGTGCGAGCGTCGAGGGGCACACTTTGACTGAGAAAAGACAATATGCACCGGTGAGGGGGATCAACAATAATTATTTCTGAATAATTTAACAACAACAACAACAACAACAACAACAACAACAAAAACAACAACAACAACAACAACAACAACAACAACAACAACAACAACAACAACAACAACAACAACAACAACAACAATCACAACAACAACAACAACAGCAATATTGTTAAGACTGTTTGCTCTTATCTGCTCGCGTGTCATTCAATATGCATATCCCAAATCCTGGATACCCGCCCTCTTCGTCTTCGATCGTACCCCCTTTTGGGGAGTATATGTATTCCCTGCCACGTGTGGTTGGTGAAGCCCTTGAAAACGAAGGGTCGCAGATAACGAGAGCGCGATTCTTCAATCAATTGTGAGGAAGTATCAAGCGGGAGTCGCGATCCTGTGGTAAATTGCAAGGACGTCCCAAGCGAGAGCGCGATTCTTCAATAAATTGTGAGGAAATATCAGGCGGGAGCCGTTGTTGTTGTTGTGAACCAGGGGCCAAGAACGCAGTCTGACCATCAAGACTTTCCCTGATAAAGAACAGGGTGCGAGCCCCGGGAAGGGCACTTTCAATCGAAAAAAACAATGTGCACCGGACGGGGGGGATCAACAACAACAACAACAACAACAACAACAACAGCAGCAGCAGCAACAACAACAACAACCACAACAACAACAGCAGCAGCAGCAACAACAACAACAAGAACAACCACAACAAAAACACTGAAAAAAACAAAACAAAAAAACAAAAGTAACTCGCCCACGGAGCGGCGGCGGCACCTGTCCCGGGACTCGGAGCTCTCGCCGCGCTCCCGCCGCCGCCCGCGCGCGGGCTCCGCGCCGCCGCCGGGCCCCTGGCCAGGCATCGGCCCCGCCCCCCGCAGCGCCGGGCTCCGCGCGCCGCCCGCCGCCTCGGCGCGGCGCGGTGCCGCCAGCCGCGGTCGTCGTCGTCGTCGTCGTCGTCGTCGTCGTCGTCGTCGTCGTCGTCGTCGCCGTCGTCGTCGTCGTCGTCGTCGTCGTCTCGTCGTCGTCGTCGTCCGTCCTCCTTCCTCCTGGGTCCTCTTGCCCCCCTTTCCCCCTTCCTTGTCGCTGTCGTGGCCGTCGGCATGCTCGGCGGCGCCGGCGCCGGCGCCGGCAGCGCGGCGGCGCCGGCGCCGCCGCCGGCGGCCGCCGCCCACATTCGCGCCGCCGCGGCGGCGGCGGCAGCGGCGGGAGAGGGGACGACGCCCAAGGCGGCGAGCCACGACGACGACGACGACGACGAGGACGACGAGGACGAGAGCGGGGGAAGGGAGGATCATGTACGCCCTCCGCGATCACGTGTGCACGCGGACCCCACTCAAGCGCGGGTGGGCAAGAACGTTGCTGGCCTCTGGGGGCAGGGGAAGAAGGATCGTCGACGTGGAGGTTGAGGGGGAGGAGGAGAAAGAAGGCTGAGAAGGTGGCAGAGGAAACAAACGAAGACTCAGAAGAAACGAGCATGCCGACGACCACGACAGCGAGAAGGGAGGGGGAGGGGGGGCAAGAGGACCAAGGAGGAAGGAGGAAGGACGACGACGACGACGACGACGACGACGACGACGACGACGACGACGACGACGACGACGGCGACGGCGACGGCGACGGCGACGGCGACGGCGACGGCGACGGCGACGGCGACGGCGGCGGCGGCCGCGGACGGAGCGACGAGGCAGACGACCACGGCGACGGCAGCAGCGACGGCTGCGGGAGAGGAGGACGACGACCACGACGGCGAGGGTGGAGGGACGACGAGAGTGATCACGACGGCGGCTCGACGGAGGGCGACGCAACAACGGCACAATAACGACGGCGACGCAAGGACGACGACGCCGACGACGGCCACGCAACGACCCTGAGATCCGACGTCGAGGAACCCAAAAAAACATCGCCTTCACGCGCCATTTTTCCAGCCGCATCGATCAATGAGGGTCTCGAAACCAGGCGCAAACGCCCAGCGGGGAAAAAAATGCAACACCCGGGTTACAGGGGACCCAGAAATCCGATGTCTTAATCTTTTTTATGTGAGGTCCCCGAAAGTCTCGATCCTTTCCCCCATCCTGGTTGTCTATCCCGAGTCGTCTTGTGGCGGTCCTGGGGCCTGGCGAGGGCCCCCCGAGGCATACAACAACGGTAAATCTCCGTCCTGATTATTTTCCATGCGTTGGATATCTGGGGTCGACGACAGCGACGACGACGACGACGACGACGACGACGACGACGCAAACGACGACGCAAACGACGACGACCACGACGACCACGACGACGACCACGACGACGACGACGACGACGACGACGACGACGACGACGACGACGACGACGACGACGACGACGACGACCGCGGCGCGCCGCCGCCTGGGGCGGGTGCACGCCGCCGCGGCGCAGGGCGGCCCCCGCCCCCGGCAGCCGGGGCGGCTGCGGCTCCCAGGCGCGACCCCGCCGCCGCCGCCGCCGGAGCGCCGCCGCCGCCGCCGCTGGCGCTGTCGCCGTCCTTGTCGCCCTCGCCTCCTCCTCCTCCTCCTCCTCCTCCTCCTCCTCCTCCTCCTCCTACTCCTCCTCCTCCGCCTTCTCCTCCTCCTCCTCCTCCTCCTCCT
>CAUYUJ010014984.1:40000-52500 GCA_963575745.1 Prorocentrum cordatum | reverse complement strand
CTCCGCGGCATCCTTCGATGCCGCACCGATCTGGATCGCTCTGGGGCCCGAGCCCCCCGCGGAGGGCGCCCTGGTGTGGAAAGTTCGCCGTGGAAGGACCCCAGCCGGCGGACGTCTTGGATCTGTCGCACGCCCTCCACGCCTGCCCTCTCCTTCCCGCTCCATCGCTCTCGAGGTCTCTCGCCCTGTTCTGTGCGTCTGTCTTTCATAGACCTGTGCAACATAGGTCTGCATCCTGGTGAGCCCTCACGCCTTGCTGTGCACTCTCCTGCCCCAGGCCTGCTCTCGACGATATGTACATATATCTACATATCGGTACATGTATATATATATATGTATATACATATATATGGAATCAGTGCTCATGTGACTCGCGATCTAGCTGTCTCTCTCTCTCTCTCTCTGTCTCTCTCTCTCTCTCTCTCTATATATATATTATTCCTCTCTCTCTCTCTAGCTCCATGTACCACCTGCCACAAAAAAGATCTTACAGCGGTCGCACATTATCTATATCCCTCTCTCTCTCTCTTTCTTTTTCCCTCTCTCTCTCTCTCCCTCTCTCTCTCTCTCTCTCTGAAAATTCCTCTGGTCAACTCTGCTCGCAACTCTCTGACCCCGGTATCCTCTACGATCAAAAGCCCAGGCGCTTGGCCACAACCCCGACCTCCAGAACCCCAGAACCCCACGAAGCCATTAAACCATCAACGGGAACCAGGAAGCCCGAAACCCACCAAACCCTACACTGCCAAGAGAACCGGGAACCCGGGAACCCAGCAGCCCACCGAACCGGGCCCCCGGGAACCCAGACCACGTGTTACACTACCAGAACCCCAGAGCCGGGAACTGGGGAACCCCGACCTCACTTGCACTGCCGGGAGACCCAGAAAGGGGAACAGGGAACCTGGGAACGCAGCAGCCCACCGAAATCGGCACAGAACGCAGAGCCGGGAACCCCTGAACCCGGGAACCTGGAACCAGTTTCCTGCGCCCTTGGGTGACGCAGCGGAGCAGTGCCACTCTTTTTCAGCGGCCAGCTGCGCCCAGGGAGAAGCAGAGCTCGTGCAGGCCTGGGTGTTGCCCTGCGGACTTCCGGCGTCCCCTGGAACCAGGTGCTCAGGAACCCGGCCGCCCACAGAGATCGGCCGTGGAATCTCGCCAAGTCTTTTTCGGAATGCAAAGCCTGAGCAGCTCCTTAGGGTGGAGGGCTCAGGGTGCAATCCACATGGGCTCTTGCACCTCGAAAATCAACGCGTCTTGTGGTTCACCTTTGGCACTGCCGGAACGAGCACCAGATAGGGATCGGAGGGGCTTGTCTGGCCACGGCGGGCCTCGTTCACGAACAGGCCCCCCGACCTGGATGAAAAGGAACGGCCCCCCAACCCGAGCCCCTCCTGAGCCCAAAGCGGTCCCTATGTCAGCGCCTTGACGTCCCCAGGAACCCAGCCGCACACAGAGATCGGCCTTGGGTTCTCGCCAGATCTTTCGGAACGCAATAAAAGCGCTCGGACCTCACGGCGTCGCGAGGGGGTGTCCTGGCGCTCATCCGTCTCCTGGGCCGCGCACGTCGCGGTCCAGGAGCGGCCTGCGGGGAGGTGCGTCAGGCAAGAGGAGGAGGGGAGGAGGAGGAGGAGGAGGAGGAGGAAGAGGAGGAGGAGGAGGAGGAGGTGGAGGAGCGGGAGGGGGAGGAGGGCCGGAGGAGGGGGGAAGGAGGAGGAGGAGGAGGAGGAGGAGAAAGAGGAGGAGGCGGAGCGTCGCCACGAGCCCCTCTAATCGCAAAAACTAACCACTGTTGCGCTGCGCCTGCCGCCACCTGCCCATCGGCAGATCCGTCGGAAGGCGGGGGGCCCTTGCAATCTGGAGCGACTCGGCGGGGCCAGGTGTGTCACCCCCAGCACGAGGCCGACTCCGCGCATGCACGAGGCGGTGGAAGGGATATAAAGAGAATCACAAAATGACGCAGGCGGGTCAGCGAGCTTCTGACGGTGGCCAAATCTCTCGGCGGCAATAACAGCATACGAATATATATATATATATATATATAGAGAGAGATAGTATGTATGGGAAGAAACAGGGAAATATCGATCTAGAGATATATTTATATGTACTAGGTAGGTATTCATTAAGCTATATAAATATAACCAAAAACAGCAGCAACAGCAACAGCAACAGCAACAGCAACAGCAACAGCAACAGCAACAGCAACAGCAACAACAACAACAACAACAACAACAACAACAACAACAACAACAACGACAAGTGTAAGTCTGGTCGCACTTACTGGCACGCGGGCGGGCGCCCGCACGCTGTGTGTCCATCCGTCGGTTCGAACAGAGGGAAGGCGCGACGAAAGCGTGGCCACTGCGCACGGGAGAGGCAGAGGAGCTACCCGTCGGACCTTCCCCGTTCCTTCGAAGAGGATGGAGATTGGCACGCTTGTACAATCCCAACAAAAGTACCAATAACCGTGTTGTCTGCGACGTCCTCTGGGGGCTTGGGCCGTCTCTTCGCCGGGGTGATCGCCGCCGCTGCCTGCGGCTGGTCGGCTCCCTCACTGGCGGCCAGCTCCTTGAGGAGGTCGCCGGGATCCGCCGAGGAACGCGCCGAGGACTGCAGAACCCCACGCAGGGCCGTCGGCAGCCGCGCGCCACGGTGGGACACGCTCGCCCGAGCCGCGGCGCGTGGCCGGAGGCTCCCTCGACGACTCACGCCTGCGGCCTGGGGCGCGGCCTGGGCGCCACGCCCGCGCTTCCACGCGAGGGCGCCTCCGTCAGCGCTCCACTTCCAGGCACTGCAGCTCGCACACTTCGTCCAGTCGTCGAGGAAAGGAGCTGTGCGTGACTGCCGCAGGGGACGCCGTGCCAGCAGCCCTCGGCGCCGGCGCATCTGGGACGCCGACTCATCTTCTCTCTTCGCTCCGTATCAGTCGGGGCGGACCTCAGCACCAGCGCAGAGGGCAGCCCGTAGCCAATAACGCCTCGGGAAGGCTCGGAGCAGGTCTAAAAGTGCCGCTGCGGCACAGTTGAACCAGAACGGTTCTTGGGAGGAGGAGGAGGAGGAGGAGGAGGAGGAGGAGGAGGAGGAGGAGGAGTCCTTTGCCTAATCCTTTAAGCCTCAGTCCGCACAGGGGCCCAGACCCCGAAGTCCCAACTCTTCTCGGGCTTGGCGCGGCTTGGCGGGGGCCTGCCGCGGCTTCTCGCGTGACGTCTTCGGCCCCAAAAGGAGACGGGCCACAAGAGGGTGTCGAGAGGCTCTCAAGACGGCCCAAGAAGGCCCCGAGGCGCCCAAAAATAGCTCTAAGACGCCCAAGATGGTCCCTAACCCGCCCAAGAAGCCTACAAGACGCCGAAAGCGGCTCCCAAGAGGCCTCCCAAGAGGTCCCCAAGAGGCAAAAAGTCTGTGTTGTGCCATTGGTTGTTGAAGGATGTTCGAGTTCTCGCCTGTTCGGTTCCCCGACGCTCCAAGCCGGTCCAAGAGGCCCCAGAGATCGCCCCGAGGCGGCCCAAGAGGCCTCCAAGAGGGCCCCAAAGCTGCCCCAAGGGGGGGCCTCGGGTCGGCCCAAGAAGCGCCCACGACGGCCCAAGACGTTCCCAACACGGCTCCAGGGGGGGGGAGGGGGGAGGGCAGATGGGGGACCCGAGCGGAGGACAGCCCGCTGACCCGCCCCCAGAAGGCCCCAAGAGGCCCCCAAGAGGCTCCCAAAGAGAACCCGAGCGGCCCCCGAGAGGCCCCAAGAGAACGGGCTCGGAGCTGCCCACAAGAGGCGCTCGAGAGCGCTCCGAAGAGACCCCAAGAAGCATCCCTGAGAACTCTGACCCACAACCCAAGCACGAGGGCGGGATGGGCCGAATGCCATTATGTTAGCAGTCGTGATAGCATTCGCCCTTGCATGACACATATTCAGTTTAGAAGTAGGCTGGTTACTAGCATGATCTTAGGATGTCCCTGTCCCTCTCTACCACATCCCAATCTCCCCATCGTGGTCCCCCATCGTGGCCCCCATCGCAACTGTGTACAAAACTATGCAGGGCTTTCCGCCGCGCAAGGATGTCATCTAATCGTGGAGTGTATGTGCTTCCCTCCCCCTGGTGCTTCTCGAGATTGCTGCCACTAGAACCGCGCGCGCTTCGCGCGCGCTTCGGTTCCAGTAAGCACCGACCCTCGGCAAGTTCACTGCTGCGTGCATGTACGCATGTTGTTCACAGCTGTTCGTAGCGCCTTGGCAAGTCACAACTGTAGCGCTGTCTCCTGCATGGTGCGAGCCGTTGGATGCGCTCTCGCCGCCCTCGTTGTCACTGCAATGGCCGCTGTCGCCGCCGTCGCCGTAGCCGTCGTCGTCGTCGTCGTCGTCGTCGTCGTCGTCGTCGAAATCGTCGTCGGCGTCGCTGTCGACGGCATCAACATTGAACGTCTTTGGAAGCTTCCCCTGATTTTACGTGTTTGCATTGTCCCCTCACTCCTCCTCCTCCTCCAGGAGCGCACTGGACTACGATTCGAGCGGAGTTGCAGGAGGAATGTACTGAACAGCGTGCGTAAGTTCGTTGGTTTCTCGCTTCGTGTCACTCCGATGCTCGTAGCGCGCGTTTCGCGCGCGCTCAGGTTCTAGCACGCCCCAGCCCGTGGCCATCGAACAGCTGCACTCACCACAGTTGCCTTGAACATTAACTGAAGAAACGCCAAGGCCGCGGATCCAACAGAGACGAATCGACGACACGGGTACACCCGACAAATCCCAAACGAAGATATGCAAAAACTGGTACCCTTCTGGGGCACCTTACGCGGATGCCGCGAAAGCCTCTTGAGCTACCCAAGCAATTTTCTTGGCCGTGTTGGGACTCCCATGGGCCGTCTTGAAGTCTCTTCTGAGCCACTGGGAAGCTCGGGGGACTTCCTCAATCAAGAGCATGGTTGGTCGTCTTCGCGGGGCTCCTGTGGGGCATCTTTGAATCTTCTGGGGGAGCTCTCAGGGGCATCTTGAAAGCTATTTGAGGTCTATTGGTGGCCCCTTCGGGGCGCTTTGGGGGCCTCTCGAGTTCTCCTGGGGGCCTCCTCGGCTGTCTCAAAGCGTTCGTAGCCCGACAGACGCCCTCGGATGCCGTTTTGGATGCCTCCGTGGGCAATCTGGGGGCTTTCTGGGGGCGTCTTCGGGCTCGTGTTGGGGGCCTCTTGGGCCCTCTTGGGGTGGTTCTGCGCCGTCTTGGGACCCTCCTGGGGGCTTCCTGGGTCGCCTGAGAAGCAACATTGGGGGCCACGTTTGCCGTCTTTGACGCTGTTAAGAGCAACTGGGCAAGAATGTTAAAATGGCACGAAAACCGATCGCTCTTCAACAATTTAGGTCTCTCGGAGGCTTCCTGGAAGGCCTCTCGGAGCTCTCTTCGGGCCGTCTTCGGCCGCCTTAGGGGCCTCTTGGGCCCATTTTAGATCATCTTGGACCGTCTTAGAACCGCCTCTGAGAGCGTCCTGTGGGGTCGTCGAGGAAGGCTTTCGAGGTCCAGAGGCACCCCCCGACCACTCAAAAAGGGCCGCCGGGTCCTGGGACTGAACTTTTGACGCTAGGGGGGGGGAACTGGGCCGCCCCCTGGCCCAGGGACCTGGTCGCCGGCTAGAACCACGCGCGCACGCTTCGCGCGCGCGCCCAGGTGCTAGCCGCCGCGCCCGAGGAACGCGCACCACAAATTGCCAATGTGCCAGGTGAGGAATGCAGGGGCGATTCTCGAATGCATAAACGGAGCTTTCGGGGGGGCTAGTTGGGGGGAGCGGGGCTTTGGCCTCCTTGGGGCTTCTCGGGGACGCTATTACGAATCCTGCCACTGGGGCCTTCAGTAGAGCTCCCCATAAAACAACGCAACGTCACGCATGCAAACCCTGCCACTGGGCGCTTCGGTGGAGCTCCCGCTGGGGGCTACGATCCTCGTGAATGGTCTGCCAACATGGGCGCCATCCCGCGTGCGAGCCCTACCACTAGGGCCTGCGGTGGAGCTCCCTATGGGGCCTCGATCCTCGTGATGGATGTACCGACATGGACGCCGTCACGCATGCGAACCCTGCCACTGGGGCCATCCGTGAAGCTCCCTATGGGGCCTCGATTCTCGTGAGGGATGTGCCGACACGGACGCCGTTACGCATGCGAACCCTTCCACTCGACCTGCGGTGAGCTCCCTATGCGGACACGAGCCTCGTGAGGGGTGTGCCGAAATGGACGCTGTCACGCGTGCGAGCCCTGCCCATGCCGCCTTCGGTGGAGCTCCTCTAGGCCTACGATCCTCGTTAAGGGTGTGCCGAAATGGACGTCGCCACGCATACAAACTCTGCCACTGGGGCCTACGGTGGAGCTCCCATTGGGAGCTACGATCCTCGTGAGTGGTTTGCCGAAGAGGGCGCCGTCACGCGTGCGAACCCTGCCAATGCGACCTTCGGTGGAGCTCCCTTGGGGGCCACGATCCTCGTGAGTGGTTTGCCGAAATGGACGCCGTCACGCATGCAAAACCTAACGCTGGGGCCATTGGTGGAGCTCTCTATTAGGCCACGATCCTCGTGAGTGATGTGCCGACACGGGCGCCGTCACGCATGCGAATCCTTCCACTGTTGCCTGCGGTGGGGCTCCCAACGGAAGCTACGATCCTCGCGAGGGGTGTGCCGGCGCCGTCACGCGTGCGCACCCATACCACTGGGGCTTTCTGTGGAGCCAACTACGTGGCCACGATCCTCGTGGGGTGTGTGCCGAACTGGGCGCCGTCACGCATGCGAACCCAGTCACTGGGGCCTACTTTGGAGCTCCCTACCTATGGGGCCATGATCCTCGTGAGGGTGTGCCAACACGGGCGCCGTCACGCATGCGAACCCTGCCGCTGCGGCCATTGGTGGAGCTACCTCGTGGGGCTACGATCCTCGTGAAAGGTGTGCCGAAATCGGCGCTGTCACAAATGTGAGCCCAGCCACTGGGGCTTTCGATGGAGCTCCCCGTGGGGCCACGATTCTCGTGAGGGGTGTGCCGCAATGGTTGCTGTCAAACATGCGAACTGCGAACCCTATCACTGCGACCTTCTGTGGAGCTTTCTGTGGCCAGGAGGCGTGTAGGGTGGGTGATGATGATGATGATGATGATGATGATGATGATGATGATGATGATGATGATGATGATGATGATGATAACGATGATGCTGATCTTGATGCTGATGCTGATGGCCAAGGCGATGGTGATGATGCCGATGATGCACGAAAAGAAGGGAGGATGAGGTTGAGGATGAGGAGAAGAAGGAAGACGAGGAAGGAGGATCGCGGGGCACTGCCCTTTTGAACGAGGACCCGACAACACAAGTTGTTGGGAAAAAGAACGTCGTTTTGTTCCCACTGTCCACGGACAGGCGCTCCAGCGAGGGTAGGTGGAAATAACGAGAGACCTGAGTATGATGAGGGTTAGGATGAGGATGTGGATTTTATGTGCAGCGTGACCCTGGCCAGAACCTCCACAGCGGATACCTTTATCGACAGAGGTAAACACTTTCGTCCCGACAAGCCGACAAGCCGCGGGCACGCTCACACCCGACCACCCCGCTGGCAAGCAAAGCCGCTGCCCGACACCACAAGTCGCGCTCGAGGGGGGGGGCGAGAAGAAGAAGACGAAGATGGAGAAGAGGCCCTGCGCTGCACGTCGGGGCTACCGCGTGCTGCCCCGCGCGCGCTGGAACTGACACACCGCGCAGCCTCCGACGGATCGTCACCCCGGGCCGGGGCGAGGAGGAGGATAAAGGGGCCCTGGGACACACAAAGAAATACACAATAATAAAAAGATCCCCCATATTTTCCTATATTTTCTGGGTTTTTGTCTTCCCCACCACTTCCCATATTTTCCCATATTTTCTGGGAGATCGACGATTAATTGTGTCTGTGTGTTTGTTCCCTCCTGAGAGGAAGCGGGACGGCGGAGGCGAGCGCGGGGGAAGCCGCGCCAGCTTGGCAGACTACGCTTCCGTGTCGTCGTCGTTTCGCCCCGGGCGCCAGGGCAGCAGGAGAGGAGGACCGAGGACAGCGCGGAGGGGCCCCTCGCGCTGGCCGGCCTGAGCAGGCCAGCGCTACCGCAGTCGCGAGAGGAGCCCCTCGCCGGCCCACCTCAGCATCGGCAGGACGGAGCCCCCCTCCAGCAGGCGAGGCTGCAGCCCCGGGTCCAGCTCGCTGCGCCGCGCGCGCACCTCGAACCAATCGAAGAGGGCCGGTCGCTCTGGGGGGCAGGGGCGGTGTTGGCGGCCGCTCCCTGCGTGGGGGAACTCCGCGCCGGGGCCGGGACGCCCGGCGACGCGGCAGCCCACGGCCACGCGCAGGGGCATCCCCACCCTCGTGACCGCGCTCTTCCCGCAGCCAGCGTCGTCCGCGAGAGACACGACGCCCTCCCCGTCCACGGCCACCTCGATGGTGCGGGCTGGCGGGCCCCCCGAGCAGTTCCAGAAGCAGGCTGGGCCCCCGGGCCAGCTGGCCAGCCGGGCGGCCGCCTCCGCGGGCGGGAGCTCCATGTACGGGTCCTCGTCGCAACGCCAGCCGGGTGCCAGAGACAACTGCCCGCCCTGGCTGGAGGGAAAGAAGACGACGACCATGACCACGACTGAACGCGGACACGCCAGTACGTGCCGATCTTGGCCCTCGTCCATCCCGGTCATCGTCCATTCGTGGATCGTCCTCGCGAATCGGCGACGGCCAGCACTGACCATTCGACAAGATCCCGCGACACGTTGGTCGTGGTCAACTTGGATGTCCGGATACCTCGGGTGGCGCTCGTGCCCTTTTCCGGCCTCCCTTGGGGCATCCTGCCACGGCTTACCACCCACGTCACCGAGGCGCCTCACCCGAATCGACCGAGATCGCCAAACAAATCGCCCAGGGAGGTGGGAGGAGGCGGCGGCGGAACAGCTCAAGATCTCTGAAAGCTCCTCGAAGCATCGGGCGACCGCTGTGCGCACAAGAGCTGCTGTAGCCCTGGCGGCGTCGAACAAGACACGAGTCCCCCCCCCCCGCGGCAAGCTCAAAACCAGCCATGGGAACTCCACTGGGCATGCAACGGGTCGAGAAGCCACTACCCTGCCACAGTCAGAAGCGCACGGTGGAATGGCAACGACAGCCGCGGACGAGTCGGCGAAAGGTCGTGGTCATCGTGTTTCTCCCCTCGGCTGGAGCGGGGTGAGGCTGACCACGTGCTCGAGGCCCTCCCCGCCCCCGCCCGCGCCGCCCAGCCCCGCGCGGATCCGCAGCGGCGGGTAGAGCACGCGCCGGAGCCGCACGCCGTGGCCCGACACCCGGAGGTAGCCGCCCGCCGCGGCGCCGCCTGGCAGCTCCGCCGAGGGCTTTCGGGCAGTGCCAGGGGGGGGTCACCGCTGGGAGGAGGAGGAGGAGGAGGAGGAGGAGGAGGAGGAGGAGGAGGAGGAGGAGGAGGAGGAGGAGGAGGAGGAGGAGGAGGAGGAGGAGAGGAGGAGGAGGAGGGGGAGGGAGGAGGAGGAGGAGGAGGAGGAGGAGGAGGAGGAGGAGGGGGGGTCGCCGCTGGGAGGGCCACCAGTGCCTCCCTGGCTTCGAGGCGGGGGATCGGCTCCCTGGAATCGAGGCATCCCAAGATGCATGCCCCGTCGGATCTGCGGGAGCAAGCCTGCAGTGCCCCGCGGGTCGACTGACGGGTCTGCGTGTTTTTTCTCGTGGGCTCGGCGAGAAAACCCACTCTTCTGGGGTGGGTCAGTTCTGCAGCCGACCCCCTACTTGATAGACGTTGGGCCCAGCATCGAAGCTCGAGGAGGTCTTGGGCGTCTGGTGCCTGGCATCGCTTTGGAGGGACTTCTGGGGTACTCCTTCGGGGGCCCGCCCCTGAAATCTGGCGTGGCAAGCAAACAAACAGAAAAACAAGCCATGTAAAAAAAACAAAGCACAACAACCGATCGGTGACCGGGAGCCCCGCCTCTCTGAGCGCCACTCTTCGAGCCCCGGGCAGGCCAGGCGACGACGCCCGGCTCGAAAGCTTGCGACGCCAGGATCTCAGGGACGTTCGTCGAGGAAATGGTGGGCCGCACGAAGACATACTAGTACTATACGTTCTCCTTGGAGGCGCGCGTCCGACCCATCTTGTAGCACATCGCTTCCCGAGCGGTGCGGCCAGAAAGCACCCGCCGCGACGCATGCACTGTGAGATTTCTCGGTGCGCGCGTCGTCCCCGGGGGGCGACGCACACATAGTACTGGTATGTCTTTTATCACAGCCAGGAGGACGCCGACCACTCAACAGACCAATGGCAACTTCACCGTGCCCCTGAGGAGGACCCCGAGGTCCGGCCAGAACAGCCCAGCGGACCAGCGAAAATCGTGTCGGCCACGCTTGACACTGGGTGAGATTCAGAACTATACGCTGCGACCAATGCGTCGTTCTAAGCGCCGAGGTGGCGCTCCCCTCGAGGAAGTGGCGACCCCGGGCGACCCCATGGTGACCCTCTTGGCACTGCCCATGTGGCTCCGCCGCGCCAGCCGCTGGAGGCTCCTCCGGCGCGCCCGCGTGCCAGAGACTGGCGTCCTGCACCCAGAGGTCCAACGCAGTGAGGGTAGGTTTTGAATTCATGAAGCCAGTCTTTGAATTCGACAACCACCAAAAACCAGTTTTCATTCAAAAAACAATTTTCTTAAATTCGATAACCAGCCTCTTGAATCCAGAAACCCAAGGAGGTCCAACGCAGTGAGGGTACCGCGACGACGTCCCTGGCTGTGAACGACCGTGGCACCAACAACGCAACAGCATGAAAACCCCGTGAGGAGCAGCGGCAGCATCACACAGCAGCAAAGCGGGCAGAGGTCTCGGAGCACGCAGCACTTGTGACCAGGTGGGAACCCCCTTATCTTAACGCATATTTGATAGCTCGGTATCGTTAAGCAAACAGATGATTCTATTTTTCTATGCCATAAATCGGTCGACCTATAAATAAGTATACAACGAAGTACATCTTCAACACGTGAGTGAAAAGTAAACAAACATATGCATAAATACATAAAGGAATGCATAACAAAGTATATACATAAACAATTATATTACATAAAAACAATAAGCAAACGAATGAACTAACAAACAAAATACAAAAAAAATACTTTCTCCGCTTTCGGCCTCCAAGGGCCCTCGCCGGCCCCGACTGTGAAAGACAGCTCAGAACGAAAAGCCGGCCCTGGGGAAAGCGTCGGGACTTCAGGCGACCCTGTGCTCCAAAGAACAGCGCAAGACGTCGGATGTCTGGGTAGACATCCGACAGTCATGACCTTTCCGATGCGCGGCCCCAGGGAGGTCCCGACCCCTTCCCCCCCGACGAGCTCTCGCCCCGGACTCGTTCCTGATGGCCCCCAGGGCCCGACAGTGAACCTCCAGGAGGCCGATCCGGATTGAAGGAATCCGCTGGCCCCACTGGGGCTCATCGGCGTGTGAGACGCTTCCCTGAGGGGCAACGAGAACCTAGGGCTCCCAACTTCGCGCTTCGCGCTGCGCGAAGCGCGAAGCGCGAATAACTTCGCGCTCTCGCGCCGCCCTCCCAAAGGGAGAATAGGAGGACGAGGAGGAGGGGGAGGAGGAAGGAGGACGGCGAAGCGCGAAGCGCGAATAACTTCGCGCCCTCCTGGGAGCCCTTGAGGAATCCGCTGGCCCCATTGGGGCTCATCGGCGTGTGAGACGCTTCCCCGAGGGGCAACGAGAACGGGGGGACTGGCATAGAGGGCCGTGCATCGGCCTGGGATCGGCGATGCATCGCCGGCGGATCGGCGATGGGCCCCGGACAGTGGATCCGCACCTCCCTGGAACGCCGCTTGGGGCTGTCGGGCCCCCCTCGGCGATCCATGGGCGATCTCGGCGGTGGACACACCTCCCTCTAGTAAACCTCCATTAGTGAAAACGGCCTAGGACCGAAACCGACGGACCTGGACCCGCAGGAATGACGGCCGCGACGAACTCTCGCGAACCGAGAACGGCCAACTCGCGAATCGACGTGGCAGGGTAGGAGGTCGATCAACCTCCGATGATTGGGGGTCGATGCATCCCCCCCCCGCTGCCTATCCCCGCCCCATCGTTGCCCCCGATTCCCCCTCCCGAAGTCCCTCCCCGGGGAGCCCGCTCCGGCCGATTTGTAGGAGAATGCGGACAGGAGGAGGAGGAGGAGGAGGAGGGGGAGGAGGAGGAGGGGGAGGAGGAGGAGGAGGAGAATGGGGGAGAGGAAGGATCAAAAGGAGGAGGAGGAGGAGGAGGAGGACGAGGGAGAGAAGGAGGAGGAGGAGGAGGAGGAGGAGGAGGCCAAGAGGGCACTCCAGCAGGGCCACGAGCCGCCGAAAGACCAATCGAACACGCCCACGCTGGACTCCAGGCGGCCCGAGAGGCCCCCAAGACGCCCCAGCGAGCCCTCAAGAGGCGTCTCAAGACGGCCTCAAAGAGCAAACATCTCGCAAGCACATTCGCCTCTCCTGCGAACACAACGTCCAAGACAGCCCAAGAAGCCTCCAGGGTCGCCCCAA
>CAUYUJ010014984.1:25000-30000 GCA_963575745.1 Prorocentrum cordatum | reverse complement strand
CCGGGCAGCGCAGCACGAGACCAGACCGAGGCAACGCACGGCGCGTACAGCACGAAACGCGCACCACGGCGTGCGGCATGCGCACCACCCAAAAAATCCGCCGACCCCTTGGGGTCACGGCGTATGAGATACAGGCGGCCCAGATTAGTAGGTCGACCCTGCCTAATCAAGGGTGCTCTTGTGTCCTGTGTTCCGCGACCCGTGCCTTCTACGTTCCTATGACAGCGTGGCCCCTCTCGCGTGTCCTCTCGCGTGTCCTCTCCAATCAAGTCCGACTGTACATCCCCCTCCCCAAACCCCTCCCCCGGGGGCCTGGTCTGGCCGGTTTGGAGAGGGGGGGGGGGGGGGGGGGGGCAAAGGTCCCGGCCGCACACTTGGAGCCTCAGGAAGCCCCAAAACGAGCCAGAAAGGTTCAAAAGGGTCCCAGAACGGTCCAACAGAGCTACGAGTCGACGAAAAATCGCTCCAAACGCCGAAGATTGCCTCCAGAAAGCCCCATCAGTCCCCAAGACTCTTGAAAAGCTACTACGAGGCGCCCCACGAAGGCCCTCCGGAAGCAAAGATCGTCCCATTCCCTTGGGAAAACGTACATTTTCAGCACATTCGTCTTTTGGGCTTCCACGCGGCCCACAACTGCCCAAGAAGCCTCCAAGATCGGCCCTCCGCAGCCCAGGAGGCTCCCGAAAAGACTGCACGACGGCTTCCACGCGATCCACGAAGGCTCCACAAACCATAGAAAAGGCCCGGGAGAGCCGCAGGACGGTCCCATGAGGGCTCCAAACGGGTCAACAGGGTCCCCGAAGGCTGCCCAGACGGCCCACGCGGGAGACGATTCAGTCCAAACCGCCCAAAATTGCCTCCAGACGACCCCATAGGCCCCCGTCCACGAGGCGCTCCAAGAGGGCCTCCAGCAGCAAAAATCGTCCCATTCCAGAAGGAAAACCTACATTTTCAGTACATTCGCCTCTTGGGCTTCCACGAGGCCTACAACGGCCAGTAAACCTCCGACGGCTGCCGGGCGCCTCAGAAACCACAGCAACGGCCCAGGACAGTCACAGAACGGTCCCACGAGAGCCTTCTGGACGGCCCACGAAGGGGACGATTAGGTCCAAACCGCCCCAGCTCGCCTGCAGACGATTCCCCCATCGGCCCCCGAAACGTTTGAAAAAGCTACTACGAGGCGCCCCACGAAGGCCATCCAGAAGCGAATTATCCCGGCAAAGCAACCTAACAGCGATGTGTAGAAGCATAGCTGGAAGCATTCCCCTTAAGATTAACATGAGAATCCAGTTGTAGAATTCTGCTGTTCTCGTAGTCGCAGTCGCATTCGCGATGACAGTCGCAGTGGCAACGGCAGTCGCAGTCACAGCCTCAGCCTCAGCCTGCCTCAGCCTCAGCCTGCCTCAGCCTCAGCCTCAGCCTCAGCCTCAGCCTCAGCCTCAGCCTCAGCCTGCTTCAGCCTCAGCCTCAGTCTGCCTTCAGCCTCGGCCTCAGCCTCAGCCTGCATCAGCCTCAGCCTCAGCCTCAGCCTGCCTCAGCCTCAGCCTGCCTCCGCCTCAGCCTCAGCCTGCCACAGCCTCAGCCTCAGCCTGCTTCAGCCTCAGCCTCAGTCTGCCTTCAGCCTCGGCCACAGCCTCAACCTGCCTCAGCCTCAGCCTGCATCAGCCTCAGCCTCGGCCTCAGCCTGCATCAGCCTCAGCCTGCCTCAGCCTCAGCCTCAGCCGCAGCCTCAGCCTCAGCCTCAGCCTGCCTCAGCCTCAGACTCCCTCAGCCTCAGCCTCAGCCTGCCTCAGCCTCAGCCTGCCTCAGCCTCAGCCTCAGCCTCAGCCTCAGCCTGCCTCAGCCTCAGCCTCAGCCTGCATCAGCCTCAGCCTCAGCCTGCAGCAGCCTGCCTCAGCCTCAGCCTCAGCCTCAGCCTCAGCCTCAGCCTCAGCCTGGCCTCAGCCTCAGTCTGCCTTCAGCCTCGGCCTCAGCCTCAGCCTCAGCCTCAGCCTCAGCCTCAGCCTCAGCCTCAGCCTCAGCCTCAGCCTCAGCCTCAGCCTCAGCCTCAGCCTCCTCAGCCTCAGCCTGCAGCCAGCCTCAGCCTGCCAGCCTCAGCCTCAGCCCTCAGCCTGCCTCAGCCTCAGCCTGCCTCAGCCTCAGCCTGCAGCCTCAGCCTCAGCCTCAGCCTGCCTCAGCATCAGCCTGCCTCAGCCTCAGCCTGCCTCTGCCTCAGCCTCAGCCTGCTTCAGCCTCAGCCTCAGTCTGCCTTCAGCCTCGGCCTCAGCCTCAGCCTGCCTCAGCCTCAGCCTGCATCAGCCTCAGCCTCAGCCTCAGCCTGCCTCAGCATCAGCCTGCCTCAGCCTCAGCCTCAGCCTGCCTCAGCCTCAGCCTCAGCCTGCTTCAGCCTCAGCCTCAGTCTGCCTTCAGCCTCGGCCTCAGCCTCAGCCTGCCTCAGCCTCAGCCTGCCTCAGCCTCAGCCTCAGCCTGCATCAGCATTCAAAATGTGGCCCGGGAATGGAGTTCTGGGAACTCGAAGAACACGAAGTGGCCTACAGTTGGCTCCGGGCATTCAAAATCATGCCCAGGAATGGAGTTCTGGGAACTCGAAGACCACGAAGTGGCCTACCGTTGGCTCCGGGCATTCAAAATCATGCCCAGGAATGGAGTTCTGGAAACTCGAAGACCACGAAATGGCCTACAGTTGGCTCCGGGCATTCAAAATCATGCCCAGGAGTGGAGTTCTGGGCACTCGAAGACAACGAAGTGGCCTACAGTTGGCTCCGGGCATTCAAAATCATGCCCAGGAATGGAGTTCTGGGAACTCGAAGACCACGAAGTGCGTTACTGTTGGCTAAAAAAGGAGTCCCCGGATTCCCGCGGGAGTCCCCGGATTCCCGCGGCACCCGTCCGGCGTCTGCCCAGATCCCCCTGGGGAGTCATGATGCTCTCTTTTGAGACCACTAGAAACCGATCAGTCTTCGCTGTTAGGTAGAATCGTCCCATTCCCTTGGGTAAACGTACATGTTCAGCACATTCGTTTTTGGGGCTTCCACGAGGCCTACAGCGGTCCAAGAAGCATCCAACATCGACCACCTACAGCCCCAGAGGCTTTCAAGAGGGTTCCAAGA
Organism: Prorocentrum cordatum; assembly: GCA_963575745.1. Taxonomy (NCBI): domain Eukaryota; class Dinophyceae; order Prorocentrales; family Prorocentraceae; genus Prorocentrum; species Prorocentrum cordatum. The sequence goes on along the minus strand of CAUYUJ010014984.1, from coordinate 26,890 downwards.
CGGCCTCCGGGCGCCCCACGAAAGCCCCAGAAACCATAGCAACGGCCCCAGAGAGCCGCAGGACGGGCCCAAGAGGGCCCCAAGACGGGCCAAGAGGGTTCTTAAGAGGAATCCTGGTCGGCCCAAGTCGTTCAACTGTGCCCCAAGTCGTCCAACCTTGCCTCCCGACAGCACTACAGGCCCCCAAGACTCCTCAAGACGCTACCCAGAAGCGTTCCAAAAAGCCTTCTAGAAGCAACAACCGTCTCATTCTCTATAGAAAGCACATAGTTCCAACACGTTCGCCGCTTGGCTTTTCACACGGCCTCTGAGACCCGTTGCACGACCCAACACGCCATCAGGACGCGGCCCAAGAGGCCCTCCACGAGCAAACATCGGCCCGTTCCCGTAGGGAAACGTCCAAGTTTAGCACGTTCGTTTCTTACCATTTCACGAGGCCCACAGCAACCCAAAAAGCCTCCAAATCAATTCAAGGAAACCCCATATATGCCTCCAAGAGGGCTCGCAGACGGCCCAAAAGGTCCCCAAGAGAGCCCCCGCAGCCACCGAGGAGGGTTCCCCCGACGGCTCCAAAGCGCGAGCTGCGACTCGTGAGGAGGTCGCCCCCCGACGCCCGCCATTGCCTCCAGCTGACCCCTGAGGTCACCTAGACGCCCCAACACGCCACCAGGACGCGTTCCAACAGGCCCAGCAGAACCAAACCTCGGCCCCTTCCCAAAGGGAAGCGCCCAAGTTTAGCACTTTCGCTTCTTGGCCTGTCACGCGGCTCACAACAGCCCACAAAGCCCCAAAACTCAACCCAAAAGCCCCCGCATGCCCCCAAGAAGGCTCCCAGACAGCACAAACCGGTCCCAATAGGGCCCCCTAAACCACCAGGGAGAGCCCCAGGACGGCCCCACGAAAAGGGTCCGAGGGGAAACCCGACTGGAGAATTCGAGCACTTCGCCCCGAGAAAACATGAAAGGGCGCCGAGATGCACTCAAGAGGCCCTTACGGGGATCCACAATGCCCCCGAATGACCAGGGCCCGGGGGCGGCCCTTCGACGACGAAAACCACAAAAAAAACAGAAAATACGAAGCCTCTGTAACCAGATCCCCCTTGTTCCCCACGCAGAAGTCGTTCAAGATGGGCCCCCCGGACCCCTTCCCGGAATCCTCCGGTCGCACGTCGCACTCGTTTTCCCAAACGCATCCAGCCGCGGGGCGACACGGGGAGGGGCCCGAAACCCCCCAAACCACAACAAACCTCCCGAGTCCGCTGGGCCACTCCGCACAAGTTCGCCCCCTTCTCCCCGGGGCCCGCTGGTGCAATTTCTCGCCCCGGGCCCGTCCGGGTTTGAAAGTCCCGGGACCGAGCAACCGGCCCCACAGGATGTTCAATCAAAAATATATGGAAAGGCGGCCAGAACTGCCGCGGGCATCTACCTCGATCGGAGAGAGGAAAAATATTTTAATAAAGAGAAAAACAAAAACAAAAAAAAAGAAGAAATGGACAAGGAGGAGAAAGAGGAGGAGGAAGAGGAAAAAAACAAAGAATATGTCGTCGTCGCCGCCGATGTATCACAGAGTTCCGTGGTCTTTCGACCACCCGAGGCATCTCCTCGAATTCAGCCTCCAGGAACCGCTTTCGGTGCCGAGGACCACCACCGAGGGTCCGGGATGAGGATCGACCTCCCTGGCCGGTGCCACCCCTTCGCAAAGGAAGGAACACGGGGTGGATCGAGGCTCGAGGCATGAGACTCCTAGTTCTTGGGCGCTCTCCGCCCCCTCTGGGCTTTCAGGAAGCTCCTCGTCGACACAGCTGGGTCCACTCTCGAACTTCGGGCCAGACGCACCCCAAGCCGGGTCTCAACGATCCCCGAGCCTATCCAGGGGGTGGAAAAGGAGGCC
>CAUYUJ010014984.1:0-22500 GCA_963575745.1 Prorocentrum cordatum | reverse complement strand
AGGCATCCTCCGAAGCATTCCAAATCGTGCCCCAGTCGTTCAGGGATACCGCGGTTGGAGGCAGGGTGGCCCGAGGAAGCCCCCAGAGGCCCCCAGAACACGCCCAGAAGGCCTCCAGAAGGCTTCAAGAAAGACTGAAAACTGTTGTGAGGCCCCCGGAGGCTCTCCAAGGAGGAGCCTCCGCTAAAAGAGCGGAGGAGGATGGGGAGAATGCGCAGGGTGTGGCAAGAATGAAAACAAGGCATGGAGGAAGGATAACGGATAACATGATTATAACGGCGATGCCGGAAAAGACAACAAGGAGTTATCGCTAATTTGTCGGCTTGGCCTTCCTGTCATTCCGCCTGCATAATTTCAAGGACCGAGGTGCATGGCGCGAAGCGCCACTGCAGTCTTGTGTATATGTATGTGTATATATCTATATCTATATATATATATATATGCATGTCGATCTCAAGATCTATCCATCGGGACAACCATCGGGACATCAAGCGTATATTGTTGCTTGATGTTGGTAAAAATCTCGAGGCGCCAAAGGCGCCGACCGCATTTTGTGGCCGAAACCCATCGAGACAATCATCGGGACAACCATCGGGACAACCGTCCGGATAACCATCGGGACAACAATCCTAAGAACCGTCGGGACGACCCTCGGGGCAACCATCGGGACAACCATCAGGACCACCATCGGAAAAAAAAGCTTACCACCAGAACGGTGATTCTATCTGTATGGACCCCCTGGACCCCATGGAGACCCTGGACGCCCTTGCAGAGGATCCCCAGGAGGGACCAGTCAGCGGGCCCGAAGCGGCCTGGAAGGTGGCAAAATGGCCCCACGAGAGCCCCGAGCGGCCCCAGACACCCATCAGACGCCCGGACACGGCCCAAAGAATACCCCCAAGCGGCTTCCAAATGCAGAAAGCCTTGTCGTTACCAGGGCTTCAAATTCTAGACCTTTCGGACACTGGTCCTTTTCCTGATTGTCCCGGAGCTCGACAATGGGAGGCCGAAATCGATGCACAAAGCTCCTCCGAACAAAGTCCACATGGAGCAAAACACAAAGAAAATACCCTGGCGACGTACCCAACCCCTGCACTATGCGGGGCATGAGTAGCATAGGAGACGTTATACGGAGGTGATGACGTGACATGGGCGCATATACTTCTGCGAGCGGCATTCGCGAGGCTCGCAGCCCCCCCAAGGGCGGCCAGCTCCGCTCAGATCTGCGCGGTGCCTCATGCCGCTGGACCCGCCAGCAGCCCTTGAAAGTAGCGACAGTTTCGCAAATCGCAGCCCCCCAAGGGCGGCCAGCTCCCGCTCAGATCTGCGCGGTGCCTTATGCCGCTGGACCCGCCAGCAGCCATTTCAAATGGCGACAGTTTCGCAGATCGCAGCCCCCCAGGGACGAGCTCCCGCTCAGATCTGCGCGGTGCCTCACTCCGCTGGACCCGCCAGCAGCCCTCGAAAGTGGCGACAGTTTCGCAGATCGCAGCCCCCCCAGGGATAGCGAGGTCTCGCTCAGATCTGCGCGGTGCCTCACTCCGCTGGACCCACCAGCAGCCCTCAAAAGTGGCGACAGTTTCGCAGATCGCTATGCTGGCCCCCCAAGCAGCCCTCGAAAGTGGCGACGGTTTCGCAAATCGCAGCCCCCCAGGGATGGCGAGGTCAAATTTGGATCTGCGGCGGCTACCCACTATGCTGGTCCTCCAACCAGCTCTCGAAAGTGGCGACAATTTCGCAAATCGCTGCCCCCCAGGGATGGCGAGGTCAAGTTTGGATCCGCGGCGGCTACCCACTATAGCTGGCCCCCCCAAGCAGGCCTCGAAAGTGGCGACAGCTTCGCAATCGCAGCCCCCCAGGGATGGCGAAGTCTACTTTGGGTCTGCGGCGGCTACCCACTATGCTGGCCCCCCAAGCAGCCTTCGAAAGTGGCGACAGCTTCGCCGATCGCAGCCCCCCCTCCCAGGGATAGCGAGGTCTAATTTGGATCTGCAGCAACTACCCACTATGCTGGCCCCCTCCCAAGCAGCCCTCGAGGGTGTCGACGGTTTCGCAAATCGCAGCTCCCCAGGGATGGCGAAGTCTAATTTGGGTCTGCGGCGGCTACCAACCACTATGCTGCCCCCCCCCCCAGCAGCCCTCGAAAGTGGCGACAATTTCGCAAATCGCAGCCCCCCCAGGGATAGCGAGGTCTAATTTGGACCTGCGGCGGCTACCCACTATGCTGGACCCCAGGCAGCCCTCGAAAGAGGCGACAGCTTCGCAAATCGCAGCCCCCTAATTTGGGCCTGCGGCGGCTACCCACTATGCTGGCCCCCTCCCAAGCAGCCCTCGAAAGTGGCGACGGTTTCGCAAATCGCAGCCCCCCAGGGATGGCGAGGTCAAATTTGGATCTGCGGCGGCTACCCACTATGCTGGTCCTCCAACCAGCTCTCGAAAGTGGCGACAATTTCGCAAATCGCTGCCCCCCAGGGATGGCGAGGTCTAGTTTGGGTCTGCGGCGGCTACCCACTATGCTGTCCCCCCAAGCAGCCCTCGAAAGTGACGACGGTTTCGCAAATCGCAGCCCCCCCAGGGATAGCGAGGTCTAATTTGGACCTGCGGCGGCTACCCACTATGCTGGGCCCCAGGCAGCCCTCGAAAGTGACGACAGCTTCGCAGATCGCAGCCCCCCAGGGATGGCGAGGTCTACTTTAGGTCTGCGGCGGCTACCCACCATGCTGGCCCCCCAAGCAGCCCTCGAAAGTGACGACGGTTTCGCAAATCGCAGCCCCCCAGGGATGGCGAGGTTTAATGTGGGTCTGCGGCGGCTAGCCAGGTTCACTGGCAGGCCGATCCCAAAACGCACTTCGTTACGAGTGACGCGTGGCGCCGACCGAGCGATTACATCGTGCACCTCGCGCGGGCCGGTCAATCCGGCCGCCAGAAAGCGAACGCCGGGCACGCTGAAACGGGAGCTGACACTTGTGTTGGCGAAGTTCGCCGATGCGCGCAACCCGTTTTGGGAGGACGACAACGAGAGCGTGCCCTGGGCGCGCCGACGGACCTTCCCGATGTTATTGATGGGCCAGAACGGCTCCAGCAAGACGGTGATCATCCAGGATATCCCGCTGCCCGTCATGGACTTCATGTTCGCGCCGTCATCCACGCAGAGCGTCTGCGCCATGTGGCTTAGGAGCGAGAAAACCTCAACCGAGCGCCACAGGGCAACTACGTGACGCAAGGCGGCGCACATGAACATCGGAGAGCACCGCACCCTGTCGATGGCGCCCGCGGCTGATGTCTGGACGCGGCTGTGGAAGATCTGGTGCGACCTGAACCCATTCGTCATCAAGGAAGTGAGCCTGGTGTCGCCGAGCCTCTTCAACATGCTTGCCCACCGCGCGTTCCATGCCTGGCGGGAGAAGTGCGAGTTGCAGGAGGCGTACTGCATCAGCCCGTCCTGCGCCTTCGGGCGCGCCCCCATCGCGATCTACCTGGGGGACTCCTTGCAACTGAAGCCCACGGGTCATGGGATCTCTCTCACTGCACCGACCTTGCAGACGTGCTGCATCGCATGTTTGCGTGGATGTCTGCCACTGCCAAGGCAAAACCCCGAAACGGCGAGTGAAAAACGACGTGACTTTCGCGTGGATTCGACGTGACTTTCGCGTGGATGTTTTAATCGTCATTCCTGGCCCATTAAAGAACACGAACTTCACTTCGAAGTCCAGAACGACATTCTCCATGACAATCTGGGCCCATCCTGTTACTTCCGAACGAGATCCGCTCTGCGGTGTTGGCACCATGATCCCTCTGCTGCCCGACCTGCATAAGCTGGCGACCGCCGATGACGGAGAAGAACAGCCGCCCGTCGAGCGCCAGAGGGCCATGACATCATTTCACGACGCGCCCCTGCGCTTCCAGCCCTGGGCCACGAAGCGCTTCAAGGACCCAACCTCGCCGACATCATCAACACTTCATGCGCAAGCCGAAGAGGGGCCTCACAGGGACTTGGTCCTGGGCAAGATCGCTGATACCTGAAACCACACCCACACGAAGAAGATTGACATGCGCCCTCGCGAGGAGCGGTTTCCAGACGGGGTTGGGACACCGTCGCCTGGTGGATGATGATGCGAGCGAGGAGAGATGCTGGTTCCCTCGGCCACTTGCTCTACCTCGCCCTGGCCGCCGACGCGTCCTCGCCCGCGCCCCCCGTGGACCTGACCGCGAAGCTCGCGAACCAAGTCGACCCGAACGCGAGGCGCGGCGCGCGCGGGACGCTGCCCCTGCGCGCGGGCACGCGGATTCGCTAGCTGGAGCACCTGGACCTCGACGAGGGCCTCGTTAAGGGCGCCGAAGGCGAGGTCGCGAGCGTAGCGCTCAACCCCCCTGGGCAAGGCAGAAGGGAAGTCGGCGAAGGCAGAGGGGCGCCCAGCGCACCTGCGGCGCCTGCCCTTCGGCGTCTGCGCCTGCATGGACAGGCGCAGGGCCCCCGCCTTCGGCGAGAGGCTCGCGGAGCACGACGGCAACGTCGCCGCGCGCCTCGGAAGCACCGTCGACAGCGGGTACGAAAACGATTGCGACCAGGACGGCCGGTGGCTGCACCTCCACGCGATGCTTTGCAGGGCCGCGAAGGTCGACGATCTCCCGATGCTTCGGGGCCCGGGCCGCCCGCGGACCTTGCGGCGCGTCGGCTTGCTTTTTACATCCCCCGCGCTAAAAAAAATGTCTGGAGGGGGGCCCAGCAGCTGGCAGGGCAGCCTGGCCTGGCGCACTTATCGCACTGATTTTGTGGCTGAATGCTAGCGCGCCTCGGAGCAAAGTCTTCCTCCCTCCTCTGCCTTCTCTCTCGTCGTCACTTCTCCCCTTCCTGTTGCCATGACCTCTTGCTGCTGCCTCGCTGACGTTGCAAGCTCCCTGTCCGCCTTCTCCTCTTAGTCCTCGCCCCTCTCTCCCCTCGACCCGGGGACCTGTAATAATCACCTCCATCAAGCCCTTGTCCATCGATCAGTGCCATGCGGATCGCGCAACTCGCGAGAATCCCGGGTAACGCTCGCAGAGAATATGCTTCCTTGCCACGCTCGCATCCCCTAGAGCATCTGCCCAGCTGTTGTGGCCATGCGCTGCGCAAGTGTTCGGTGCGTCGCCAAAGCTGATTCGTCGCATGTGGATGCGCGACCGCCGCCGGCCGACTGATAATCGGCAAAATGAAATGACGAGTCTGGGGCCCATTGCGCGACAATGGGTTCGTCAACGATGGAGGCAACGACGACGCAACCAAACATCAATCGGCACTGGCAGCGGCGTGTCTATCGATTTCTCATCACGAACCCCCAATAACCGAACACAGGCCTCGAGCGAGGGCAAACTAAGCCAAGACTGTGGGAATAGATGCGAGCCCAAACTGTGAAGAGCTCGAACCGAACAAACCAAACAATAGAGGAACCCCCATGCAGAAGAAGCACGTACATGAATGAATCCCACCAGCCTTTGTATGGGGTGCGTGGTTTAAAGCGCTTCCTTGTCCAACCATCTTTTCTGGGCGACACACATTCTGCACAGGCAATATGAAAATGCCACATTGATGTTAACCTAATTGTCCCTCTTTGGAGGCTGTGTGAAACTTAAGCAAAACTGGTCTGGACCGTGTTCGTCATTAGGAAAGAAGGTATGACCATGAGAATAAGAAGATGGAAGAGAAGCGAATGCTGGCATATACGCGCAACGATGTGCAACTAAATCAGTGACCCGCTCCGCGGCAACGTGGATAAGCAAAATACAGAAGAAGTATATAAGAAGTTATGCAAGCGCGTTCGCGAGACTTGCAACCTATCGTTGTGCGGGGCGTCAAGCGGGCCACAGCCTAGCATATCAAGTGTCGTCTTTCGCTGGTGCCTGGCAAGCATCATGGAGGGGCAGAAAACTCGCCGGGCGGCAGTGAGCAAGGCCGCTCGGCAGAACAACGGACGAGGCGCTGCGGCACAGGTCTTTGCCCCGACTCTCACCTGGGTCAGGCGGCCGGGACAACAACTGGTTCCCAATTGTGCGAGACATGGAGACCCATGCGGTCTGGAGCGATGCCATCGGCGACCATATCCAAAACAGTGTTGCACACGGCGTCGGCATCTTCGTTAAATTCGCGGTAAACGTGGATTCCTCTTCGAATCCCCTTCTTCCGCTTCGGCAAAGGGTTTTAGCCGCCCCCCTGCCCCCCCCCCTGGACCTTGAGGGGGGGCCGTGGCGGGGGGGTCAAAATCCAAAATCCTTCAGATCCCAAGCGGAAATTCATCAGTTTAGCATTCTCGCATGTCCGCTTCCGATGGGGGGCCTCAGGATGGCCACAAGAGGGCCTAGCAGGGCCCACAGAAGGGGCCCGTCATGGCCCCAAGACGCCTCCAAGAGAGCCCCAAACGGCGACTTTGGGAGCTCCAGAGGAGGGGCGCCAAGTAAGTACCCCCCCTCTGGACCAACGAACGAAACATTGGAAACAGAACAGGGTTCATGACGTTTCGGTGCATATTTGGAAGGTTTTGGGTCCAAGAGGGGGCGCCACGATGGCCCCTCACGCTTCAAGATATCCTCCAAGACGGCGCAAGATGGTCCAAGCTGGCTCAGGATGGCCTCCAAGAGGCCTCATGATGGCCCAAAAACGGCCGAAAGTGGCCGCGGAGACTCCCAGAGAGGCCCCCAAGAGGCCAACATCCGTCCAACACCTGAGCTAAATCGATGACTGCGGCCTTCTCGCCTGTTCGCTCCCGAGGGGCTCCCGAGGCCTCAAAATGGCTCCAAGAGGGTCCAGGAGGGCCCCGAGACAGGCCCAAGGTGGCCCCGAGGCAACTCCCAGGGCGCCCCAAGAGGACTCCGGGTGGCGACTTTGGGGGGGCTCCTCCTGTGGAGTGGGGCAGCGCCTCTGGCGCGCACCGTTCGATGGTTGGGGCGGCGGGGCCGCAGACGACCACCTCTTGGGGTATGACGGCGTCCCCCGCCCTCTGTTCCACTGCGTGCTCCGCATCCCTGATCAGGGAAACTCGCCTGGGCAACGTTCCTGGATGGGCTGGTGGGGTCACTTTTTTGGTCGGCGGCTCCGAGGCGGCGGACAGGGAGCGGTAGGCGTCGTCTGGGCCAGCAGGCGAAGCAAATTAGCTACAACAGGCAAGGCACCTGCAGTCTTGTGGGGTCACGCGAAGCGTCTAGAATATACCAGCATCAAAACCACAACGACCATATTGAAGCAGATATTCATATCCTACAAAAATACGCAATAATATCATATCTGCGACACCAGAAAAGGCACAACAATCAAACGACAGCACGTGGCGTTCAAAATAGAACATCTGAGAAACCGACCGGTCGAATGGCATCAACCCTCAACCGAACCCATGCTTACAGAATGGACGGAACTGGTGTCCGGGACAGGCGGCACCTTTTTCCGGAACGGCCGAAGCGTACCTCCGGAAGGCGAAGCCTGCTTCCAGAACGCTGGAACTGCTTCAGGGAAGCTGAAGTAGCTGCTCCTCCTCGTCCTCGTCCTCCTCCTCCTCCTCCTCCTCCTCCTCCTCCAAAGAAGGGCGAGGAGACAAAACCCTGCCAAGAAAGCGTGTCAACCCGCCCGCAAAGGCAAGCCTACTTCGAGCCGTTCGCGACACGAGTGCCTCTGGGCGTGCATAGGCGACGGCGAAGCTTTGTCGCCAAGTCGCTAAATGCGCGTTGACCACTCCAGGCTCTTGCAGCGATCCTGCCAGCAGGCCCCCACGCCAGGCCACTCGGGGCTCGTCTTGGAGGGTCTGACGGGCGTCTTGGGACCCCCATCTTGCGAGTCTGAAAGACATGTTGGGCGCTCCTCGGGGGGGCCTTGGGATACTTCCATGGGCCCCTGTCGAAAACCGCGGGGGGACGAGGGGGGGCAACCTCAAGCACTCAAGCGAACCATGGATTCCAAATAAACCGTAAAGTGCCGCAAAATCCGCCAACCCACTCGGCGCGCGTGAGACGCTGTCGTCGTCTTCGTCGTCGTCAGTTCCAAGGAAATCGAAAAACGAACAGAGAAAAGAAACGTCGTGAAAGAAACGTCGTAGTTTAATCGATTCCCTCCCCTTTGCCCCTCCCTGACGGGGGGGCAGGGGGGGAACGCCCCGAGAGCCGTCCAGGAAGGCTGCCCACGCTCGCGCCCTGGGAGGCCCCCAGAGGCCCTATCACCATGAGAAAAATTCAGCACAGGGAGGCTGCCCACGCTCCCGCCCTGGGAGGCCCCCAGAGGCCCTACACCAGGCGAAAACAATCCAGGGAGGCTGCCCGCGCTCGCGCCCTGGGGAGGCCGCCCACGCTCCCGCCCGGGGAGGCTCCCGAGGCTCCCGCTGCCCCCCGCTGCTCCTGACGCTCCCGACGCTCCCGACGCTCCTGGCACTCCTGGGGCTCCCGACGCGCCCGACTCGCCCGACGCTCCCAACGCTGCCGACGCTTCCGACGCTCCGGGCGCCACCGGCGCTCCCGGTGCTCCCGGCCTGCGCTGCCGGCGCTCCTGACGCTCCCAACGCTCCCGGCGCTTCTGACGCTCCCGACGCTCCTGGCGCCCCCCGCGCTCCAGGCGCTCCAGGCGCTCCAGGCGAGGCGCTCGGGTCGCTCCCGGCGTTCCCGGCACTCCCCACGCTCCTGACACTCCTGCGGCTCCTGATGCCTCCGACGCCCCCGTCGCCCCTGGCGCCCCTGACGCTTCTGGCGCTCCCGACGCCCCTGACACTCCTGACGCTCCCGACGCTCCCGACGCGACGCTGCGGAGCTTCAGACGCTTCGGTCTGATGCTTCTGACGCCTCTGACGCTCCTGACGCGGCGGAGCTTCAGGAGCTTCAGAACCTTCAGAGTGTTAGTGGCACCCGGTGCCCCATCTATCTGAATGGGCGCGTTTGACCTCGCCCTCGGCTCCAAGGCCTCAACTTTGGCTCCTGGCTAACATGTGCCTTCGGCCTGCGTTGTCTGTGCCCTCCCCGTGTTAGCACGCCACGCACTAGAATCCGGGCCCAAACCCCCCAATCCACACTATCTCACGTGGGCAACACTGACGCACGCGAACGCACGCGCGCCTCGCGAGTCAAGACCAGCAAGTATTGAGACATATGAAGACCACAACGGAGATTGGGGCCAGAGAGGAGTGCCCCGTGCACGCGTCGGCCCACAGCCATCCATACACCTATCGAGATGGCTCGAAACTGCCCCCACCCCAGACGCCTAAAGGTGCCCAGAAGATCTGCAAACATGGCCCAACATGACCCCAAGTCGCATCAAACTGTACTCCTCCTCCTCCTCCGCCTCCTTCTCAATGACGTCCTCCCTTGGGCGCATCTTTCTTCTTTGCGCGCACGCGCAGACCGGCCTGGTAATAATTGAGCCTCAGGCGCCGGCTGAAGCCCAGCCATTAAAATGTGCACTCGTCTGTTTGCAGACGTGATCGCGGGCGAACTGCACGCGTGAGCAAACAATGGTGTGCGTTTGCAAGGTTGGTTGAATTAAGCAATGCGCAAATGTCTTTTGCGCATGCGAATGCCATGTTTGAAGAACTGCCTGCCATCGCGCTTATATGCGTCAGGGAAGGCGCGAATCCCAGCTGACCACCAAATGCATGCGCGCAAACTCTGATTCTGATTGGCCCGCACCGATGTCAGTACTAGTGCTGCGACATGGGGCACGTCAACGGCGTCATGCGTCTTCGAAACCCAAAGAACCATCAACCTTGCGGAACCTGTAAAACGGCCCATGTGCTGCTGATCTGAATCGCTGCCATCTCAAAATGGTACCCTGCCTGCGAATACCCATACCGGTTGACGTCTCCTTCGAACGAGTGTCAGCGAAGAATCGAACATCACCTGGAGGGAAAGAAGACGGTGACGATGACCAAGATTGAAGGCAGAAACTTCGGTGCAGATCTTGGTCACGGCCCATCTAGGTCACCGTCGACTCGTGGATCATCCTCGCGAGATCGGCGACGGCCAGCATGGACCATTATTACGAAAGGCGTCGACAAAATCTCGCGACTCTTCCCTCGATCATTGGAGCGATACAGAGGGCAGCGTGTCAGTAAAGCACTGTCTCCCTCCAGATGCCCCCCAGCCCCAGTGAGGGGCAGACATACGGGGGACTCGCCCAGGGGGAGGGGGGAACATCGACATGGAATCGGCGATGCATCGCCGATATGTCGGCGACAAGCCCCCTCGATTGCGGTCCACACGTTCCCAGGTGGGTATCAGACCCCAGTCGAACATCAGTGGGCGATTGGGGCTCGACGCGTTCCCCCCTGAGCCTATGCCCCCCGAGCGTCTCTTGGCCCTGGCCCAGGGACGGGGGCGTCGCTGAATGGAGGGGGGAGCGACGCAGGGGAGGGGGGAGAACGGTGCACTTCTCGGGCCCCCAAGGCCCCCTTTGGGGCCCTGAAGTGCACCTTTCCTGCAGCCCTCGCTCCCCCTTGCGCGAGGCCCCAGGGAGGGGGACAGCTCGAAGAGCCGGAGGCGGGATTTCCACCACAGCTCAGGGCCCCTCCGCGCCCCCGACAGCGGCACTCCGTGCGTCCCTGGCCGGAACCGGGGGCGGGGGTGAGGCTTCGGAGGCCCTCGACGCGGGCGGTGGAGCGCGGGCAGCTGTCTTAGATCCCAGCCCCAATGAGACGAGGCCAGGACGAGGATAACATCGGGCGAGGATATATCGAGAATCTCTGCGATCCGGCGACTCTGGAGAATGGCGCAGGCGCCGCGACCTTCTCAGAGCGTTCCGGAACGCTCTGAGAGTCTTCCGGAATAGTCTGGAACGGATTTATCCTCGTCCTAGCCCCGTCCGATACAGTCGCGGCACCCATTTGGCAAAAAGATGAGCTCGGACACCAAACAATCCACTGCCCCTCAGGGGAGCTCTCACTGCACCCATCGAGGAGCCGATGCAACTCCCACGCAGCGGCAGTGTTATATAGAGGCCGACCAGGTTAATGTCACCACGTTCGGTCGGGGGGAACGCACGTAACTTCCCGCTGTTGTCGTCATCCAAGGCTCTGCCTGATGCAATGTTGACTGCTCGCACGAACTTCAAATGCAGATTTGTTATCATCTAAGAAGCCCCCGCACCGGCTTGCTTCGAAGCCCAGCTGGAGAAAGTTGCTGGCAATGGATAGCCATGTATGGAAAAAACTCTCTGGTTCGAGAGTGGTACAAAACGGAGCAGGGGATGATAGTATACGATACATGGTGGAAGCAAGGAGAAAACCACCCATCTCAACTCCCATCTCACACGATGAGAATGCACCCCTTCGCATCGTCGCCGAACATCCGCTCAAATGTGACTGATGCGCAGGAGAAAGCGCATTGCGATTGATCGCGCGAAAAAGATTACGTGCCACAGCGTGCCCGCTGCTGGCTACTCGGACTTCCAGTTCTCGCAGCACATCTGCACAATCCGCCGACCCCTTTGGGTCACGGAATGTGAGATGCTTCCCCCTTCCCAAACCCCTCCCCCGGGAGCCCGGTCGGGCCGGAATGGAGGGGAGGGGGTGGAGGGCAAAGGTGTCGGCCGCGCCCTTGGAGCCTCAGGGGGCCCAAAACGGGCAAGAGGGCCCCCAAAGGACCCCCGGACGGTCCAAGAGGGCTACGAGTCGCCGAGAGATCGCTCCAAGACGCCCAGGACTGCCTCCAGACGGTCGCGGAGGCCCCCAAGACGCCCCAAGAAGCCACCAAGAGGCGTCCCAAGAGGCCCTCCAGAAGCAAAATTCGTCCCATTTCCTACGGAAAACGTATTATTTTAGCACATTCGCCCCATGGGCTCTCACGACGCCCACAACGGCCCAAGATGCCTTTAAGATCGACCCAAGATAGCCCAAGAGGCCCCCAAGAGGGCTCCAAGACGGCCCAAGAGGGCCTCAAGACGGCCCCAGCTGCTTCCAAAACGACCCAAGAGGGCCCCAGGACGACCCTAAGAGGAGGCCCAGAGGGGAAACCCGAGTGAACATTTCGAGCACTCGGCCCCGAAAAAACCTGAGGAGGCACCAATAGGCCCCCAAGAGGCTCCCACGAGGCCCCCGAAGCCAAAAAGCAGAGCCGCGATCTGCCAACCGCCCCCAACGAAATCCCAAGAAGCTGAAACCCCAAGATTACCCAGAAATCGTTCCGCAAACTCTGTTTTTCCTTCTTACTGCCGCCCCAAGGGGTCGGCGGTGCGGCGTCAGCCAATGAATCCTCCTTCCCCCCGCCACCACCGCCACCTCCCCCACCACCCCCTCGATCACTGGTCCGCATTCGGTATCGCAAAACTGAGGACTATGTCGGCTAGAACGTCGTAATAGTCCAGTGTCATATGAAAAGGGTCCGTGTGCATGCTCTGAAGTTGGGACATTTTATAGGCATCCAAAATATACACGTTGGGGAATTCACTGGATATCATGTCGGTCACCGCCTCGTTCCACTGCGCGCACCGCGCATTGGTATGCAACGGCATCTGAACGGGATCCTCGAAAATGTGATTTATCAAGATCCAGACAATCACGGTCACCGAGCCTTGAAAAGCGAGCAACTGTTCGCGAACAGACTCTACATAGTCGTCAGCTGACATGGCTTCAATGTAGAAATCATGTAAGCCCTGGTTCGTAATGATGGCGTCCACGCTGCCGTACCGCTTCTTAACATAAGCGGCAATGGTGCCCTGAGTGGTATTTGTCTCGTTAGTCTGCAATGAAACCTCTCTCGCGTATTCCACGGGAACGTACTCAAAATCCAGCACGCACTGCTTGCTAACATTGCCCGAAGCAACAGAAACCTGACCACGATAACACCTGAATGACCGAGTGTCTTGGCAATAAGGGTGGGTAAGACCTTTGAAGAGCGGGGCGAAACCTTGCGGCGGAGGCACCCACTCTGGCGCTGGATCCAAACCTAGGAATTCCATCCTGTCGCAATCATTCTTAGAGACGGCCGTGTCATGCCAAGCACTATCGAAAATAGGGCGCAGCCTGCTATACAAGTTGTGCATCGTCGAATCCCCCAGAAATAAGAATCTGGAGTGCGTCACGTCGCTGGCGTCCTCGCCGCAGTGTCTCGCATAACTGCTCCATGAGAAGTTCATGGGGCAAGAAGACGACTTGTCAGGGTGCCACGTCAATGGGTTCCCGTGCCACCCGCCCCCGCCAGAGCATACTTCATGGGAAGTGGAATTGGCCGTGGCTGCGGTGCTGGAAGTGGTCGCACCGTCGGAACATGTGGCATCCACGTAGACGGCGCCGATATAGTAGAAGCCCAGAGACCAAGAGATCAGGGCCGTGATAGCGAGCAAGGGTAATAAGATCCCAAAGATCTTGGAGGTTTGTTTCGGGCGACGCTTGTGAAGGGGAGCCTCCATCAAGTGGTACGTGGCCATTGCGAGTGCTAAGGTTATGGCAAAAACAATCACCATGGACGTCGGAGACTTGAGACATTCGGTCCCCCGCATAAACACTAGTACTGGCCAATGCCACAGATAGAGGGCATATGACAGATTACCGATGTACACCAAGAACTTGCTGCCAAAGCACGCATTTAGAATCGCATTCGGTGAACTACCTGCAGCTATAAAGCAGAGCGTCCCGCCAACACTCAGCGACGCCCAAGGGAAGGGAAACCCCCAACCACTTGGCGTGAACAACAGCCCAACAATGAGCAACAACGACGATGCAACCTGCAATATTATATACCTGACGCCGTTCGCAATGGTGTCCGTACCGGGTGCATAGTTCGGCATCATATGAAACACGCACGCGCCAAGCGCCAACTCCCAAAACCGGGACGGTAATATATAGAACGCGACTTGGGCGTTGGAATCCGCCGGCCCCCGTGTGGGGCCACAAGGCTCCGAGGTTCTCCAGTTCCAGTTTCGAGTCTCCCATATCATAGTCCTACGTTATTGTTCCCACGGTACTTCGTTGAAGGCCGCGCGAGGGGGGGGGGGGGGCAAAAAGAGCCCCGCTTACCACCGCCCGGGGGGGGTCTCAGATTTTCTGGGGGGTCCTAAGAACGCAAAAGTACAGAAGACTCGCGCCCCCGAAGCCATCATCCCTTGTACATTACACTAGACTCGCGCTCCCAAGGGCATACTCCCTCGTAGATCATACAATGTCCGCGTCCCCAAAACAAGACACCCTCGCCAATCATATGGTGCTCGCGCTTCTGAAACCAATATATTTCGTACAGTATGCGATGTGCGCGTCTCCGAAGCAATACTCTGCCTCTCTCTCTCTCTCTGTCTCCTTCTCCCTCGTTTTCTCTATTCGTAAATGACGCAGTTCTTGCGCCCCCGAAGCCACGATCCCTCATAGATTTCGCATGCTTCGCGTGCCCGCATTCACAAACCCTTGTAAAGTGCGCAGTCTTCGTGCTTCCGAGGCCAGTCCTTCATTAAAGGCCCTAAGACAATACAATAGGCCTCAGAGACGGCCCAAGAGTGCTCCAAGGCGTCCAAGATGGTCCCAAGACGGCCAAAGAGGCTCCCAAGAGGCCCCCAAGAGCGCTCCAAGAGCACCCCCAATCGTTTCCCACGAGGCCAACATCTGCGATGCTGCTTTAGTTTTTGATGGATTTTGGTACGCTCATATCTCCATCGGCCCCCGTTAGGAGTTCCGACGCTGCTGCATGACGGCGCCTGGGCCTCACAATATCGCTCTTGCATGCCCCATTCTCAAAAGGAGGGGGACGGCGACAGGGGGCGAAGCTCTTAAGGATAACTTGAAAAGGTGAGGACGTCCGAGAGACGGGTGCGTTGGTGTGGTTGCAAGTTTACCCCCCCTTACCCCCCCACTGGCCTTGCCCCCTGTTGCTGGCCCACCCCCACCAAAGATGCCGGAGCTCCTGGGCACGGCCGCGGCGATCCCAGGAGCCTCTCACGTGCGCCCAAGACGGTCCAAGACTGTCCCAAGACGGCCCAAGAGAGCCTCCAGACGGTTCCAGATCGTTCCAAGACGCCCAAGATGGCCTCCAAACGGCCCAAGACGCTTCCAACACGCCCCAAGAGGCCTTCAAGAGCACCTTCACGAGAGCCCTAGAAACAGAAAGAATTGATTTTCGAATGGTTTTTGAACGATTTCCGCGTTCTCGTCATTTCGGCTTACCAGCGCTCCCCAAGACGGCCCAAAAGGCCCCCAAGACCGCCCCAAGACGGCCCAACCGGCCCCCAAGAGGGCTCCAAGAAAGCCCAAGAGGGCCCCAAAACGGCCCAAGAGGCCCCCACGACGGCCCAAGAGAGACCCAGGACGACCCCAAGAGTGGGCTCAGAAGGGGAACCTGAATGGACATTTCGAGCTTTCGGTCCCAAGAGGCCCCCAGGAGGCCCTAAGAGGTTCCCAAGAGGCCGCTAAAAGGCTCCACGACGGCCCCAAGAGGCCCCAAGATGGCCCCAAAAAGTCACCAAAAAGATCCCGGGAGGCCTTCAAGAGGCCCCGAAACTGCCCTGCAAGGGCCCCCTGAGAGCTCTCTGGAGAGAACCGAGAGAACCCAAGAAGCGTCCATGAGGACTCCGACCCAAAATCCAAGCACGGTGGCGGGATGGGCCGAAGGCCATTTGACCTGCTTGGCACGTGGACGGAAAGCGCACTTACTTTCAGAGCGCACGAGATCGCTGGCTCGTCCGCTCTTACACCTCTTATTGACTCCCTTCCCCTCGCTCTTGTCCTATCTCAGCCTCGGAGAGTCGCGGAGCTTTCTTTGAGCGCGTTTCTTGTTTTGGAGGGGGCGGTCGGGTCGCGTTGCGTTTTCCGCGTTTGGGCTGCCAGCTTTCCAGAACCCCGCGTTTTCCTTGCGTGGACCGCTCGTTGTCCACGCGTTGCCGCCCGTCCCTGTGCCCTGGCGTCAAGAACTTATTACGTCGCAGCTCTCGGTTGGGAGCTTTGGTCTCATCAGCTCGATTACGTCACCGCTCGCTCTTGGGAGCCGCGGTGCTAAGAGCCTTTGGGAGTATTTTGGGCCTCTTGGGGGGCTCTTGGGGAGCCTCTTGGGTGCCTCTTAGGGACCTTTTGGGGCTTCTCGGGGGCCTCTGGGGGCCTCGTGGGAGCTTCTGGGCTGCGGGGGTGAAGGGACTAGGCTGCATTTGGCCGTCTTTGGGCTCTCTTGGGGGCCTCTCGGGGCCTTCTTGGGGCTGTCCTGGGGCCGTCGTGGACCGTCTTGGCGCCTCTTGGGCCGTCTTGGCGCCCTCTTGGGCAGTTTTTGGGCCCTCTTGGGGGCCTCTTGGGCCTTCTTGGGGCGCTCTTGGGGGCCTCTTGGACAGTCTTGGGCGCCTCTTGGCCCGTCTTGGCGCCCTCTTGGGCTATTTGGGGGGCCTCTTGGAAACATCTTGGACCGTCTTGGGGCGGTTTGGGGGGCCTCTTGGAACGCCTTCAACGCCATGAAAGGCGAAAAGCCGTATATGCTAGAAATGCACGTTTTCCTTAGAAAATCAATGATGTTGGCCTCTTGTGGCCCTCGTGGGACGCCTCGTGGGCGCCTCCTGGGGCGTCGTGGAGGCCTCTTGGGACGTCTTGGGGCCGCCTTGGGCGGTCTTGGGCTCTCTTGGAGCGCTCTTGGGCCGTCTTGGGAGCTTCTTGGGCAGTCTTTGGCCGTCTTGGGCGCCGTCTTGGCCGCTTCCTGGGCTGTCGCAGGCGCCTAAGACGGCCCAAGAAGCGCCCAAGAAGCGTTCTCCGATGATGTCTCGAGCGAAACGCTGTTTTGAAGCCCCGAAGGCCGTCCTACCTGCTTGGCACGGGGCTGGCTCGTCCGCTCTTACACCTCTGATTGACTCCCTTCCCCTCGCTCTTGTCCTACCTCAGGCTCGGAGAGTCGCGGAGCTTTCTTTGAGCGCGTTTCTTGTTTTGGAGGGGGCGGTCGGGTCGCGTTGCGTTTTCCGCGTTTGGGCTGCCAGCTTTCAAGAACCCCGCGTTTTCCTTGCGTGGACCGCTCGTTGTCCACGCGTTGCCGCCCGTCCCTGTGCCCTGGCGTGAAGAACTTATTACGCCGCAGCTCTCTGTTGGGAGCTTTGGTCTTATCAGCTCGATTACGTCACCGCTCGCTCTTGGGAGCCGCGGTGCTAAGAGCCTTTGGGAGTATTTTGGGCCTCTTGGGGGGCTCTTGGGGAGCCTCTTGGGTGCCTCTTGGGGACCTTTTGGGGCTTCTCGGGGGCCTCTGGGGGCCTCCTGGGAGCTTCTGGGCTGCGGGGGTGAAGGGACTAGGCTGCATTTGGCCGTCTTTGGGCTCTCTTGGGGGCTTCTCGGGGCCTTCTTGGGGCCGTCCTGGCGCCGTCTTGGGCCGTCTTGGCGCCTCTTGGGCCGTCTTGGCGCCCTCTTGGGCCGTTTTTGGGCCTTCTTGGGGGCCTATTGGGCCTTCTTGGGGCGCTCTTGGGGGCCTCTTGGACAGTCTTGGGCGCCTCTTGGCCCGTCTTGGCGCCCTCTTGGGCTATTTTGGGGGCCTCTTGGGAACATCTTGGGCCGTCTTGGGGCGGTCTTGGGGGCCTCTTGGACCGTCTTCAACGCCATGAAAGGCGAAAAGCCGTATATGCTAGAAATGTACGTTTTCCTTCAGAAAATCAATGATTTTGGCCTCGTGGGGCCCTCTTGGGACGCCTCGTGGGCGCCTCCTGGGGCGTCGTGGAGGCCTCTTGGGACGTCTTGGGGCCGCCTTGGGCGGTCTTGGGCTCTCTTGGAGCGCTCTTGGGCCGTCTTGGGCGCTTCTTGGGCCGTCTTGGGCCGTCTTGGGCGCCGTCTTGGCCGCTTCTTGGGCTGCCTTAGGCGCCTAAGACGGCCCAAGAAGCGCCCAAGAAGCGCTTTCCGATGATGTCTCGAGCGAAACGCTGTTTTGTAAGCCCCGAAGGCCGTCCTACCTGCTTGGCACGGGGACGGAAAGCGCACTTACTTTCAGAGCGCACGGGATCGCTGGCTTGTCCGCTCTTACACCTCTTATTGACTCCCTTCCCCTCGCTCTTGTCCTATCTCAGCCTCGGAGAGTCGCGGAGCTTTCTTTAAAGGCGTTTCTTGTGTTGGAAGGGGCGGTCGGGTCGCGTTGCGTTTTCCGCGTTTGGGCTGCCAGCTTTCAAGAACCCCGCGTTGTCCTTGCGTGGACCGCTCGTTGTCCACGCGTTGCCGCCCGTCCCTGTGCCCTGGCGTGAAGAACTTATTACGCCGCAGCTCTCGGTTGGGAGTTTTGGTCTTATCAGCTCGATTACGTCACCGCTCGCTCTTGGGAGCCGCGGTGCTAAGAGCCTTTGGGAGTATTGTGGGCCTCTTGGGGGGCTCTTGGGGAGCTTCTCGGGTGCATCTTGGGGACCTTTTGGGGCTTCTCGGTGGCCTTTTGGGGCCTCCGGGGAGCTTCTGGGCTGCGGGGGTGAAGGGACTAGGCTGCCTTTGGCCGTCTTTGGGCTCTCTTGGGGGCCTCGTGGGACCTTCTTGGGGCCGTCCTGGGGCCGTCTTGGGCCGTCTTGGCGCCTCTTGGGCCGTCTTGGCGCCCTCTTGGGTCGTTTTTGGACCCTCTTGGGGGGCCTCTTGGGCCTTCTTGGGGCGCTCTTAGGGGCCTCTTGGACAGTCTTGGACAGTCTTGGGCGCCTCTTGGCCCGTCTTGGCGCCCTCTTGGGCTATTTTGGGGGCCTCGTGGGAACATCTTGGGCCGTCTTGGAGCGGTCTTTGGGACCTCTTGGACCGTCTTCAACGCCATGAAAGGCGAAAAGCCGCATATGCTAGAAATGCACGCTTTCCTCAGAAAATAAATGATTTTGGCCTCTTGGGGCCCTCTTGGGACGCCTTGTGGGCGCCTCCTGGGGCGTCGTGGAGGCCTCTTGGGACGTCTTGGGGCCGCCTTGGGCGGTCTTGGGCTCTCTTGGAGCGCTCTTGGGCCGTCTTGGGCGCTTCTTGGGCCGTCTTGGGCCGTCTTGGGCGCCGTCTTGGCCGCTTCTTGGGCTGTCTTAGGCGCCTAAGACGGCCCAAGAAGCGCCCAAGAAGCGTTTTCCGATGATGTCTCGAGCGAAACGCTGTTTTTAAGCCCCGAAGGCCGTCCTACTCGATAAAAAACGAGGCGGGAGGGCAATTAGACCTGCTTGGCACGGGGACGGAAAGCGCACTTACTTTCAGAGCGCCTCGCTCTTGTCCTACCTCAGCCTCGGAGAGTCGCGGAGCTTTCTTTGAGCGCGTTTCTTGTTTTGGAGGGGGGGGTCGGGTCGCGTTGCGTTTTCCGCGTTTGGGCTGCCAGCTTTCCAGAACCCCGCGTCTTCCTTGCGTGGACCGCTCGTTGTCCACGCGTTGCCGCCCGTCCCTGTGCCCTGGCGTCAAGAACTTATTACGCTGCAGCTCTCTGTTGGGAGCTTTGGTCTTATCAGCTCGATTACGTCACCGCTCGCTCTTGGGAGCCGCGGTGCTAAGAGCCTTTGGGAGTATTATGGGCCTCTTGGGGGGCTCTTGGGGAGCCTCTTGGGTGCCTCTTGGGGACCTTTGGGGGCTTCTCGGGGGCCTCTTGGGGCCTCCTGGGAGCTTCTGGGTGGCGGGGGTGAAGGGACTAGGCTGCCTTTGGCCGTCTTTGGGCTCTCTTAGGGGACCTCTTGGGGCCTTCTTGGGGCCGTCCTGGGGCCGTCTTGGGCCGTCTTGGCGCCTCTTGGGCCGTCTTGGCGCCCTCTTGGGCCGTTTTTGGGCCCTCTTGGGGGCCTCTTGGGCCTTCTTGGGGCGCTCTTAGGGGCCTCTTGGACAGTCTTGGGCGCCTCTTGGCCCGTCTTGGCGCCCTCTTGGGCTATTTTGGGGGCCTCGTGGGAACATCTTGGGCCGTCTTGGGGCGGTCTTTGGGGCCTCTTGGACCGTCTTCAACGCCATGAAAGGCGAAAAGCCGTATATGCTAGAAATGCACGTTTTCCTTCAGAAAATCCGCCGACCCCATGCCCGGTCGATTTGGAGTGGGGGGGGGTCCCCCTACGAGCAGCCCAAGGGGCCCTTTTGGGCCCACACGGCGCTCAAGACGGGACAAGAAGGTCCCAAGACGCATCCAAGACGGCCCACGAGGGCCCCGAGACGCCAAACGAACGCGCCAAGACGCCCAACATGGTTCCAAGACGATCCCAGAGGCTTCCAAGACGGCCCAACCGGCCTCCAAGAGGAGTCTTCAGAAGGGTCGACGAGCTGAAAATCGTCACATTCGTATGGGAAAACGTACATTTTCATCATGTTCGAGTTGTCGGCCTTGGCGGACTTGGAGACGACCCACGACCACCCCAAGCCCGCCCCAAGCCGGCCCAAGAGGCCCCCCAGAGGCGCCCAAATCTCCCCCAAGAGAGCGCCAAGACGGCCCAAGAGGCCCCAAACACGGCCCAAGAGGGCCCCCAGATGCCCCGACGAGGTGCCCAAGAGGGGGAGCCGGAACCGAAGATCCGAGGTTTCCGCTCCAAGACGGCCCCACAAAACCCCACGAGACCCCAAGGCCCCCCAGAGGCCCCCAAGAGAGCTTGGAGACCCGCCCCAGGGGTTCCCAAACAGGCGAAAAAACTCCCAAAATGATCCCGGGAGAGGCGAAGCGCGAGATCCCGAGACACCTGCATGAATCCTCCACCCAGACTCCCCGACCCAGATCATTTCCTCCGCCCCCCCCTCTTCCACGTCCTCACAGTCCTTATTCAACTCGGCCCCCCACTGGCTTCAAACCGATTTTCAAGAGGCCCCCGACACGCGTGCCGCGCATATCCGCACCTACACATGAACCTCTCACCCATGGATCATGTTTCAGCGTTTCGTCTCCGTGTCCCCCTCCTCCTTCTCCTCCTCCTCAGCCTCCCCCCCCTCTTCTCGTCCCCCGCCTCCTCCGTAACCTCCGCCTCATCCCCCATTTCCTGGTCCCCGTTCTCTTGTTTCCCCAAGTACGCGATCCCCGTCCGGCATCATTTGCACGTCTTGCACTTCAGAGAGCCTTTTTTGGCGTCGCGCGGGACATGGCGCGGGTCGGGGAACGCCGACTTCGGCAGTCTTCTCTGGCACGCGCCGAAGCACTGGCAAGCCTGCCAGCTGCGCGATGTGAACCCGAGCTCCTGGCACCCTTTGCACACCACTCTCGTTCCTAACGCCCCTCGATGGTTCTCCACTTGCTTCTGCTTCAAATGCTTCGCGTCGGAGAACGCTTCCTCGCACGCCGCGCACGTCAGCGGCTTCGCTTCCGCCCGTGCTTTCCGCTTGCGATTATCCGCGCCCGTCTTCTCGTTCCTCCCACCCGTCTGTTCGCGGGCACACTTTCTGCACAGTCTCTCCCCCGCACCTTTCGAATCATACTGGTTCGCCGCTACTTCCGCCTCCGTCTTCAAGAAGTTCATGCACTTCGCGCACCGAGTCTTGAACGTCTCCGGAACCTTCTCCTGCCATACCTCCGATCCCTTCCGTGACTTCCGCGCCGTCGCGGGCCCCGCGCACCTCTCGCACTTGCTCGTCCTCACGTACACCCGCCCCCCGCGAGCCTCGTTCTCTGACGGCCTCGGCCCCAACTCGGCCCACGCATTGCATTCGGTGCACCACTTTTCGCCTCCCTCCTTCAACTCTTGCGTGCACTCGCGGCAAAAACTTGGCCCGCTCTTTTCCTGGAGCGTGAAATCCGATTTCTCCTTCAGAGCGCCACATCTACTGCACGGCTTACGGGGCATCAGCTTCGCTTCTATTTCCGCCCACGGCATCTCCTCCCCCCGCAGCTTGGCCAGCAGATGTTTCGCCCCTTCCATCTCTCCTTGCGTGTACGGCTTCAGCTCAAACGGGCGATATATCAGCAAACCGTGACGGGTCTTCACGCGGGTGATTGCCACGTAGCTCGACATCCAACTCACATCCCGCCCCATCCTGCAAATCTGCCACGACCGCGTCCAGGGACCGACCCTGCGCCGCGCGAGCTGCGCTCGCCAGGCCCGGCGATATCATGAACTGCTTCCGGCGAACACCCAACGCAGGCTTCTTTCGGTACGCGTCCAGGAACCACACCCGTTGTCTCGGCGCGATCGGATACAAGCCAGGCCCCGGCATGCTCCTCAGCGTCCACGCGTCCGTATGAAAGTCGAGAACGATCTGCCGTGGCATCCTCCGAAGCGTCACTTCCGCCGCGTCCGCGACGGCGCCCTCCTCCTCGTCGACAACCCAGGAGTGAATCGTCGCGTTGCACCCTCGGAGGAGTTGGTTTCTCTCCCCGATCCAAATGATCCGTCGGAACCACGGGCATGCCCACCGCCAGCGGCAGCCACCCTGGCATATCAGCGCACGCTTTATCGTGGTATCCCAGCCACCGACTCTTGTCCGCAGACGTGTATGGCCGTTTTTGGAGGGCTCCATGGCGCGCCACGTCTCTCGCATACACCCACGAAATTTGCTTCCCCTCGCTCGCGGCCCAGTCCACGGCACGCTGGCGCGCCACTTTGCATGTCACATCCTGGTTCGGGTAAATCGCTGTCGCCCGGACGAATTCCGGCAATAAGAACCGCTCGTCCTCGGGCCCCGTCGCGACCAACTGCCGCCTGCGTCGCTCTGCTTGACAAACCGCGCACTCCCGGGCGCTGTCTCTGGC
>CAUYUJ010014983.1:1073006-1101346 GCA_963575745.1 Prorocentrum cordatum | reverse complement strand
CATCATCATCAATCATCATCATCATCATCATCATCATCATCATCATCATCATCATCATCATCATCATCATCATCATCATCATCATCATCATCATCATCATCATCTTCCATTCCCTTTTCAGGGGGGGCCCAGGGTCTCTCCATCCTCCCCCCTCTCAGGATGCTAGGTGGCGCACGGCAGGGCCCGCCGCGGCTGCCCGGACGAGTGCGGCCGCCGGGCACGAGGAGGACTTCCCCCTCCTCCTTCTCCTCCTCCTCCTCCTCCTCCTCCTCCTCCTCCTCCTCCTCCTCCTCCTCCTCCTCCTCCTCCTCCGCCTCCTCCTCCTCCTCCGCCGCCTCCTCTTCGCTCCCCTTTTCAGGGGGCGGGCCCAGGGTCTCTCCATCCTTTCCCTCTCAGGACGCTAGCTGGCGTACCGCCGGGCCCGCCGCGGCTGCCCGGGCGGGTGCGGTCGCCGGGCACGAGGGGGACCTCCCCCTCCTGCTCCTCCTGCTCCTCCTCCTCCTCCTTCTCCTCCTCCCCTCCTCCTCCTCCTCCTCCTCCTCCTCCTCGTCCTCCTCCTCCTCTTCCTTCTCCTGCTCCTCCTCCTCATCCTCCTCCTTCTCCTCCTCCTTCTCCTCCTCCTTCTCCTCCTCTTCCTTCTCCTCCTCCTTCTCCTCTTCCTCCTCCCTCCCCTTTTCAGGAGGGGCCCAGGGTCTCTCCATCCTCCCCCCTCTCAGGACGCCAGCTGGCGCACCGCCGGGCCCGCCGCGGCTGCCCGGGCGGGTGCGGTCGCCGGGCACGAGGGGGACCTCATCCTGATCCTCCTCCTCATTCTTCTCCTCCTCCTCCTCCTCCTCCTCTTTCTCCCCCTCCTCCCCGTTCTTCTCCTTGCTCTTGCTCCTCCTCCTCCTCCTCCTCCTCCTCCTCCTCCTCCTCCTCCTCCTCCTCCTCCTCCTCCTCCTCTTCCTGCTCCTCCTCATCATCATCAACATCATCATCATCATCATCATCATCATCATCATCATCATCAGCATCATCATCCTCATCCTCATCATCCTCATCATCCTCATCATCCTCATCATCATCATCAGCATCATCATCATCTGTCTCCGTCTCCTCCATTCCTTATCTTTATACATCACTCTTCACTGTCGCACCCAGAGGCTGGTCGAAAGTGGTGGGCTGAGCGTTTCGCTTAAGGCGTCCTCACCATTATGACCCTGAAGCTTAGAAAGTGCAACAGCTTCAAAGATGGAGGGCCGGACGCTTTCAACATGTAGCTCTCGCCTGAGCGCCGCGCACAGTCGTCACTAAAAAAATCAAGAGTTTCACATCGAGGGCAGGTTGTTTTCAAAAGGTGACTCTCGCCTCAGCGCCGCGCACAATCGTCCTAACAGTTTGCAAGATCTCATGCGTGGAAGGCGGGACCTATTCGACATGTAGTGCTCGCCTCAGCGCCGCGCACGTTCGTCTTAAGAGTTTACAGTGGTTTCAAGGATTCTTATGGTTGACGTCCCAGAAATGGTGTTCTGGCACTATGTAAGACTGTCAGGGCGCAAAAGTTACGTTAATTCGCGGTGTTCAAGTCCGTGGACTGGTACTCTGGCACGATTCAGGCTCGTCAGGCCGAAACAGTAACGTTGGCTCGTGGCGTTGGATCCAGGAAGGGTGGTCTGGTGCGGTTCTGGATTTTCAGACGATTGTTTTTCAACGGGACTTTTCCCTCAGTGAAGCTGGATCCTCACAGGGACCCGTGCAGAGGAATCGTGGATGGATGGTTTATTGCATCATCGTTAGTGGTTCTTGGGTTTGCACTGGTCTTTCTCCTCCTCCTCCTCCTCTTCCTCCTCCTCCTCCTCCTGCTCCTCCTCCTCATTCCTCCTCCCTCTACCTCGCTCCTCCAGCCGCGCGGACAAGGGGCAGCTTCGTGTACAGCCGATGCTGCCCAGCCGCTCACGCCTTAGGCGTGTGGTCGGCGGTCCTCGTCATTGATTTGAGCTGCTGTGCTGTTGGTTTGGGCCCTTGTCCAGGTGTAGCTCGTTCCCCTTGGTTCTAGCGTGCCTGTGAGGGGCCACTCTGCGTCGGGTCTCTGGGCCAAGTCTCGCGCTCGCGCCTTGGCACACCCGTCGCTCTTGTGCTCGCTGCCGCAGAGTTTGTCTAGCCTCTCTGCACGGCCGCACTCTTTTTTCTCGTGCACTGTCTCTGGCGTGTCTGCCAGACACTGAGCGTCCGAGCCGAGGGTCGATCCGTGCGGGGAGGGGGCCATAGTGGGCGCTCCGAAAGGAACTCGCGAAGCCCCCTCCCCATAGCGGCTCTCGCCGAGGCGAGGTCGCCTATTTCTCAGAGCTGGCAGGTCCCGCACTGCCAGTTGCTTGCACTATGCGGTGGTATCGCGGAGGCAAAAAAATCCTCATCCTCCTCCTCCTCCTCCTCCTCCTCCTCCTCCTCCTCCTCCTCCTCTTCCTCCTCCTCCTCCTCGATGCAGGAGGGGCTCGCCCTCGTCGACCGCGGCAGCGTGCTCTGCGCGAACCCCACGTGCCGGTTCCTGGTCGCCACGGGGAGGGGGGAAGACGTGGGAGGGCAAGGAGGGAGGGGGGAAAGGAAGGGAGGGGGGGAGAAGGGGGGGACTGCGGAAGGGGAAGGGGGAGGGCGGAAGGGGAAGGGGGAAGGGAGGGGGCGGGGGGGGAAGGGGGCGGGGGAGGGGGAACGGAGAGGGGGTCAAGGGAGGGGGGGGAGGGGGAACGGAGGGGGAGGGGGGGCGTCCCAGCAGGAGGCTTTTGGCCGTCTTCGGCCTCGGGGGCGCTGTCGCCAAGTCCCCAGAGCCGTCAGAAGGCGGCCCAGGTCGAGAAGCGGGCCCGTGGGAGCCCAAAACGGGCACTCCGACGCCACGAGTTGTTGTTCGCAGCGTGGACCCCCTTGAGGTCTGGACCCCACCCCGGGATTGGCAGCCTGGCATTTTGGCAACATCGTCATCAGCAGCATCATCATCAGCAGCAGCGTCATCATCAGCATCAGAATCCTCACACCACCATCATCAGCAGCAGTATCAGCATCCTCCTCCTCCTCCTCATCCTCCTCCTCCTCCTCCTTCTCCTCCTCCTCCTCATCATCATCATCATCATCATCAACATCATCATCATCATCCTCATCATTATCTTCATCAGCAGCATCATAATATGCATTATCACCACCAGCATCACAACCATCATCATCACCATCATCACCATCGTCATCCGCGTGCATCATCATGTTTATCCCCTTCATCGTCTTCATCATCATCGTCGTCGTCGACATCGTCGCCTTCATCAGCATCATCATCATCATCATCATCATCATCATCATCACCATCACCATCACCATCATCATCATCATCATCATCATTATCATCCGTCACCCATCATCGTCATCGTCATCATCATCATCATCATCAGCAGCAGCATCATCATCGCCATCATCCCCATCATCATCAGCATCAGCATAAGCATCATCATCACGAACCCGCCGCCTTCTGAGAAGGCATGCCCCCTCTCGCTTTCCACCCTGGGCTCGCCGTCGTAGAAGGCGTTTTCGTCAGTTCCCGGGGCGGAAGTCCAGACACAGGGTGATCTCCGGCAGCTTCGCCTCGCTGACAGCGTTCTGGAGGTGCCCAGATCGCCCCGAACGGCCGCCAGAGACCCGACGTATGGCCCGAAAACCGGATCTCCGACGGGATGATGTCTTCAGCCGCGCCTTTGTTCCTCGATTGTGGCACCCAGGGCGCGCGATTGGGCTCCCCTGACTCTCGATCCGCCGCACTTTACTTGTAGCGATTCCGGAGATAGGGCGGAGAGCTCCACCCTACTCTTCAAGCTCTTGTCGGGATCCTGCACAGGGTTTGCTTCTCAGGGGGTGGGTGAGTTCGATCGGCTGTTGCACCGAACCGCCAGAAACAGATGCCCCCCAGCCGCCGGCAACTCCCGATAGTGGCCGATAGGTGGGAATGCGGACAGCTCGGTGCACCAACGGATCGAATTCATGCCCCCCATCAGGCTCACCCCCCCTCTGGTGGATCGCGATCTTGTGATGCCGATGCCCGCCCTGCTCTGTCGTCGCTGCTGCCGCCGTACTTCTGCGGGAGTGTCCGCCCTGGTTCTCCGTGGCGGACATGTCCGCCCGACCTTCTTCGCAACGCTTGGGTTATGTCGGGCGTGTCCCCCTACAGGGGGATTTTCGACGGAAAATAAGAAATACCCCAAAAATAATCGAAAAATTGTCCAAAATAGTCTGGGGTCTGTGTTTTGAGTATTTTTTGACCTTTTGGAGGTATTTTTGGGGTATGTTTTATTTTTCGTCGAAAATCCCCCTGTAGGGGGACCGACATAACGCTTGGGGCAGTTTCCCAACACACTTGCAGGTTGAAAAAATCAGCCAGCGCACGGCGGATCCGAAGTCGGGGGAGGGAGGGCGGCAGGCCCACCAGCTCCTTGCAAAATACCCGGGTTGGGTTTTAGTTCGGGGGGGTGTCCGGGGGGCCTTCACAAATAGTATTAAGTCGGGCTTGTCCCCCTACAGGGAGATTTTCGACAAAAAAACAAAAAACAAAAAAAAAAAAAAAAAAAAAAAAAAAAAAAAAAAAAAAAAAAAAAAAAAAAAAAAAAAAAAAGTCTGGGGACTATTTTACTTAACAGCGTTTGCTGATAGGTTTCTAGTAGGGTCAAAAGAGAGCATCATGACTCCTCAGGGGGGTCTGGGCGGGTGCCGGGGAGGAGAACCGGGAATCGTTTTTCGCCAACAGTCACACACTTCGTGCTCTTCGACCTCCCAGAACTCCACTCCCGGGCCGCATTCTGGAGAACCGGGAACAGAGCCGGGCTCGCTTTTCGCCAACACTCACACACTTCGTGCTCTTCGACCTCCCAGAACTCCATTCCCGGGCCACATTCTGGAGAACCGGGAACAGAGCCGGGCTCGTTTTTCGCCAACAGTCACACATTTACTTCGTGCTCTTCGACCTCCCAGAACTCCATTCCCGGGCTACATTTTGAGTGCCCGGAGCCAACTGTAGGCCACTTCGTGCCCTTCGAGTTCCCAGAACTCCATTCCCGGGCCACATTTTGAATGCCCGGAGCCAACTCTAGGCCACTTCGTGCTTTTCGATTTCCCAGAACTCCATTCCCGGGCCACATTTTGGATGCCCGGAGCCAACTGTAGGCCACTTCGTGCTCTTCAAGTTCCCAGAACTCCATTCCTGGGCATGATTTTGAATGCCCGGAGCCAACTGTAGGCCACTTCGTGTTCTTCTAGTTCCCAGAACTCCATTCCTGGGCCACATTTTGAATGCTGAGGCAGGCTGATGCTGCGGCCGAGGCAGGCTGAGGCTGAGGCAGGCTGAGGCTGAGGCCGAGGCTGAAGGCAGACTGAGGCTGAGGCTGAAGCAGACTGAGGCTGAGGCTGAGGCAGGCTGAGGCTGAGGCTGAGGCTGATGCTGAGGCAGGCTGAGGCTGAGGCTGAGGCTGATGCAGGCTGAGGCTGAGGCAGGCTGAGGCTGAGGCCGAGGCTGAAGGCAGACTGAGGCTGAGGCTGAAGCAGGCTGAGGCTGAGGCTGAGGCAGGCTGAGGCTGAGGCAGGCTGAGGCTGAGGCTGAGGCAGGCTGAGGCTGAGGCTGTGACTGCGACTGCCGTTGCCGCTGCGACTGTCATCGCGAATGCGACTACGACTGCGAGAACAGCAGAATTCTACAACTGGATTTTCATCTGAATCTTAAGGGGAATGCTTTCAGATATGCTTCTACATATCGCTGTTAGGTTGCTTTGCCGGGATAATTTTGAGAGTTTGTTGGCATTTTTGGAGTGTTTTTTATTTTTCGTCGAAAATCCCCCTGTAGGGGGACACGACCGACATAAAAATAGTATTGTTTCAACTGCGGGGCGCCAGAACCACCGACAAAGGCACTGAAACCTTTCCGAGTCGGAAGGTTTCTGCAGGGGGGTCCCCTTCCGGAAACATACGCGAGAGCTTCTTTCAATACGCGGCCCCGGGAAGTCCCGACTCTTCCCCCAGGACCGGTGTTTCATCTTGAGTCGATTCTTGACACGGCCCGGGGGCCTGGCGAGGGCCTCCAGTCGCCGAGCGCAGCGAAGCGATTCCCGTCTTGATTTCTGCTACGATCCCATTGTCGACTGCGCGTAAGAGTGACCCTTCGCCGGAGTGACCTCGGGTGCGGGCCCAATTGGGTCCCCCGATCGCCGCACGCGATGCGACAGAAGCGTCCGGCGCGCTGGTGTTTGGCCCCCCTGGGGCCGCCAAAAAGCCTCGCACCAAAGGTCACTCTTACCCAGGGTCACTCTTGCGTGTCGCCGACCTGTGCCCGGCAAGGGCCCCTTGTATTGGGTATTGCCAGGACCCCAGGTTAGGGGACCCGATTAGTAGTAGGCCCCTGGAGCCCTTAACTTGACCAGAATCACTGTAAACCAGGTCTGCCATGGCTGGTCTTTTTTTCGGGGGACGGCAGGTCCGGTTCGTGGAACGGGCGGGGGGGCCGCCCCCCAGTACACATCACCAAGCCAGGTCCCACTAAATCCAGTTCTGCCGACGCCCGATTGCAGGCCGAAAATGGACAAGAGCTTCCCGTCGCGACTCTTCCCCCCGACGACGGGTCCGCTCCTCTGGCCACTCCTTGCGCGAAGCCAACATGGAAAAGAGCCCGAGGGACGCTTCTCGACAGCCCTCGGACTCCCAGGGGCATTGCCCTTGGGGTCCGCCAGCACAAGGAACGCCCGGGCGACCTGCGCCGTCGTCGATGAGGAGGAGGAGGAGGAGGAAGAGGAGGAGGAGGAGGAGGGCGGAGGAGGAGGAGGAGGAGGAGGAGGAGGAGCCCCAGATCGAGCCGATCTTTCTGCGACACTCGTTCGACCCGGCTCGAGCTGTGAAGGCCCCGAGAGGCCCGTGGCCGAGCAGGAACGCCCGGCCCCGAAGTCTTGAAACGCCAGGACCCCAGGAACGAGGGGAGGAGGAGGAGGGGGAGGAGGAGGAGGAGGAGGAGGAGGAGGAGGAGGAGGAGGAGGAGGAGGAGGGAGGAGGAGGAGGAGGAGGAGGAGGAGGAGGAGAAGGGGAGGAGGAGGAGGAGCAGAGGGGTGCAGACCTGCGGGAGTGAGCTCTGGGGCCGTCGCCGACGGCGCCCAGGAGTGCAGGCCCCGAGCCCCTCGGGGCCTGCACCCTTCGAACGCCGCCGCCGACCCTCCGGGAAGCCCTCGACCTGCCCTCCTCCTCCTCCTCCTCCTCCTCCTCCTCCTCCTCCTCCTCCTCCTCCTCCTCCTCCTCCCTCCTCCTCCTCCTCCTCCTCCTCCTCCCCTCCCCCTCCTCCTCCTCCCCTCGTTCCTGGGGTCCTGGCGTTTCAATACTTCGGGGCCGGGCGTTCCTGCTCGGCCACGGGCCTCTCGGGGCCTTCACAGCTCGAGACGGGTCGAACGAGTGTCGCAGAAAGATCGGCTCGATCTGGGGCTCCTCCTCCTCCTCCTCCTCCTCCTCCTCCTCCTCCTCCTCCTCCTCCTCCTCCTCCTCCTCCTCCTCCTCCTCCGGTCGTGACTTTTTACGACGTTCCGATTTTTTCGCGACGTGGGCTCTCCAGGTTGCAGGCCCCAGGAAAGAGGCTTCACGTTTATGGGCGTCGGCTCAACCCCCTTCTGCCCTGACCTCGTACTAGAGCACTCCAGGAGTTGTTCGCGACGTACTCCCCCCGCCGTAGATGTTTGATCATGGACCCATTATCAATCGCAAGCGTCCAGCTTTCACGCCGAAGACCGGTGTAAGACAGCCGAAGACCGCCCAAGGCAGATGGGCAACAAGGGGTCCATGGTCGAATGCGAAGCCCCCCTTCCCATCCCCCCCCCTGAAGGTGCACACGGACTCCTGCTTCGGCGGCTACTGCTGCCGGAGGTGCCACTGGATCCACGAGACGGGCCACACGGATCACCACGACAGGCTCCGGGCGGTGCCACAACCGGTTGCAGGCCGAAGATTGGCAAGAGCTTCCCGTCGCGACTCTCTCCCGCGACGACAGGTCTGCTTCTCTGGCCACCACTCGGGCCTCGGGCTCGGGCGGGCCCGGAACGCCCTCGGCGAGGCGCAGGTTTCGGAAAGCGTCCAGGGTTGAACGCCGCTCTGCTGACAGCCGCCGGAGACGCGAGGAGGCCGCGACGAGAGGAGGCGAGCGACGGAAGCAACGGGGCCGACTGCGACGAAGGTCGCGCGGGAGCTCCCAGGCGTGGGGTGGCGCGTGGCGCGCCCTCTCGCGTGGGACCCGCCTCTTCTCGCCGATCTGGTCCGAGGCAGCGCAGACATGGAGTCGCGACGCACGGCGTCGAGACGGGGCCCGTTGCCGTGCACCGGCGGCGCGCTCCGTCGCCAGGTCGGGCGGCAGTGGCATGGCGTTTCTCGCGGTGTCCTTTCCCCGATCCCTGGGTTTTTGGCGCCCACGCGCCAGGTCCACGGATCCCTAATCTTACGTCGGGCGTGTCTCTCCACAGGAGGGATATCAAAAATAGCCCGAGCCTGATTTTTCGACTATCATCGGCCGCTGTCGAGTACGACCGGCCATCTCTCATCGTTCTTCAAACACCCGCCCGTAGGAGGACATGCCCGACCTAACCCTAATCCGTGTTTAGGGGAACAACAAGTGGCATAAACATAAACACGCGGAGGTCCGCGCGGATTTCTCGGATCGGCGCTGGGGCCCCCCGGCGGCGCCTCCGGCCCCGCCCCTGGCGCGCTCCGCGCGCCAGGGAGGGGGGTCCAGCGCCGATCCGAGAAGTCCGCGCGGACCTCCGAGTTCTTATGTTTAATATGCCACGTTTTGTTCCCCCAAGTGTTGGCGCGCGCCCGACAGGCGGGGGCGGCCCCCCTCCCGCGGCGATCCCCCCCCCCCGGGGCCCTGCCCCGCCAGGCATGGTTGCCGCTGCCAGCGGCAGCCCGCCGGGCCGGGCGCCCCGAGGGCTGCGCCGATGCCGCCCCACGAGGTGTACAGCCTCTTCGGGTCGATCTGACGTCGCGCCCGCGGGCTCGGTGGAGGAGGAGGAGGAGGAGGAGGACGAGGACGACGAGGCGGAGGAGGACGAGGACGAGGCGAAGGAGGACGAGGACGAGGCGGAGGAGGAGGAGGAGGAGGACGAGGACGAGGACGAGGCGGACGAGGAGGAGGATGACGAGGGGGAGGACGAGGAGGAGGACGACGAGGAGGAGGAGGACGACGGGGCGGACGAGGACGAGGACGAGGAGGAGGAGGAGGAGGAGGAGGAGGAGGAGGACCTCGCCTCGGCCGAATGGGCTGCCCAGCCGGGACATCCGCGGCTGCCCGCCAGCCGCCCGCGCCGCGAGGCCACGGCGCGCTCTATACAGTGCGCAGCGTCGCAGGTCGGGGCTCGGAGTTCGCGCTTTTCTCGCGTGTTTGGGGAGCCCAACGTGCTTTCCAACACGTGCGCCTCGCCGAGAGCGTTCCAGGCTCCGGGGGGGAGCCCGAGGCGTCTCGAGCGGCGGCCCAAGACCCGAGCTGTGGCCAGAGAAGCGGACACCTGTCGTCACAGGAGGATCAGGACGGGAGGTCCGCGTCCGTTTCTGGCCACGGAGGGCGGGGCAGAACCGGGCTTCCGGAGCGTGAAGACACAATTCTGGACGAAAAGCTGGCCCCAGGTGAGGGGCCCAGACCTCCAGGGGTCCACGTGGCAAGCAAGATCGCGGCGCCGGAGTTCCGGAACTGAGGCATGCATGTGTCCGGTTCCGGAAACCCTGAACCCCAAAACGTTGTCATGTCTTGGGGGCGCATTTTTTTCTTCTGCCGAGCTTCCGCCGGTGTCCGCCGGCGGAGGCGGCCTCGTTTTATTTCCGCCGACCTTCCGCCGCCTTTCCGCCGCCTTCCGCCGAGGAAGAGATGGCAACTCCTTCGTTCGGTTCCTCGAAGGCGGGACCCTTTTTGAAGCGCCCCATATAGGACATCCCAGGAATGGATTCGCATTCGTCGTTTTCAGCGGAGCGCCGGCGGAAGCTGGCACAAGGTAGCAGCGGGTCCGCCAGGGGAAACGAGTCGACGTTCGGCGGAAGGCGGTCGAGGCAAAAGCGAGGCATAAACATTGTGGTTTCTTACTGATTGTTTTGCCGATCGGCCCGGGTCCTCGCACCCCCCGCCTCCCCCCATGGAGTAGATTTTGGTTGTTTTGGGTGTTTGTTTCGAGCAGGTGGAGTCTCCCCCGTAGGACGCACTGCCGAAAAAAGTCGCATTAAGCAGAGGTCCAGAGCCAGAACCCACCCCCTTCCGCCCAATGCCGAAACGCCGAATAAGAAAACGCTCACTACAGAGGGTGGTCCCGAGTCTGCCATGCGCTTCGATTTCTAAGTCCCCTGGTATTTCCACCAAGTTCAGACACTCGCCTGGGTGGCGTGTGAGGGCAGTCCCATGCCGATGCTTCTATCGTGTTCCGCGTGGCACACCGCGGCAGGTGTGTTAACGCCAACCCTGCGTCAGTCGTCCCACGTTCCAGGCAGGCACTGGCCTTCTCGTGTGGAGGCAGTCCAGCATGTTTTCTCGCGGTCGACGGTAGCTTCTGCCTCACGCAGAAGTTCGCACGCACGGGCCTCATCTTCATGCGGAGGCAGTCCCAGCATGTTCTCATGCGGGTGATGGTAGCTCCTGCCTCTCGCAGTGGTTGTTTGTTCATTCCTCTTGTCATACATGAGACTTCATTGAAGTTGTTTGAGCCCCCCATGCTGCTCTCTGGACAACAACGTCAGAGTTGCCGCAAGGCGATGATGTGTTGCTTGAAGCCGCTCAACCGACGTGGCAGCTCGATGTGTTGCTGGCCAACTGAATAGGCGGCTGTCTGCTACGGCACTTCTGCCACTGCACGTCCGCGCAGACAGCTTCCTCACCTTCGCCTTAGACAGTGGTACACAAGGAGCCGCTGGCGTGAGAGAACTCCATCGTTCACCAGCAGCCTCTTGCAACGGTCGGCTAGTCACCAGCTGAAAAACCTAGAGCTGACAGTCGAGGGAGCACGATGTTCACACCGCATGAAAGGTTGTGATCGGGCAAAGCCAGGGGTGGGGGTATAGACGGAGAGAGAGGGAGAGAGAGAGAGAGAGATACAGAGAGAGAGAGAGATTAACATTCAAAGTTGCAGCGGTTGCTTGGTAAATGATTATTGGATGGCTTTTCTTGCTGTTGGTTTTGCAACGTGTTGCGATGACCTCACTGTGTTGATCGCTTACTCCGCATGGACAGGGCTACAGCTGGCCGAAATCCGGAGTTGAAGCACGAAGTCGAGGCCGTCGCCACGAGGCGAGCCGAACACACTTTACCAGTGCAGATGCTTATGCCGCTGCTTGGTTGGCAAAGAATATTGCGGATCCGATGCGACATATCCCGGATCTGAAAGTTGACGGCAACCCGCATACCGTTCGTTTTTCGTTCAAGAGTCCCGGCATGTATTGAGCACATTCCCAGAGGAAGTGTTGATATGTCGTAGGATTGTTCTGACTGGAAGTGCACAGAAGTCTGGTCATAGACATCGAGGTGTCACGATGGGTCTGCATAACTTTAGGATTCGTATGCGCGTGCAGTCATAACGACTCCGCGAAACGCGCGTTGTGCTTGCAAGTTTGAACTATAGTGCATCACGTTGCGCGAGTGTGAAGCGGGCGCGCTAACCGCTGGCACCGATTACTATTGTATTCGAGTGATCGTTCAAATCGTAAGCCGTTATGTGTTATCATGGACGGTGGCGGCAACGAATGCACGGATGGTTTTCAACAAAGTTTGGAAGTCGCTTGATGCGGCCTACGATACCGAAAGTTAGATGTTCATAGATTGTATGAGTTGGTTTCGAGCTGGTTGCATCAGCGTGTTCAGGTCAGCGGTGTCAGAGGGAAGTCGCATAAAATGCATCCTTCGCACGGAAGGCAATCGGTAGGCACATGATTGTTGGGGCTCGGACAGTTGGGTGGATTGGCGAGCAGCGGGCGTGCATTGGGTTCAGCATCTCTTGTGCGTTGCGGCCAAGCCGCCGCTGCAAGAGAACAAGAGAACAAACTATAACCATCCGAAACGATACACTTCAACGAACATGAGGAGGGCACGCATTTTTGTTGCGACCGCGACGGAGACCAGACATGATTGTTTGTCATAGCAGCTGCGCATTACAAACCTTCAGTTTTACCAGGACGCTGGAGATACATGGGGAGGCCCGCCTGGGCGAGAGCCAAGTGGCCAGATGTACTTCCAGCGCTTGGCCCTGCTACGGCCAGGCACGCTGGCTCTCGGCATGTGCATCCCCCGCGTAGCCCCCCGATGTTCCGCATGTGGATCTAGCCCTGTGTGTTTCAAGCCTCCTAGTATGTTGTCGGAACCAAAAGAATCAGCGTGGCGATGGACCCAACCATATACCGTTGTGAGTACCGCAGCTGTGGGCACCGTATTCGGTGCACCTCCCTATGGGCCACGAAGCGATTCCTTGGGCGGAACGGACGCATGCGAGTTTTACCATTGGGGCTTTCGGTGGGGCTCCCTATGGGCCAAGAAACGCTTTCTGGGTGGGGAGACGCATGTGAACGTGTCCATTGAAGCCGTCGGTGGAGTTCCTCATGGGGCCACGAAACGCAGTACTGGGCGGGGGAGACTCGTGTGAACGGGGCCACTGGGGCCTTCGGAGGAGCCACCTATAGGCCACGAAACGCTGTACTGGGTGGGGGAGCGCAGGTGGACTTTGCTATTGGGGCCTACGGTGGATCCACCCATGGGCCACGAAACGTTGTATTGGGTTGGGGAGATCCACGTGGATGCTGCCAGTGCGGCCTCCAGTACAGCTCCCTACGACGGCACGAAACGTTATATTGGGTGGTGAATCGCATGTGCATGGGTCCATTGCGGCGTTCGGTGGAGGTGGTACTCACCATGGGGCCGCGAAAGCCTGCACGGCAGGGGCGACGCATGCGGACACCACCATTGGGGCTTTAGGTGGACCTCCATATGGGGCCACGAAACGCCGTGGTGGGTGGGGGAGACGCATGTGGACACCGCCATTGGGGCCTTCGGTGGAATTCCGTATGGGGCCACGAAACGTTGTGTTGGGTGGGGGAGACGCATGTGGACACCGCCGCCACGCGAGCCTTAGGTGGAATTCCCCTATCAGGCCACGAAGCGTTGTGCTGGGTGGGGGGGCATGTGGACACCTCCACTGGGTCATTAGGTAGAGTTCCATATGGGGCCACGAAACGCTGTGCTGAGTGGGAGGGCGCATGTGGACACCGCCATTGGCGCCTCAGGTGGAGCTCCCCACGGGGCCACGAAGCGGTGCGCTGGGTGGGGGAGACGCCGTGCACGCCGCCACCGGGACTTTTGGTGGAGTTCCCTATGGAGCCACGAAACGTTGTGGAGGGTGGGGGGGACGCATGTGGACACCGCCATTTGGGCCTCAGGTGGAGGTCCACATGGGGCCTCGAAACGCCGTGTTGGGTGGGGGAGAAGCATGTGGACACCGCCGCCACGCGAGCCTTGCGTCGAATTCCCCATGGGGCCACGAAGCGTTGTGCTCGGCGGGGGAGCATGTGGACACCGCCACTGGGTCATTAGGTAGAGTCCCCCATGGGGCCACGAAGCGCCGTGCTGAGTGGGGGGGCGCATGTGGTCACCGCCATTGGGGCCTCAGGTGGGGCTCCCCACAGGGCCACGTAGCTTTGCGCTGGGTGTGGGAGACGCACGTGGACACCGCCACCAGGGCTTTTGGTGGTGTTCACTATGGGGCCACGAAACGTTGTGGTGGGTGGGGGAGACGCATGTGGACACCGCAATTTGGGCCTCAGGTGGAGGCCCCCATGGGGCCTCGAAACGCCGTGCTGGGTGGGGGAGACGCATGTGGACACCGCCGCTTGGGCAGCAGATGGAGCTCCCTATGGGGCCACGAAACGCCGTGCTGGGTGGGGGAGACGCATGTGGACACCGCCACTGGGCACGTAGGTGGAGCTCCTGCGTGGGCCACGAAACGCAGTGCTGGGTGATGATGATGATGATGATGATGATGATGATGATGATGATGATGATGATGATGATGATGATGATGATGATGATGAACACGACCACGAGGACAAGCGGAGCGCAGAGGCAGGGATGGGAGGATGGAGGCGGGGGAGGGGGAGGAGGAGGAGGAGGAGAAGAAAGGAGAGGAACGCGGGGATTGTCTTTTCAAAACGAGGACCCAACAAGAGGTTGGTTGGGAAAAACACATGCAAACGCATAATTATTGCGAAAGCAAGAACACTGGCATGCAATGACGCCAGAAACCGTTGCTACAAAGAGGAAAGCAAGAGCATACAGGTTTGCAAGCAATCCAGCAAGCAAACAAGATACCCTAACACAGTCAAGCGGACAAGGGAAAGCAAAAGCACATCGGCGAGGCATCGGCGAGGGCAGGAAAGCGTCTACCAACGCGAACGCGCAGACGCGAACAAAGGCAGCCAACAGGCAAGGGCACGCAGAACGGCGGCGATTGAAGACAGGTAAGGATAAGACGGCAGAGACAAGCATAAAGAGAAGATTCCTCTCGCTTCGCGGGGTGCACGCCCGAAGCACGCAAAGACTGGGCGTTGGGTGGGTTGCTTGGTTCGTTTGCCGCGTTTTGCTGCCGTGCCGTTCTGCCCGCCCCAGGGCGCTGCCAGCGCCACAGGGGGCGGATGCGTCCCGCTAGCTGCAGCGCTGGGACGAGCTCAGCACAAGGCAACGCCAAGTTCAAACGCCGATGAGCATGGCAACAACGCGCCATTCGTACACCATTCCGCGCGCCTCTTGGTGATTTCTTAGGGGCCTTTTTGGAGTTTCCTTGGGCCATCTTGAAGCCTCTTGGGCTGTCTTGGGGGCCCCTTGGGCCGCTTGCCCCCGTCGGAGGCCGGCTTGGGGGCCTCTGGGGGCCGTCTTGTCGCTCCCTTGGGGTTCTCTTGGGCCGCTTCGGGGGCCTATTGAGCTGTATTGGCTGCGTTTCTGGGCCATCTTAGGGCCTTCTTGGGCCGTCATAGAGCCCTCTTGGGGGCCTCTGGGGCCCCCTTGGGGCCATCTTGGAGGCTGGTTGGGCCGTCATGGGCCCCCGAAGGTCGAACAAGGCCAGAACGCTAAATGTTTGCAAAACGCGATTGGTAAATCTGTGCTTTGGGGGTCCACAGAACATGTTGCGTGGTGTCATAAGGTGCAAGCGTTGTTTTGCTGTGCCCTGGGTTTGCCTGTGTTGCGTGGCCCGGAACAGGGGAGCCAGAAAGATCACTTCAGAACGAGACGTCTCAATAGGATTTTGTTGCGATGGCGCACCCTATTGTTCGTAAGACCTTTTCTGGCAGTTGCATCGTTGCTGCAAGCACCAGATAAAGCACAGCAGTTCTTCTGGGACGGAGGTTTCCCGACGCAGCACAACAATAGGTTTCGGTGGCCTTTGGGGTTCTCGCTGCCTTGCGCATCCTTTCCCGTACAGCTCGCTTTTCCATGGTGGCGGCTGCGGTATCCTCGGAATGGGATGCGTTCTTGGCCAGTGACGAGACGCCCGGGCATGACAACATCGAAATGGCCAAGGCATTCGGCGAGGGGCGCTGTGGTCCCTGTGGCTCCCTGTCCCGGGCAGGCGGGCTTTCGTCAGGCGGGTCCGAGGGGCGCCGGAGTCCGTGCAAAAGGCTTTAGAAGCCGTCCGGCCGGCGGCGAGTCCCCCAGAGGGCTTCGCGGTCAGTCCCGGCATTTTTGGGAGCCTTGGCACTTAGGCGCAGAGCCCGCGTGCGCGGCAAGGGCGGCCTCCATTTTGGGGCTGGGGCGTTGGCAGCGGCGCTGGGCGTGGCGATCAGTTCGAAGATGCCAGACGCCCCGAACATGCTCGGCCCGGCGGGCCTCTCCAAGTGGCATTTCCACGTGCTGCTAGACAACACGTTGTTCCAGGCGTCCGCGGCGGATTCCGAGGCCGCGCGCAGCCAAGGCCGCAGGCCGTTCCCCTTAGCGGAGCCCACGTCGAAGGAGGCGCTCCCGATTCGGATCTCTCCAGATCTCGCGGGCGGCAGGCACCTGGCACTTGGGGGGGTGCGAGTTCCTGCCGGACGGTTTGGCCAGCATGCCGCGCTTCTTCCGATCCATCGGCCAGCGGATGGGGGCCTGGTTGCAGCGCCACCTGGTCGCAGTTGCGGTAGGCCACCCCACCACCGTTGCGGCCTTCAGCCATCTGATGAGGATCAATACACTCGTGGAGGAGTCGCGCCTGAAAAGGGCGGATGCGTGCGAGGCGATCCTCTACGTCGAGCCCCCGACCGATGGGACTCGTGGCCCCACAAGGCAGAGAGGGCGAACCCAGACCTGGACATGGAGGCGGGGAGTGGCAAACCAGCGCAGGTTGTCTTCGTCGCCGCGCGTTCGCGGATCGCTGGGATCACTGCGGCAGCGCAGGTGTTGCGCGCGGGCCCGAGGTATGCCAGCGCGGCTTTGGCTGGACAAGCATGCGCAGCCGAGTCCGCGTCCGACGAGGTGGAAGCTGCAAGGGGGGACTTGGCGAATAGGCAGAAGGAGCTCGAGGCCCAGGAGAAAGCTATTGGGACGAAAAAAACAAAGCCTCCAGGACCAAGGCCAACACCCGCGGCCACCGCAATGACGGCAAGGGCAAGGGCCAGAGCGGTTCGAATAGGAAGAAGGACGAGAGCAAATGGAAGACAGATGGATCCCAGAAGAGGGGCAACTGGCAGGCCAAGAAGAAGACCAGGAAGCATTGAGGAGCCCCGCCCACCTAGCCGGCTGGCTGGCCGACGAGAGGGCTTTTGGAGGGGAGGCGGCGTCGGGGGCGATGTCGCGGATTATTCGGCGAATGCTGCCACGCCGAAGGTGGTCCAGAAATGAGATTAAGCTTGGCGGCGCGGCCTATTTAAAGTGTTTTTGCGGTTGCGCGACACTCAGCAAGGCCTTGCATTTTGTCGATGCACTTGTAATTCGGCCGCAGGAGACTTGCCATGGTTGCAAGCACAACGTTCTGGAACACGGCTGGGCACTGCTGCGATTTATGCATATTTCTTCGGCATGCGCCGTTTATTGTGCACGTCCTGCCAGCGCGTGATTCCCGCTCGGATGCCCCAGCAACGAAGTTGGCGGCCCCTTGTCGGAGCGCCTGGCTCAGCTTCAAAGCGAGAGCACCCGGTCGCGGCAGGCGCGGCGGCGGCGCTATACACGGCGAGGCTGGCTCGGGCGGCCGCGGGGGCGGGGGCGTTCAACGCGATCGAGAACCCCATGCAGTCTCTTCTTTGGGCGCTGCCTTCCGCGATGGATCTCCACAGACGCTCCCGGGGCAGCATCGCGCGGGTCGAGCACGGAGCCCACGGGGCGGGGTGCTTGAAGCAGACGGCCATTCTCAGCAAAACCTGCTCCGGCTCGAGAAGCACGCGGCGCGCGACGCGGGCGACGTTGGAAATGCGAGATGGGTCGCAAGGGTAGAACGAAAGGCAATTCCTTCGCGTTCGAAGCGCGCGCGGTTCTAGCGTGCACGCGCGCACGCACGGGCATCTCGTAAGTATGCTTGTATGTGCACGTGTGAAAGTATATCGCAATGTATGTCACGTGCACACGCGCACACAAACATACATGCATACATACAAATATACACACACCTACAGACACATATAGATATGTGTATGTGTGTAAAACATGTATAAACATATCAGATACGCACATACATATACACTTACAGACACGCATGCATACACACATACGTATACACATACACATGTGTAAAAGGAAAAGCATGGAATTCTATATTTAGAATCGTTTCAAATTAGATTGAAGTGAAATCTGGTAACGTTCTCCATGTCCGCCCTGAAATCTAGGTCCCAGCGATGGATACTCACGCGCGCAATCTCACCAGCCCTCTGGGCGCCGGTGGTTGAGACAGTCTCCTCCTCCACCCCTCCTTCTCCCCCTTCCCCCCCCCCCACACACACACACACACCACCACACACACGCACACACACACACACACACACACACACACACACACACACACACACACACACACACACACACACACACACACACACACACACACACACACACCACCCCGGGCCCGGAGGGGGGTCGCGAGGTGCCAAGGCGCCCGAAACGGCCTCGGCGAGGAAACCAAAATCATGTATTTTACGTTGGTTGTGGCCCCATGGTGGCTTTTTGTTTGGGCCCCCCCCCCAAGAGGGGCTTAATTGCGACCCCCCTCTCGCTTGATCGA
This sequence comes from Prorocentrum cordatum, assembly GCA_963575745.1. Classification (NCBI taxonomy): domain Eukaryota; class Dinophyceae; order Prorocentrales; family Prorocentraceae; genus Prorocentrum; species Prorocentrum cordatum. The sequence goes on along the minus strand of CAUYUJ010014983.1, from coordinate 1,083,128 downwards.
CCCGCTCCAAGATGGCCCCAAGAAGCGCCCAGGATGCCCCAAGAGGCCCCAAGATGGCCCCGAGATGGCCCCAAGAGGCCCCCGAGTGGCTCCCAGGAGGCCCCCGCGAGACCCCGCGCGGCCCTAAGGGGCCCCCCCGAGGCGCCCAAGACCCCGAAGAGCCCGCCCGCCCAGGAGGCCCCAAGAGGCCCCGAGATGGCCCCGAGAGGCGCCCAAGAGGCCCCCAGGAGGCCCCCACGCGGCCCCAGGAGGCGCCCCCGAGGCACCCAAGACCCCGGGGAGCCCCCCAGGATCGCGAAGAGACCCCCAAGACGTCCCAAGAGGCCACCAAGAATCGCCTAAGAGACCCCAAGAGGCTCCAAGAGGCGCCCCAGAGACCTCTGGCCCTTGCGCTGTCCCCCCCCCCCTCCTGTTCCCCCTTCCTCCTCCTACTCCTTTTCTGTTTCCTCCTCCTCATCCGCCTCCTCCTCATACTATGCATCCTCCTTCTTCCCACTCCCTCGCCCATCCATCCATCCACCTCATCCTTCTCCTCCTTCCTCCTGTGCACGGTTCGGCCGCCCCCCTCTTTTCTGCCGCGCTTCCTTGACCACCTCAACTCGCCTGCACATCGTTTCTGGATGGGCTGGCGGGGATACGCGAGGCGTCTAGAACTGGCGCCGGCGGTGAACCGTCAACCTGGTCACCGCCGGGAACCTCGTAGAGCTCCTCTCACTGGTAAGAGTGCAGAAAATCGACACAGAGTGAAAAATGACAGATTTTTCGAAAATCTTTATTTCCGATTTTTTCGATGTTCATATTCGCTCAGTTCCCGGAAGTCAACTCATGCAGAAATGCACTGGGAGAGCTGAGCTGCTGTCAGAGAGGAGTTTATATGCCAATGCGACGCGCAAAAATCTGCTTTCTCAAAATAAATGGTCAAACATCTTTCAAATTTTCGCAAAACCGACCAAAAGTCACCAATTTGTCCTTTCTGGCCGGGCGGTCGAACTAGCTCCACCCCGCGCCGGAATTCCTCTAGCTCATCGATGCCGAAGAGCTCTACGAGGTATTCCATCACTTGGATATAGATGTCGTCTGCAGATGCCGCGCGATATTAAGACGGCCATACCTATTCCTTTTCTTTCCGCTCCGCACGGGCAAAATCGAGCGCTGCATTGGAGGCATTGAAGGCGAATGAATAACAAAATGCGCGGTTCTTGTTCCCTCCAGAAATCGGTTTCAAGAGTAGTGGATTTTGCGAGACATAGAATTACCAAACAAATTCTTCGACAATTGAGCTGCCGCCGGTACTCTTGAAATTTCCACCATCGATCGGCATTCAGGAGCCCCTTCGCGCATTCCACAGCGGATCCGCAGCCGCGCTCGGACACGCACGCGGCAGCATAAGGCTTCGACGAGGAAGAGACAGGGCGCAAGGAAATACAGAATTTGCACACACACACACACACACACACAAGCACACACGCACACACACTCAGCGTTCGATAGCTTCTTCAGATGAAAAGCGTTGTGGAGTCGACGATAATTCGTTCGTCAGACGTGATTATCTACTGATCGAAGGAGGAATTTACAATCTCGAATGTTTTGTTTGCTTTGACAACTCAGCAGCCATTAGTCCGGCGAGAAGAAGGACAGGTGAATTTGGAAATATCACGTAATTGTGCGTTTTTTCCTCCTCACCGAGATGAAGCCGCCAGGAAGTGTTCCATCTTAAACATTCTATTTGACTAGATCAATTTGAATAAAAATTGTTCAACCCAAAAATGAAAAACTCATTGTTTCCATTGTCTGATTCGCTGTAAATATTGCATCAACATCTGCGTGTTACGGGGGATTCGATTAAGCGGGAAGTTCAACGCGAGCCGCTTGCATTCTAGCAGCGCGCGCACCAGCACCGGTCAAAACTACGCTTCCAAATCAGGGCCATCACGAACGCAATCCAACTCAAAGAGACAAGTTTGCGGGATGTCGTGGGACATGTCGCCGCGCTGAACATGTAATTATCCCAGTGCGACCCTACCTAGGAGTTGGAGCATTTAGGTAAGCAACATCTACATCTACACCGACAGCTACATTTAAATCTACACTTTCATCTACATCTACATCAACATCAGCAGGTAGACTCACCACTACATCCACGTATACACCTACATCTACACCTACATCTACATATACATCTATGAGGCGGTATGCTATGCTGTGCCATGCTATGTTATGGTTTGTGTACTGCGCTATGCTGTGCTATGTTATGCTACGCTATGTTGCGCTATGCTGTGCTGTGCTGTGCTGTGCTATGTTTTGATATGATATGATATGATATGCTGCGCTATGCTATGCTAGGCTGTGTTTTGATATTATGTGCGATGCTGCGCTATGATATGTTATGCCATGCGATGCGATGCGATGTTGCGCTACGATGTGCTTTGCTATGCTATGATATGCTATGATGTGCTATGATATGTTATGGTGCGCTGTGATATACTAGGCAATGATATGCTATGCTACGCTATGCTATGATATGCGATGCGATGATATGCTGAGCTATGCTATGCGATGCTATGATTGGCTATGCTGTGTTATGCGATGTTGTGTTAATGCTGCGCTGCGCTAAGCTAAACTATGGTAAGATATGATATGCTAGGTAAGCTAAATTAGGCTATGCTAAAGCCAAGCAAAGCTAAGCTAACCTAAGCTAGGCTGAGCTAAGATGAGATGAGCTAAGCTAAGCTAAATAAGTTAAGATGAGATCAGCTAGGCTAAGCTGAGCTGAGCTAGGCTAGGCAAAGCTAAGCTAAGCTATGCTAAGCCAAGATGAGATAAGCTAAGCTACGCTACGCTAAGCTAAGCTTAGCTTAGTTAAGCTCACGGGGAACCGCGGGGCGAATGCCGGGGGAACCGCCCAGGGCGGGGAACGCTGCCCGGCCCTTTAAGCTTACCGAGTAAGAACCCTTCTAGGCAGAGCCTAGGTAGGGAACAAAAGTTGTTTCGAACTTCGATTGAAGAGCAGTCCTGGTTTCAGAGCAACATTGGTTGTTTTGAATGTTTCCCGTTTCTTGCACCTGGCCCACCCCAGATGTCGATTTGTTTCTTGCTTCGCTCCGAGCGGGCAGTCAATCCGGTCTCGCCCACATTGCAGTTACTTGCCGGCGATGTCAGCCCCGCTGCCGCCGCCCATGCGACGCGACCGACCTGTCTCAGGGCATATTCGTTTTTGGGGCGCCAGGGGAATTTCTGCACCGCGTTCAGGCCCGCCGCGACACCGCGAAGGAGGCCACAAACAAGTCGCCGTCGAAGACATGTCCGCCGAAGATGTCAGCGCGGACCGGGGGCAACTCGATGAGCGACATGCCGGAGATTCCGCCAGTTTTTGGCGAAGCGCCGATTTTCCCCGGCGCCGGGGCGGGCCGTTTATCGGTCGAGCCGAATAGAGTTGGCCCTAGCTTTGGGCGGCGATCCGGGCGTCGGAGCCAGGCGCGGCCCCGGCGCCCCCTGGGTCCAGGCGGCGCGCGGGGGGCCCCCCCGGCAGCGATTGCGTTGTTCCCTGGGGAAATCCAGGCGTCGAGCCGGGAGCGGTTTTTCGGGCGGCGCCCCCCGCCGCTTCCGGGGCGCCAGGCGTCGGATTGAACCTAGAGGGCCCGGCCAGCGCACGCCACCTCAACGGCAATTACCCCGATGGCGCAGCCCGCCTTGCCCCGGTAGCTCAAGAGCAATTCCGGTCCAGGAGCAGTTCGAGTCTCTGCAGCATTGGGTTTATTTGACCTCGCGGCGAGTTGCGCCCGTCACTCGCGTGGGCCCCTTGGCGAGGTAATACGACTACAGCATGCCAACTGCCTTCTTCACCATCGGGACTTCAGGCTCATCAGCGGCAGCTTTGCCAGGCGACTCTACTGATATGTCACAGAAGTGGGGCGCCACTAAAGGAGTTGATGAGACATATATACATTTTCGCCAGCGCCAATGCGTCAAAGAAGTGAAAGACGCCCTGCGTAAATCGCCAGGTCCAGAGATCTCCAGATTGAAGGAAGACGAAGTTTGACAATGACGATTCGATTGGAAGATGGCGATACAATACCCGGGCCCGGGGCGGCACTTGCGTTCCCGGGCGTCGGAGCGGGCGCCTTCTGGGCGGAGCCATGTCGAGGGGCCCTTGCTTCCCCGGCGGAGACGACAGCACCAGGGTCTGGGGCGGCACCTCCGTTCCCAGGCGTCGGGGCGGGTCGCTCCCCGGCGCCGAGTCGAGCTGCCCTCCTCGGTCGAGTCAGGAACGCCACCCGCCCAGATGCCGAGCGCCGCCATCGCGTTTGCACTCGTTCCTCCCGCGAGCGGGGCATGCTCGGCTGCGCAGAGCAATGGCCCCGTGGGCGGCGTTGCTGCTGCCCCGGCGCCTGCGGCGTCAGCCTCTTTCGGCGCACCTGCCGGCATTAGTCATGGCGAAATAGTTACTCTTACAAAGTTGATTCAGGTGGCAGCAGAGTCTGATCTCGAGGCGTTCAAACTTGAATTTCGTTTAGAGACGAAGTTGGAGATTGAGAAGATCGCGGGCCCCATTCGCGACGATGCTCGAGCCAGAGTTTTCGACCTCGCGCCACCTCCAGATGATCAGCGCAATGGACATCGTAAACCTTTCAAATACATTTTCGGGCCTCAAAACGGAGACTGCGCAGCAGCGCGTGGACGAGTTACAATGGTTTGCGACGCAGATTGGCGTTGCCAAGCCGTCTGAGAGCGGCCACTTCTATTCAGGACTTCGAAATGCACAGACATCGAGCACAGCCCCATTCGTTCAGTTTTCCACCGAACATGATGCTAAGTTGATATTTGACAAAGCCGGCGGAAAAGGGATGAAGTTTGATTTACCCAGCGGAGTTTCAGCCGCGACGCGGGCCAGGACGCAAGCGAAGTCACATCGTGATTGAGCTTTACAACAGGCTGAACGCAAATAGAAGGCTGGCATAATCGAAGCGACTTGGAAGGGCTGGGTCGTTTTGTGAACGGCACGGAGGCCTTTAAACAGACGCTTGGAGATTTGTTTGGATGTCTCCAGCTTCGGCACCCCCATCTGGCCATTTAGAATGCGCGGACTCGCGCGCAGGTTCGCTTTCACAATTATAATGTTGTTCATCCATTACCCCGTTGCTCTGCTGCCCCTCACGCGCGGCTTCCCGGACGTCGTCTGAGACGACGCGGACCTCATTCTTATTCATCCGGATCAAGAGCAGTCCCGGTCCAAGAACAATTTCGGTTATCTTAGAATTGGACTCGCTTGTGCTCACTGCGAGTTGCGTCTGCGGTTTACGCGAGCTCCTGGCGGAGTCACATTTCTACAATTGCGATCGCACCTTTGCCAGCGCCCAGCACATCAGCTGCAGCTCTGCCAGGCGAACCCAGTGAGCTTGCACGAAAGTGGGGCGACGGACGGCAGGGAAAGTTCGCGCGCCCGTCAGCGCCAGACAATCAAAGAAGCGAAAAACGCTCCGCAGAAGTTGCCAGGTCAGAAATCACTGGATTTGAAGAAGACAAGGTTCGACAACGACGATTTCATGAAAGACGGCGGTGCCCCGCCAGGGTTTGGGGCGGCACCTCCGTTCCCGGGCGTCGGAGCGGGCGGTTCCCCGGCAGAGCCGCGTCGAGGTGCCCTTGCTTCCCCGGCCGAGTCGGTTGCCGCGTTGGCCCACATGACAGATTCAGACAAATTGACTTCCATTGTAAAGAATATGGTCATGAAGCATGAAATGGAGAATGTTGCTTCAAATTGGTTTAAAAGAAGCAGAGATAAATGTGCTGAACAGTTGCAAAGTAGATATTTCTGAAGCAGCCGACCCCGTGAAGAACGACATGCACGATGTGAGAGCTCGTCTCATTGCTGTCGAAAAACGTGAATTGTCCTATATGTAGAGCAGTTCGCGTGCAAAGTTGTCGGCATTGAATGCATTTGAGATTGCCCATCGTCGCGCTGCATGCACTGGTTTGGGAGCGGACGAATTGCAGCAGTGTATACGAGATATGGATTCGCTTGCTCAAAGTGTTCCAAATGTGGTGGCCTTCGAACATGTTGATTCAGGCCCATGGGCCCATCGCAAGCTGACGAAGGCATCGTACGTCGAGTTTCGAGACCCAGAGGCTGCATCTGCATTTCTTGAGGTGGCAAAAGGTATACGATCAAAGTGAGAGCAGCAAAGACGCAAATCAAATTACAGAGAGATTGGTGCGTCAGAAAGGCAATCGAAGTGATCAAATCGCATCCACACGCACTCAACGATACCGTCAATGCAGATTTAGAATTAAAAAATCTGGTTTGATTGGAGACACGGTCGGGTTTGCATATCATCCTGGTGATCTTGAAGGTGAATTCCGGGAGCTGGTGAAGGACTTTCGTCTCCCGTAGGGATTCGAGGGAATTTCACAGCACGTCAATGTTTTGCCACCCTCGCCCGCAGCGTAGCTGCCAGCGTGCGGCCGCCGGGTTTATCAGCAGCCCCAGCTTCTCAATTTTCTAAGCAGCGTTTGAGACGTCGAGGTCCGAGACCTCTTGCTTGAATTGAGTATTGTTCTGCACGAAGTCGCTAATCTCAGGAATCATTGTCGAGTGTTTTCGGTCCGATGTATTCCAGCAGCGATTCCGAAGTTGTTCGGACAACATGAAATAAGGTTGGCGGTTCGGCTTTTATTGGAGCGTTTTTGGGGCTGCGCCGTATTCAACATGGCCCTGCAGTTTGTCGATGAACTTTTAATTCGGCCGTGGAAAGCCTGCCACGGCTACAAGCAGAACGTTCTGGAACACGGCTGGGAGCTGCTGCAATTTATGTATATTGGCTTGGTATGCGTTGTTCATTGCGCACGCCCTGCCAGCGCATAACTCTCGCTTGGCTGCCTCAGCTACGAAGTTGGCGGCCCCTTGTCGGAGCGCCAGAAGCAAAAGCGCCTGGTCGCGGCAGGCACGGCGCTAGTGCTTCACACGGCGCGCCTGGCGCGGGCGGCTGCGGGGGCGCCCTACGCGATCGAGAACCCCATGCGTTTTTCTTCTGGGCGCTACCTTCCGCGATGGATCTGCGGGCAGCGTCGCGCGCATCACAGAGCCTACCGGGTGGGGCAGTTGACGCAAACAACCATTCTCCACAACAACACCACGACGATGCTCCGATTTCAGGAGCACGCGGCGCGCGAGGCGGGCAACACTGTTTCGAGGGGCCTCGCGGGGATCTTAGGGTGGACGGGCCCTGGCGGACGAAAATCTACAGAGGCGCTTCACTTTCGAAACAAAAACAAAGATGAGCAGGAAGAGGATGAACGAGAGCAGTGGCAATACTAGATCGAGCGTAACCGCATGACGAAAATAGGCAATCCTTCACGCTTCGCGCATCCCCACCAATGCACCTGCACGAGAGGACATCTCTGCCCATGCCACCAGAGCTTCCCCCCCGCCACAGGCACGGACGGGGGGCGCGCCCCTCAGGCAGAGGGGGGGGCCCCAACCGACCAGGCACGCAAGATCGAAGGCGAACCTGACGGGATCGACTGGGGAGGGGCAGGGGGCAAGAAAAGCGAAACCGACTGCGCGAGCCCGGAGCTCAGCCCGACACTGGTGGCCGACGATGAAGAAGGGGGCCCCCTCAAACTCTTCCCAGAGACACCCGACAGGCCCGACGCCTGGCCCCCATACGACCACGTGGTCGTCAGAAACGCCGCCCGCGTAATCAAGAGCGCGAAAGACAGCCCACGAAGAGCAGACAGCGCACCCTGGAGCATCAACGACGTCAGGGATGACCGCACCCTCAACCGCGGGAACGGTGACAAGGGCCGCCAGCGACCCGTGTGGGACGACGCCAAGAGAGGGGACGGCCGCGCCACCAAATCCCCTAGAGGCGACCCAGCTCGGGCACACATTTCCGAGGCGCCCTGGAAGGATGCAAGGCCCACACCGCCTTCCCGAGGCAACCCAAGCGACCCCATGGGGGGCATCCCCATGTACATGCGCCCCGATGCCGAGGCGGACGTCACAAAGGATGAACCCGTGCAGGAGAAGATAGTACGCCTTCAAAAGACGTTGGGGGGGGCGTTCAAAGGAGTTCGGGCCGCATGGGTGAAGAAGGCCGCCATGAAGCAAGGGGCCAGCGGCAGCGAAAACACGACCCGAAACGGAACACGGCCCAGTTGTGCAACGATTTCATCCAGGCGCGGGGCAGCGCAGGGTACGACGAATACAAAATTGACAGAGACCGAAGGCTCAGCGCCCACAGGGACAAGCACATGAAGCTCCTCCAACGCGAACCCAAGACCCACGCTCAGCGCAGACCTGCCAGCAGCAGTGGATCTGCCCCCTGGACAGCAGAAGGCAGAGCAGCCACGGCGGTACCCGTGCGTAATCGTTGGGCAGGTGCCATCGGCAACGAATGGCAGGAGTGGGACTCCTGGAGCCACCAGATAGCACCGTGGACGGAAACAGACTGGAAAGGGAAAGGCAAGCGCTGCTCCCCCAGGGGAGACGATCCATACACAGACAAGCGTGCACGATGGTGGGACAGTGAGAACTAGTACACCAAGGGGTAGCAGGCTCGGGCTGGCCTGACAGCGCGCCCACCGGCACCCCCGGCCTGTCGCCCGCCAACCCCCCTCTCGCCGCCCGCGCCCCACCCCGCTGGGGTTTGTTTCACCCTGCAGCGCCTGGCCTCGGCCATAATACCCTGGGGCAACTCTCGCTGGGGCGGATGCCCCCCCACATCTCACCCCCTGGCGCAGCAATGCTAGACAGCCCACACTGGATACGCGGACTTCGCCTGGCCCCCTCACCCCCCCTCAGCAGATGGAGGCCAGCCCACAGGCCTAACCCACCCGGGCGCGCCTGCTTTGGTGTCCCGCAGCGACAGCCACTACCTGGGCGCCCAGGGGGCGGCCGTAGACGCACTCTCCCAGGCACCCTCCTTCGCTGTCCACTCGACAGCCGCCAGCTGCCGGTAGCAGGGGTCAGTCGCCTGAGATAGTCGCCCCCCTGCACGCCGCTCAGCCCGTGCCCCGGCTGTTTGCAGCTCCAGCTTGTTGCGCAAGGCTACGACGCATGGCCTTCCACGTGGCGCGTCCGACGCTGGCACACTCCAGCTCGGGCCGCATCGACGCAGTCCTGCCACCCCCCATCTTTCTACGTGTCATCTGCGGCGGTTAGCTGCACCCCCCACACGCGTAGATGCTCTCGGCGTGCAGCCGCTTCCAAGTTACGCGTCTCTTGCGGCGGTTAGCTGCGCCCCCCTCTCCACGTCAAGGCGCACTTTGTGGGTCGCAGGCCGGCCACAGTGCGGGGCGGCGCCGCTTGCCTGGCCTGGTGGACGTCCTCCACCGCGCCCCCATGGCTCGCCCGCGGCGGCTGCAGCAGCCTGAGCGGGTGGCCAGGCGGGCTGGCGGCTTGGAGGACCCCCCATCCACGGATCGCCCCATGCATTCGCAGCGGGCTTTGGTGGGCCTCTTCGCAGCAGGTCGACCCTGTGGTACTCGGAAGGTCGATGGTGCCCATCGAAGTGAGAGTTGCTAAGACGGGCTGCTTTGCCTAAGTGTTACTGTGACGAGTTGCTTGCCTGAGCGTTGCCTGAGGCCGCGTCTCTAGGGTTCACCCACCCAGGGACGCCGCCTTTGCTGTCCTGCAGCGACAGCCACTCTTTTCGGTTCCCAGGGGACGGCCGTAGATGCACCCCCCCAGCGCACATTGCTTTGCTGTTTACTTGACAGCCGCCCGCTGCCGGTAGCAGGGGTCAGTCGCCTGAAACAGTCGCCCCCCTGCACGCCGCTTAGCCGGTATTTTGACAGTTTGCAACTCCAGCTTTGTCGCGTAAGGTTGCCGCGAATGGCCGCCCACGCGGCGCGTCCGACGCTGGCACACTCCAGCCCGGGTTGCATCCGCGCATTTCGGCCACCCCCCATCTTTCTATGTGACTTCTGCGGCGTTTAGCTGCCCCCCCACACGCGTATACGCTGTCGGCGTGCAGCTGCCATCAAGTTACGTATCTCTTGCGGCGGTTAGCTGCACCCCCCACCTCCACGCCAAGGCGCACCCTGTGGGCCGCAGGGGCCTTCTCGCAACTGGTCGACACGGTGACACTCGGAAGGTCGGTGATGTCCACCGAAGTGAGGGTG
>CAUYUJ010014983.1:1043006-1068006 GCA_963575745.1 Prorocentrum cordatum | reverse complement strand
TAAATTCTACAACAACGAAGACGACTAATAATTCTAGCAATATTTTTTGAAGTTTCGGGCTCTGATATCTCGAATTATATTAAATTTAGACAACGACAGATATATCATGGACGTATTACTAGAACTCAAAACAATTGTTCAATTTGGTTCCGACGATAAACCGTTACCCTTTGTTACCGCCAAGGACTCGTGGAAATTGCTGGCTCTGTATGTCGCAAAATTGTTTTCGAGCTCTGTAGATTTTCTAGAACCCGAGTTACGTGCGTAAAGCGTCAACACCTTTCAAATTGATTCGAAACACATAAATAATTCGGTAATTTAGTTCGAATATGAACCTCAATCCAAATCTTTGAACGCGTCCCATCTCTAGCGTTGCGATCCCCTCTACAACCCAAACCAGCGCAGAAACTCACAAGAATTCTCAATATTTAGGTTTGCGGGCCGAATTCGGGCAACAAGCAAAATTCGGAACTCGATTTCAGGAGCAAATGCGCTTGTTGCCTTCAAATCGATTCCCATGATTTCTAACCACGCATCTGAAACCAAAACGCAAAACCAACGCCATATAAATGTCTCACACAATACCACTGATTTTTCGATTGCATATCGAGCAACACACCGAATTCAAACCTCTCGACATAACATACAACCATCATTGATGTTTCTGAATTAGAGCTGCTTTGTACCTCGAATGAAATACGAAAAACGAGAATGTTTGTAAAAATTAATTCGACTACTAGAAATATGTTTGTTTTTTTGCTTGTCTAGCAAACCGTAGTCAAATCTCTAGATTCAACACGAAAACACGTCTTGTTTTTGTTTTTTCTCGTTTTGATTCTCCCTTTTTTTTTGTGTGTGTTTGGTGTGTATTGTTTTGTTGTTTTTTGAGAATCTGTTCACCAGATCATAACAAACCCATTGATATATGTTTTACATTACGTGCAAAATTGAAGAAGTTAAGTAATGTTTTTTTTTTTTTTTTTTTTTTTTTTTTTTTTTTTTTTTTTTTTTTAATCTCGGAACATATATTTCGATATTAGAGAAGGGTGAGAATACGTTTCCATAAACAAGGAAGCGAATCATTCCGTCAGTTGGTTAACGCGAACAACAATCAAACCAATCACGAAACACACTATATGTTACAGCTGTTTTGAATTAGAGTTAATACAAATTTCTAACGCCAATTAAAATAAAACATTCGAGATGTCTCAAGCTGAAGGTGGCTCAAGCTGTTGTGGCACGAGTTCAAGCTGCCAAACCAAGGGCAGTCAATTTTCGCTTGTCGCCGGGGCGGTCGCCCACCAGCTTCAGTGAGGTCCTGCTGGAGCATCCATTGTCGATCCCGAAGATTCGCCATGTCTGGCTCGGATGCAACTTCTGGCGTCGTGAAGAATGAGTTCGAAAAGAGGTACGAACGCTCTTTGCGCGATTCTCAGCGCGCAAGGCTGCTGTACAGGCCGCGCTTTCGCCGGAGAGCCGTCGAAAGACGGAAGCGCTGACGCAGATGGATGAGTCGGCCAGCGTATCAGCTGGCGGATTGGCTCCTGCTCCATCTTTTCGAGTGTTTTGAGCAGTGGGGCCCCGCAGCACGCCGCCAGGCAGTGCTCCGCCGGGTTCCCCCGCCGAGCGCAGCCGTTTCGGTTGGCGCTCCTGCTCCCGATTCTATCAGTTCGAGCGGTGCATGTTCAGGCGAGGGCGCGCTCGCCCTGCATGCGGCGGCGAGCGTGGCGGCGGAGTCGAGCATTTCTCAGTGTGGGCTTGCTGCATCGAGCGGAGCACCCCTCACGGACTCGGAGAAGCTGGACAGGATCTTGAACGTCATGTCGTCCTTGGCGACGAAAGAGGAGGTCACTAAGAGCCAGATCAACATCATGAAGGCGACGAAGATGGAGATCGCTAAGGCCGTTGATCCGCTCAAGGACGAGATGGCCGATGTACGTTCTCGTCTTTCTGCCTTCGAATCTCGACCAGTTTCATCATCGTCATTAGTTTTGAGTGCGCGACATTTGGCCCTTCTCAATTCCATGGACGTTTCGAACTTGCAGATTGCATTTACCGGTTTCGACACTTTTGACCCGTGCAAACGCGTCGAGGAGTTGACCAAGATTGTGAATGATTTGAATCCCTCTGTGAAGTCGGCTCATTTTGGGCATTTTTTCAGTGGACCACGGAACAGTCAGCAGATGTCAAAGGCATCTTTTGCGCAGTTTGCAAGCGAACGCGATGCTCGTGCATTTTTGCAATCTGTGGGTGGCAAGGGAAAAGTCTTCCAGACTTCCTCTGGCCGCTTGACTGTGAAACCTGCCAAATCCTGTTTAAACGCCACTCGAGATTGGGCCTTGCGCGAGTCCGAGAAAAAATTGAAGACAAGAGCTCCTCAGAGTGTCATTCAGATCGACTGGAAGTCTCGCGTAGTGACGGTCGACGCTGTTCCTGCGTTTAAGCAGGGACCAGCTGATTTAACAGGCAGGTTTTTAGCGCCTCATAGCGATCTTTCTTTGTAGAAAGCGCGGGGTCGCACGCAGTTTTGTTCACATTTTTTTTCTTGTCCTTTACCTCTTGGTTGTCCTGCTGCCCCTCTTTCTGCGAGTAGCGTGCGGCCCCCTCAAGGTCGAATTCGACGGCGAGGCCCTCGATCAGTTGCCTCGTCTCTCAGACGTCGCACTGAGCATTTCACCCGGAATCCGCTCATTTTTTCGTGCCGCCTTAGCCCGGATATTTCGAGCCGCCTTAGCTCGGATATTTCGAGCCGCCTTACCCTGGAGAATTCGAGCGGCCTCAGCCCGAATTTTTTGAGCCGCCTTAGCTCGATTTTTTCGAGCCGCCTTTGCCCGGATATTTCGAGCCGCCTTGCCCCGGAATCTCGAGACGCCTTAACCGGCGATTTTCGAGCCGGCTTACCCCCTGTTGTGTCTCCCCCGTTTCCGTCGGCCTCTTCGTGTCCTGTTCCTTCTCAGCCTACGTTGCGCGAATTTTTTAGGCGTTTTGAGCCATCGAATTCGTATTCTTCCCCTCCGGGCGGTGGCTGTGGCAACTCCCAGCCGACGCCGTTCGTTGACGCCACTGATCTCACCATTGTCTACTTCAATTTACGGTCTTTTAATGCCCATTCAGGCGAGCTGTCGGCAAGACTGTCTCTTTTTTCTTCCGCTCCCCACGTTGTTTGTATCACCGAAACCTGGTTTAATGCTTCTCTTTTGGCGCCTCAGCTATCCGGTTACAGTTTGCTTGCGAGACGCGATAGTCACCAGCAGGCCGGAGGTGTAGCCATTTTTGTGCACGAGACTCTGGATGGCGTTTGTTCTGCGCTTCTCAATTCACCCTCGGCGGAAATATGTTGGATTCTTGTCCATTGCGCGTCCGGACCCATTCTTTTGGGCTGCATGTACAGACATCCCCAATATGGAGAAGTAGATTCTTTGCGAACCTTTACCTGTGAGTATGCTCGTCTCAGTGCGCAGGCTGTCGGTGCTATTCTCGTCGGTGACTTTAACGTGCACCATGCACATTGGCTTCGGTGCAGTCATTCTGTCACTCCTGAAGGTTGCTTTCTGAAGAATTGGGCTCAGGAGACTGGCCTCTTTCAGCGTGTCAGATCACCTACCAGAGGTCCATATTTAATTGACTTAATGTTTACTGATTTGCCTCAACTTATCACGGTAGAAGTGGTTAGTGAAATCGCCGATCATCGCGGCTTGTCGATCAGATTTTCTGGCCCTCCGCTCTCGCTCGAAGTTCTTAATCGTGATGTTTGGCACTATGGCCAGGCGGATTGGTCGCAGATTCGGCGACGCATTCGCGAGCACAGTTGGGAATGGATTTCTCAGCTGCCGCCAGATGCAGCAGCAGAGCGTCTCACAGATATTCTTTTGTCTTTAATGCGCGAGTGCATGCCGCAGTCTGCTGTGTCGTTCCGGCCATCACATTCTTGGCTCACAGAGGAGTGTGTGCGATTAGTTGAGGAGAAGAGGCGCGCTTCTGGCACGGATTTTTTCCCCCTCGCTTGCCGGCGGTGCAGTGATGCCTTGTTCTCTGCACACGAGGCTTTCGTTCAGCGCACGCGGTTGCGTCTCCGCAACATGCGCCGTGGCAGCAAGCAGTGGTGGAAACTTTCAGATTCTGTTTTGTGCAGAACAGGAAAACCAAGCAGCTCGCCTTTGAAGTATCCAGACGGATCGTGGGCTATCACCAGCATAGAAAAGGCAGGGCTTTTAGCAGCAAGTTTTTCTAGCAAATGGTGTTTGCCAGATATTGTGGTAAATGAGTTTTCTGTGTTTAATGCTTCTTTAGTGCCGACTGATTCGAATGCTTTTTTAAGAGTGCGGCTGCGTGTCGCCGGGGCCGTGCTCCAGGAGTTGCGTTTGGACAGCGCCACTGGGCCTGATTTGGTTCCTGCTCGAGTTTTAAAGCTTTGCGCGCGCGAATTAGCATTGCCAGTGTGTCTTCTTGCTCGGTGGATCATCCAGTGTTCTCAGTGGCCAGCTTCCTGGTGCGTACACTGGATCTTCCCTCTCCACAAGCGCCGGGCTTTGTCAGACCCAGACAACTATCGAGGTCTGCATTTAACATCGCAATTATCTAAAGCAGTAGAACGCATCATCGGTAGCCTGTTTGTTCCGCGCCTCGAGCGTTTAGGTGCTTATGGGCCGTCGCAGTTTGCTTATCGTAGCGAACATGGGGCACGAGACGCAGTTTTATTCTACGTCCTCTCCTGGCTCCTTCCTCTCTCCCTTGGCTCCCGTATCTTGCTATACTGCTCTGATGTTTCTGGCGCTTTCGACCGAGTCGATTCTGAAATCTTGTGTGCGAAGCTGCAGTCGGCCGGCGTGCCCCCCCAGCTGCTGCCTCTCTTTGCCAGCTGGCTTCGCCGACGGTAGGCGCGAGTGGCGATTGGAGGCCAGCTTTCTCGCCCGTTCAGCATGGGAAACATGGTTTTCCAGGGCACTGTTCGGGGGCCGCCTTTTTGGAACACCTTTTTCGCTGACGCTTGCATGGCCATCCGCGCAGAGAACTTTCAAGAGGGTATGTTTGCAGACGACCTTAATGCATGGCGTGCTGTCTCCACGAGCGTCTCAGATGTGGACGGGTTTTCTTCCCTGCGCCGGTGCCAATCGTCCCTCCACGCCTGGGGCCGCGCGAACAGAGTACAGTTTGACGCGGACAAAGAGAGTTTTCATATTTTGTCACGCGTGCAGCCTGCTGGTGACGGTTTCAAATTGTTAGGTATTTGGTTCGATGCACAACTTCTCATGTCCAAGGCCGTCGACAGCTGCGTTGTAGAGTGCTCTTGGAAAATACAACGACTATTGCGCACCAGACGTTTTCACACCGATGCGGAATTGATCGGTCTATTTAAGGCGCACGTTTTGTCTGCATTGAATGCAGAACCTCAGCCGTGTATCATGCATCGTCTTCTGTATTAGCTCCTCTCGACGCTCTCCTTTCTCGCTTCCTGCGTTCGTTGAATGTGACAGACGCGGACGCTTCGTTTTATTTTAATCTGGCGCCCCTTTGCACTCGTCGTGACATAAGCATACTCGGCGTCATTCACAGAGCTGTTCTGGGACTCGGTCCTCCGTGCTTTCAGAACTTCTTTAAGCTGGATACGGCGCCGCCGCCGGCCAGGGCCCCCAGAAGACACAGACACCATTTGGTGGAGCCGCCCTTCGCAGCACCAGATTTTCTCTTACGCTCAGCGATTGGTGCCGTTCGCATATATAACCTTCTCCCTGACTTTATTGTTTCCGCTCGTGGTGTCAGCGTATTTCAATCTCGCCTTCAAAATCTCGTGCGTGCTCGTGCACGCCTCTTTGACGACTGGCCGGTTTTGTTTTCCCCTCGCCTCCCGCTGGCCTCGCGCCCGCTCCGTGGGTGCCGGGATTGGCGTGGTTAGCTCTTCCTTTCTCTCGTCTTCCCTCTTCTCCTCTCCCCTTCCCCTCCCCCCTCTTCTTCTCCCTCGTCGTCTGCTGCCGTCGTGTCCCGCCGTCGCCTTTCGTTCGTCCGTCTTCGCGTCCCTCCCTTTTTTTTCCTTCTCTTCCCCCCCCGGCCGCTCTGCGTGGAGCGCAGGGTGCGCGCGTTGCGCGTTGCCACTTCGGGGCTCGGCCCTCCCCTCTCGCTCCCTCCCCCTCCCTTCCCCCCCTGTCGTCTGTCGTCTGCTGCTGCCCTTCCTCTCCCTCCTCTTCTCCCCCCCTCTTGCTCCTCTCCTTTCCCTCCTTCTTCCTCTGCTTTGTGTTTCTCTTTTTGACAGTCGTAGCCGTGCTGCCTTCATTTACTGGAGCATGTGGTGAGACTCATCTGCTGTTGCGAGATACATAGAAAAAAATCGCATTATAATATTCTAGAAAGAATGAAATTCCATTATTTTCTATTGTTCAATTGATCATTGATAACATTAAAATTTGCACGAATACGGAACGCAGCCTCGTTATCGCGCGCAATCTGAACCACCGCTGAAACGATTTCCTGCCTGGGCGTTTAAGTGCTGCTGCGAAAACCATCGCAGGGAGCGTTCAGACAGTGACTTTAAAAAGAGAGAGAAGGAAAGGGGGGGGGAGGGAGGGGGGCAGACATTCGACTTTGATTTTTTTTCGTTCTGTTGGCAGCGACGATAAAGTCCGGCAGTATGTTATAGAGACGTACAGCGTCAAGCGCGGACTGCCTGACGAACCCGGGCGCGAGCGCGGATCAACAAGATGGCGGCGATGCCGGCGAGGAGGAGGGGAGGAGTCGAGACGAAATAAATAATCAAACATTGAGGGGCCACGCCGAATTGCAGAGTCGTAGAGTTTCCTAGCTCGACTTAAGTTGAGAAAACCGACAGCACCTACCAACATTCCGACTCATAGTGAATATTTTTCGACTTCTGAATGCAACGGGCGGACGCGTCTGATGTCTGCGAATCGACTCCTGTCATTACCAGCCCTGTAGCACCCCTACAGCCCGAGTTAAGTGCAGAAAACGGACAGCACTTCTCAGGATGACTCGAACAATACAGGCGGACGCGTCTGATGTCTTCAAATCGATTCCTGTGACCACCAGCACTGCCCCCCTCAGCGCGAGTTGAGTGAAGAAGACCGAGAGCACTTCTCAAGATGACTCGACCAATACGAATAGCTTCGCGATTCTAGATCGGGCAGCAGACCGAGTTCAGAGCTCTGGATTCGACAGACAAACGCAATTGATGATTCTGAATCGGTTTCTGTAAATATCAGCTCTGTAGCTGTCCTACAGCTCAAGTTAAGTACAGAAAACCGAGAGTTCCTGTCAAGATGACTCGAATAATACGAATAGGTTTGCGGACCTAGCTCGGCTAAAATACCGAGTTCAGACCTCCCGATTCAACAGGCGAGCGCGCCTAATCATTCTACATCGATTAGCTGTGCTTATCAGCTCTATAGCTGTCCTAAAGCTTGAGTTATGTTCAGAAACCGTCAGCGCGTATCAAGATGACTCGAAACGGCCGATCCCGCCACAGTGCTTTTCGATAGTAATATTCACCCGATCGAGCTGATATCAAGATGGCGAGCGGTAATAAGATCGAATATCACGGGAAAAAATACAAGAGCTCTAACGAATGTTCAAATTTTGAGAACACAATTTTCAACTGAGCGAAAGTCAGCAAAAGTTCCGTCGAGATTTTTCGAGCCAGCTAGCCCGCCAGTGCGTCCGAATTACTCTTAAGCTTCCAGCTGCTAGCTTAGGGAAGCTCTACGAGTCACGCCCAAGATAGCAATATCTCTCCGGGTGTTCAACGGTGCTAAGTTGAAGTGTTCACAAGCGTCCTCGGCCGAAAGGCCAACGACGCGCAGCAACCACATGACTTTTGTACAAGAGCACCATTTCTGAGCGTGTATGGAAATGGTTCGTGCGCAAAAGACATAACACGCGTGTGACAAATCGCTGCACATTCGTCGATGGTTGCGTGCATTCGAAGCTGGCAATCAAATGCTACATCGAGGTGTTTAACTGAGTCGCCCCGCGGCTGCCTATGACTTAAAATGTGGTGGCTTTCCTTACCAGCGTCGAAAACAACTGAATTAGCGAGGCCCCAAGTGTGCAGAATGGATTGACCTTCCCGGAGGTTCGTGAGGATACTCGCCGTGTTAACGGAAGCACCGTACTTTTTCAGCGCATTGAAGTCGTCAGCGTAAACAATTTCTTCAACATTGAGCCCTCGTACTGCATCAGACGCACCTCGGAAGAAAAATGTTCCAAAGTGGAGGGGCCCAAACCGTGCCCTGGAACACCATGTTCAACATTTCGAACAGTTCCGATTTAAATTTGATAAATTTATGCTATTTAAACTATGATTTAAATGCTTGTATCATGTGAATCAACACACGTTCCATTTCATTTGATTCCAAATCGATAGGCATGTGAAATGGATTTCTAATCTCTCTCTCTTATATATATACATACAACACAACATACGAACACACTTATAAACCACGCGAACAACTGCGACAATCATTTATCTAGCTACTATTCACTTATATATATATATATATATATACATTGGTACTTCGCGCGATTTGTCTGAATAATTGAGATTTAGGTATGCAACCGAAATAACAGGAACATGACACTCTGAAGACGTCTTGAACGTACTCTGGCGTGAGAACTTCTTTGGGTCACCCTGCCTCCAACAATGGACTCCTCGAACGACTGGTTCGATCTGAAATACTTCAGAAACAATAATTGGGTCATCTTGGTGCATGGGGCTCTCTGACGGCCATCTTCGGCCCGCGTATAACAGACTCGAATACAACAATTCCTTCAGAACTCTAGATGGAACAAACACACGCGTCTGATGATGCGAGATCAATATGTGCGTACGACTCTGTGGTTCTCCTACATTTTGAGTTAAACGAAAAAAACAACATCTCCAAGTATGATTCGAATAATACGAATGTGTTCACGGAACTCAACAAACACCTCAAAATGCAACGACTGAGCTCGACTCATGATTCGGGGTTTCTGTAAATTAGGTCCGTAGCTCTCTGCAACTCGAGTTAATTCCAGAAAACCGACAACACCGTCAACAACTCGAATAATACGAATAGGTTCGTAAAAATAACTCAAATACCAGACCAAATGCAGGCCTCTAGATTTCGAAAATCCAGGGGCAAAGATTTGAGGCGAAGCGGCAGCGAGCCTGTAAAATCTTGTATATGTATATGTTTGTGTGTGAATATAGATGTATTGCACCAGACTTCACATCCCATTAGCGCGCCGCATAAGATGCAACACGTGGGCTGCACAACACTCATAGTGCACCTCAAATCTTGCACATCGAGAGTGCAATATCCCATCAATTTGGGATCGTTCTGGCAATCATCATGCGTTCATGCAGGATGTAGTTGACGCTGTTGCTGATCATGTTTGTGTTAGGCATCAAGAGTGCAAGGTAGGGCGGCGGATAATGCGGCTTTCTTTCCCCAGTGGACGAGAGCGCCTCGTGCAATCTTGGTCCGCCCCTAGTGTCAAGTCATCCTCGGCCTCCTTCGGATTCGGGTACGGCATCTGGCATTCCTGCGCCTTGTTGTCGTTGTTGCTACTTCCGGGGATGCCCCCAGTGTGTCTGGGAGTTTGCTCCCCAAAAGCCGTTCGCGCTGATGATATTTCGACTTGGGCTTAAAACATCAATTCCTTGCCAGAGACTTTCTCGCTCTGCTGTGTCCCCGGCCGCCCCAGCGTTGGGACATGGCCTCCACTGCCGCAACTGTTTTCGCAGGCCTAGAGGTTGACACCAATACCGACGGCGGTGTGTCTCCGCCGAGGGAAGAAGATCCCGATCTCGATGATGGTGGTAATATTCTGGCTTTCAAGGTGGCTGAAATTACCGACGCGGAAATCTAGGATCATCTTCTCCCTGTGGAGGCAACACCCTGTGTTGGTGTTGGTGCCCATTTTCAGGCCAATGTTTCCTTTGCTTTTGCCCTGTCCCCGAGTTTCCCCTGCCCTCCTCGGACGGCAATCTCTCTCGGTCTGGCCTCCGTTTGGTGCTGTCCTCCGCTGCCGCTAGCGCTCGTGGTTTGGACGCGCCCTCGTGCGTTCCTGGCGTTGATGCTGCGTTCCGTCGCCGCCGATTCCTCGATTTTTGCGCTGGCCGTTGCCAGAATATTAGCGGGTTCGGCCTTCGGTCATTAGATGTCTCCGAGTGTTGTCCTGGCTTTGGTGCTGCCCTCCGTTGCTGTCAATTACCCAGGTTCGGCCCTGTCTCCTGCTGCTGTCCCCTGCCCCAGTGCCGTCTTCCGCCGCCGCCGCCAGTCTTCTTCGACTTGGCCTGTACCCCAACTGTCACGGGCCTTGACGCTGCTGATTTTCTTATTTCGCGCTTGTCCCCAGCTGACCTTCGCTCTGGTGCTGCCCTCCGTTGCCATCAGTCTCCTTAGCTCGGCCTTGCGCCTAGTTGTCCTTGGCCTCTCGCGTTGTCTCTCGTTGCCGCCAATTTCCATGGTTCTGCCTTGTCCCCAGCCGTCCTTGGCCCTGGTGCGGTGCTTGCTTCGGCCTTGCCCAGTCCTGCTTCAGCCCTGTCATCGACAGCTCCCTGCTTTCTTCGCGTCCCCGTTGCTCTCCCCCCTCCCTTGCCGCCAACTTCCTAGATTCGGCCCTGTCCCCAACTGCAGTTGTCTTGCCTCTACAGACGCTTGCGACCGCCAGCACTGCTGACCCGACCCAGACAAAAAGGGTCCCCAGTTGCCCCTGGCGCTGGCGCTGCCGTCCGTGACCTCCGTGGCCGCCGCCGCTCCTTGGTGCCCGGCACTGTCCCCGGCCGCCCCTGGCCCTGGTGTTGCCCTCGTCGCCTGCAAGTTTCGCGGGCGGCCAAGAGGGGGGTGATGACCAGGGGAGTGTGGATATATCATAGCGGGGGCCATGACAGCTTCCCAGAGTTCGTGGCGGCACTTCTTATTTCAGTACGTCCCTGGCTCCCCCCCCTGGGCCGCGCACATGCCGCCGGCCATGATTTGCGCACCCCCCGCTTGGACGCCCCCCTCTTCGCCGCCCCCGAACGTTCCTCGGCTCGGCCTCGTCCCGGGTTGCCCCTTTGCTTGGCCCTCGTGTTGCTCTCCTTGGCCGCCTTCGCCCTGGTGTTGATCTCCGTCGCCGCCAGTCGTCGGTGCGGCCTTGTCCCCGAGCGTCTCCGGCTGTCCCCTGCCTGGGTGCTGCCTTCCGTTGCCGGCAACATCCAATGTTCGGCCTTGTCGTGCCGCTTTCTTTCCCCAGCTGCCATCGACGCTGAAGCAGGAATTCTTCCCTCCTCCCTCCTCGTTCCTCCCCCCTCCCTCTTCGTTCTGGAGGGCTCCCCAGGGAGAGTAGGAGCGAGGTGTTCGACGGGGGCGTGACGCCGCGAAGCGGCGGAGGCTGCGGTTGCAGAGTGATTTCCCACCGGTGGACCTCCCCGCTTCGTTGGCGCTGTTTCCCTTGGGATGGGGGAGGGGGGAAGACGTGGCCAGAGCCACAATCGGGTTTGGCAGCGGGCCTGGAGCATCATCCACAAGAGAGCGATGTCACCCGACCGCCCTGGATGATACCGTAAGGCTTACACCGGTGACAGTTGTGGGGATTGCGGAGGAGGGCGGAGGATGAGGGCGGAGGAGGAGGGCGGAAAAGGAGGAGGACGGAAGGGCGGAGAAGGAGGAGGAGGAGAAGGAGGAGGCGGAGGAGGAGGATCAGGAGGAGGAGGAGGAGGGAGGAGGAGGAGGAGGAAGAGGAGGGAGGAGGAGGAGGAGGAGGAGGAAACTCGTCGGCTGTAAGGGCAATCCCCGCCGCCCACGGCGCAGCACGTGTGGCGCCAGGGCGGGGCGGCCCCCACGCGCCCGCCTCCCCGCTGCGGGGCAGGCTGGCTTCGCCCGCGGTCGGCTTCGTCCACGGTCGGTTGCGCCCCCGTCGGTTTCGCCTGGTCCGGTAGGGGGCCACATGCGAACCCTACCCCTACCCCCCACGATTTCTGAGGGGGAGGGTGGGGTTCACTTCGCTCGGGAGCTCCCGAACGAAGTGAACCCCGCCCTCCCCCTCAGAAATCGTGGGGGGTAGGGGTAGGGTTCGCATGTGGCCCCCTACCGGACCGGTTCCGCCTTGGCGCCCGGGTCTGTTTCCCCTGGGGCTGCTCCGCCCGCGCTCGGCCTCGCCCGCGTTCGGCCTCGCCCCCGTCGGTTTCGCCCGTGGCCGCCGCCGTTCGGCATCCCGCCCGCCCGGCCCGCCCGTCAGATCTCGCCGGCCCGACCCGGCCATTCGGGTCCCGTCCGCCCGACCCGCCTGCCTGCCCGACCCGCCCGTTGGGGCCCCGCCCGCCCGCCTCGCCCGTTGGGGTCCCGCCCGCCCGACCCGTCCGTCCGGGCCCTGCCCGCCGGGCCCGCCCGTGAGGGTCTTGCCCGCCCGACGCGCCGGGGAGGGGCCCGCTCGCGCGCGCAGCAGCAGGCCAGCCCGCCCGCTTTCGTGTCCTGCCCGCCCGCTCCACCGGGGCGAAGCCGACCCCGGGGCGAAGTCAGGCGAAGGCCACCTTGGGCGAAGCCGACCTGGGCGAGGCCGACCCGCGGGGCGAGCCGAAGGGAGAGCCGAGGTTCAGCCACGCGCAGAGGGGGGTGGGGGGAGGGGGGAAGGCTTCTTAGAAGCACCCCTGCTTCTTTCAAGGCGCGGGTCTTATCTGTAGATGTAAGGCCGGCGCCTCCTAAGAAGCAGCCTCCTTCTAAGAAGCCCTCCCCCCTCCCTCCACCCCCCTGTGCGCGCCGCCAAGATCTGGCGAAGCCGACCGCGGGCGAAGCCTACCGGGAAACCGACATGTGTCCCGGCTGCGAATTCCATGTTGCGGGACGGGGTGGGCACAGAGGGGCACCAGGCGCGGTTGCACCTTCACAGGGGTCAGGCACCATAAGGGGAAGGGACACCGTATGGCCTCCCGCGTCCGGTGATAGTTTGCGTCACGTGCATCACCTCGCGTATGGTTCGGGTGAGTCTTGCACTCAATCGGTTCCTCCTCCTCGTCCTCCTCCCTTGCCTCCTCCTCTCCCTCCTCCTCCTCCTCCTCCTCCTCCTCCTCCTCCTCCTCCTCCTCCTCCTCCTCCTCCTCCTCCTCTCTCCCGCCCACCGTGGACAGCAAGCTTACACCAGACAGCGCGGCTGAGCGGACAGGCGACCCAGCGTCCAGCGACATCGTACGTGCGCGCTAGTTTCACTGGATGCCGTGAGCATGCGCGCGTATGGATTTACCGCCGACCTCCGACGCCTCTGTGGGCGACAGCTGCAGGTCCGATGTCCGCTGTCCCATGGTGGACACGTGTCGTCGGCCTCCTCGTCCTCCTCCCTTGCCTCCTCCTCCTCCTCCTCCTCCTCCTCCTCCTCCTCCTCCTCCTCCTCCTCCTCCTCCTCCTCCTCCTCCCCCCCCTCAGGCGACCTAGCGTCCAGCGACATCGTACTTTGGTGCACTCGTGTCGTCGGCCGATCTCAGTCGTCCTCGGTATTCGAAGATGAATCCACATAAACATAAACTTTTGGCGCTCCGCGCGGATTTCTTGGATCCGCGCCCGGGCCCCCCGGCGGCGTCTCCGGCGCCGCTCCTGGCGCGCTCCGCGCGCCAGTGAGGGGGGTCCAGCGCGAATCCAAGAAATCTGCGCGGAGCGGCAAAAGCTTGTGTTCATGTGGATTTTTCTTCTTCTATGCATCGACCCCCAATCGCCAATTGATCGCCGATAGGGGCCCCATAGCCCCAACCTGCCCAGGAAGGTGCGGATTCATGGTCGGCGGCGTATCGCCGATCTATCGGCGATGTATCGCCGATTCCATGTCGATACGTCCCCCCCCATGCCAGTCCCTCCCTGTAGGTATGCTGCAGTGGATTTTTCTTCTTCTAGGTATGCTGCAGTGCGCGCTTTGTGGGAGCGCCCCGCTTTCGGCCCCGCTTCCGAGGCCCCGGGCGCGGCCGACGCCAAGCGTGCGCTTCCCGCGCGCACCCTGCGCGGGCGAGGCACGGGCATGAGCGCGCCCTCTGCCCCTTTTTGTGCCCCCCTCTCCCTCCATTTTCCTCCTCCTTCTCCTCCTCGTCCTCCTCCTCCTCTCCCTTCCTTTTCCTTTCCCTTTTCCTCCTCCTCCTCCTCCTCCTCCTCCTCCTCCTCCTCCCATGTGTGATCGGAACGCGGCGACTTGGCATCGTCGCCGCGTTGCGGCGTGTTGCTGAAGGTGGTCTTGCTCCGAGGCATCTCCAGCTTTCCCGCCAGCGTGGAGCCCTCGGGGCCCTCGGGGCCTGTCGTGGGCAGTGCTCTGGGAGCAACCGGGCCTCCCCGGAAATCCTGGAGACACTTTGCGCCAGGGACACCTTCGGCAGCACCCGAACGTCATGCATCGTTGCCATGTCGTGCTGCCTCCCCCAAGCGCCGGCCGTTCCCACGTGTGATCGGTCGGCGGGCGCCCACTATACACACAGACCGATTCTGGCCAGGCCCGCCCTGAGTCCAGGGTCCGTCTAAGTGCCTTCCTGGCCGAGCCAGGAGTCGGCTACATGTAAGAGTGCCCTTTCGCCAGAGTGACCTGTGGTGCGGGCACGCTGGGGCCCCCAGGTGATGGAGCGCGATGCGACAGCTGCGCCCCTGCGTGCTCGACTTGGGCCTCCCCGTGGCTCCCGAGAGTCGCGCACCGAGGGCCACTCGTGCCCGGGGCCACTCTTGCGTGGAACCGATGCGGGACGTATTCCCTGAGGTCCGACGTTGCAAAAAAATTGCATTTCAGGAGGGGAAAAAACACACAGACACAATTAATCGTCGATCCCACAGAAAATATAGGAAAATATGGGCAGTGGGGGGGAAGACAGAAACCCAGAAAATATGGGAAAATATGGGGAATCCTTTCCTTTGTGTGCTTTTATTTGTGTGTCCCAGGGCCCCTTCAGTATTCCCCGAGCCTGGGCCTGGGATGGGCCAGGCTCGGCATGGCCGCCACGCCGTGCTGCCCCCCCCCGCCCCCGGCCGACGGGGGGCCGCGCCGCGCCCCTCCGGCCCGGACTCAGGGCGCCCCCGTCGGGCGCCGCGGCGCGCGGCACTCTCCCTCCGCCCCCCCCCCCCCCCCCCCCCCCCCGGGCCAGGGCTCGTTTCGATTCCTCCGATTCGATTCGATTCGACTTCGATGGATTCCGATTCCGATTCGATTCGACCTGGGCTTCCGATTTGGGCTCCGGTTTCTAGCCTGCCGATTTCTGTCGATTCGACTTTTCCCGACCCGGCTGCCGATTTCCGCCGATCCGATTCATTTCGATTGCCGATCCAACTTGTCGATTCGATTCTGGGCTCTCCTGCCCCCCCCGCCTCCCAAGAGGGCCCACAGAGGCAAAATTGATGGATCTTCCTCGAGATCTTGGAGGGCGTTGGCGCTCTCGCCCCCTCGGCGGCTTTCCGACGCTCCACGCACTGTTTTTTTGCTCCTAGGATCCCCACAGGGTGATCGATCGGATGTGTTCTTCCAATCTGAACCTTGCCAGTGTTTTCCGAATGGCGCTCTCGCTACAGCATTCTGGCTCTCAGTCTTTTCATATTTTACTGCCGCTGCTGCGCTGACCTCATTTCTTTGTCGCGGATCTTCCAAATCGTGCTCCCGCTACAGCGTTGGCTATCATTTTACGCTTCTGCTCTTTCCGAACGGTTTATCTAAATGTTTCAATTTGCGTCATGTCTGGTTTTCCTCCGAACACGTCACGCTCTGCCGTCCTCTTCTACGCAGTGCTACGCCGTACTCTACTGTGCATCTCGTACGCTCTCGGGGTCATTCGCCTGCTCGACATCCCATTTGCGAATAGAGAGAGCATATACGCCATGGTAAGGGATGGGAGGGAGAGGTAGGACGTCAAATAAGAGGCTTGCGCATCTAGCTTGGTCACCCCCTCCCCCGTTTCCTCCCCCTCCCCCTCCCCCGTCCCGTACCCGTCCTCTCCCCCCCTTCCCCCCTCCCCCTCGTCGCTCCCCTCCTCGACACATCGCGCGCGCGTGTGCGCGCGCGCGCCCCAATGAGCAGCGCGGACTTGCGCGGCGCCTCCGGCCCCCCAGAGGCCCCGTGGAGGTCCCGGGGGACCTCCAGAGCGACCTCCGCGTCCTTTCTCCTCGTCGTTCTTCCTCCTCGTCCCCCTCCTCGACCTATCGTGCGCCTATTTGGCTCTCTTGCGGCTCTTCGGGGCGGTCTGGGACCTCGAGGAGCCCGCTCGGCGAGGCGCAGCTGCCGGAGCGCACTCCGAGGCTGGAAAACTGCTGGGAACCTACGAAAACGTCCGAAAGCGACCTCGTCGTCCTTCCTCCTAGTCTTGGCATCGCTCGGACGTGTGCACTTTTTCTCGGCGGGGATTATCGAGGAGCATCCTGGATCATTCTGCGAAAAAGCCCCGCACGAAACCCCAACAAAAACAGGGAATGAACGTCTGAGCGATGGCCAGTGGTCGCTCCCCTCCACCGCCCCCCCTCCTCGACACATCGTGCGCGCGCGCGCCCTGATGGACAGCGTGGACCTCCACGGCCCCCCTGGAGGCTTCCGGGGACCTCCAAAGCGACCTCGGCGTCCTTCCTCCTCGTCGTGCTTCCTCCTCGTCGTCCTTCCTCTTCGCCGCTGCCTCCCCGAACCCATCTCGCGCGCGCGCCCCGACGGGCAGCCGCGCGGGCAGCCGCCGCGGCGGCCGGAGCGCACCCCGAGGCTGGAGCACCGCGGAGCGGCAGCGGGAGCGGCCGAGCGCGACCTCGCCCTCCTCGCCGCTCCCGCCCTCCTCGCCGCCCCCTCCTCCTCGGCGCCCCCTCCTCCTCGTCGCTCCGCCTCCTCCTCGTCGCCTCCCCCTCCTCGTCGCCCTCTCCTCCTCGTCGCTCCCTCCCCTCCTCGTCGCCCCCTCCTCCCTCGGCCCCTCGCGCCCGCGCGCGCGCCGATGGGCAGCGCGGACCTGCGCGGCGCCGCCGGCGAGTGCGAGCGCCTCGCGGGCGTGCTGCGGAGCCTGGGCGCCGCGCTGCTGCCGGAGGCGGGCCGCGCCGCGCTGCCGCCGCCGGAGGCGCTGCACCTGCGGGCCCACGCGCTGCGCGTGGCGGGGGAGGTGCCCCCGGGGGTAGGGCGACGAGATCTATGCATATCCACTGCTCCTGGCCAGGCCCATCCTGGGCCCAGGAGCTGTGTATATGCCTCCCTGGCCAGGCCAGGAGGGCGTACACACCGCTCCTGGGCCCAGGATTGGCCTGGCCAGGATCAGTGGATATGCATAGATCTCGTCGCCCTAGGGGGGTCGCCAGGAACGCACGCACGCCCTTCCTCGGTCGGCCAGACGTGCCCAGAGGTCCAAGGCATTGCAAAAGTGAAGGCGCCGATCCTCAGTCGGCCGTGGACGTGCCCAGAGCTCCAAGGCATTGAAGACATGAAGGCGGAGGTTTCTCGTAGCTTTCGGCCTCGAGGGGCCCTCGCCGAGCCCCGGGGCTGTCAAAGAACGACGCAGGATCGGAAACCGGTCCTGGGGAATGGGTCGAGACTTCTGGGGACCCCGTATCGAAAAAATCACGACGTCGGATCTCTGGGTGAGAGTGACCTTTCGCCGGAGTGACCTTTGGTGCGGGCCAAATGGGGTCCCCCGATCGCCGAGCGCGATGCGGTGGGTTAGCGTCTTGCGCGCTCGTGTTTGGTCCCCCCGCGGCCCCCAAGAAGCCGCGCACTAAAGGTCACTCTTACCCAGGGTCACTCTTGCGTGCAGCCGACTCAGGGGAGGCTCGGAGGCGCACGCACCTTGCCGGGGGTGGCCAAGCACGCACGCACCCCCGATCCTCGGGGGAGGCTCGGAGGCCCACGCCGCTGCTCGTCCCGGAGAGCCCTGGTCGCCGCGGCCGGGTTCTCCTTGAGGTTCTGGTCAGAGCGCGCCTCAGGAGAGGTTTGGGGAGTGGCGGTGTCGGCACCTCATCGTCCCCCCAGATCCTGGCCAGGCCGATCCTCGGCCTACTTCAGCCTTGATCACCAGAAAGAATGTCGAGCACCAAGACCAGGACCGAAGCTTGAGTGTTTTTCCGTGCCGGGCCCTGGGAGGCGATACTTGTTCGACACTGCTTCGATGCCTGTCTGGGTGCTCGGAACTACTGCTGGGATGTGGTCCTTAAGTACGATGGGAGCAACATAAGCCCAGGGTGAGTGAGGGCGCCACCCGCAAACCCACAGAGGTCCTGCCTGGGCCGATCGGGGGCCTGTCCCAATCTCGGATCCAGCGCACCGTGGTTGGTCTTTGCCGACTTCTAGTGGCGTCGGCCATGCACCCCGAACGATGCGAACAAGTATGGCGGAGATGGGGTGCAGACCCCTGGGGGATGGGGTCCAGACCTCTGGGGTTCAGAGGTCCAGACCTCTGGGGGCACAGATTTCTGGGGGTTCCAGAGCTCTGGGGTTCCAGAGGTCCAGACCTCTGGGGTTCCAGAGCTTACACGCCCACGCCGATCCCATCCAGGCCGAGCCAGGAGGGCGTAGACATTGATCCTGGGCCCAGGATGGGTCTGGCCTGGATCGGGGTATAGGCTTATGTTGCTCCCATCGTTCCTACGGACCACATCCCAGAAATAGTTCCGAGCACCCAGAAAAGCATAGAAGCAGTGCCGAACGAGTATCGCCTCTCAGGGCCCGACACGTGAAAACCCTCAAGGTTCGGTGCTTCCTTGGTGCTCGGAATTCTTTCTGATAAAAGTACAGTCGTGCAGCTGGCGCCCTCCTGAGGTGGGCTCGCTGCGCCAGCGCTTGGCGGAGGCGGGCCAGGGCGGCGTGGGCAGGCAGCCTCCGGCGCGCGGCGGGTGGGAGGCGGCGGCGGTGCTGGCCCCAGTGCCAGAGCCGCTCCCAGACACCCTGGAGGTGCACCGCATCCTGGAGCAGCTGGACGCCGTGAACGGCACGATCGTCGCCCTGGACGAGGCCATGGCGGCCGCGAGCCTCAGCGTGTGCTCGCTGGCGTCGGACGCCCCGAGCAGCGCGACAGGCCGCTGCGAGCCGCTGGGCCACGCGGTGCCCCCCACCGCCGCGCCCACGCCGTGCACGGTGCCGGGCAGGCGGGTGGCCGAGCTGGCCACGGCGGGCGCGGAGTGGCAGCAGGCCCGCGGAGAGGTCGCCCCTGTGGCGGAGGCCGCCGCCGGGTCCCCCGCGCCCGCGCCTGGCAGCCCAGGCGGGGACGCCCCGCTGGCGGGCCAGGCGCTGGTGGCGGCCCGCGGAGAGGCCGCCCTCGCCGCGGAGGCCGCCGCGGGGCCATGTGCGCCCCCGCCCGGCAGCCCAGACAGGGGCGCCCCGGCGGACCTGGCGCTGGTGGCGGCGT
The DNA here is from genome assembly GCA_963575745.1 of Prorocentrum cordatum. Classification (NCBI taxonomy): domain Eukaryota; class Dinophyceae; order Prorocentrales; family Prorocentraceae; genus Prorocentrum; species Prorocentrum cordatum. Next base: position 1,048,727 of record CAUYUJ010014983.1, on the reverse strand, counting down.
CGCCCACGCCGAACACAGTGCCTGCGCTGCTGTCCCGGATCCCCGAGGAGCCGTGGGAGGTCGCGCTGTCCAGGGGCGTCTCGGTCGGGCGGCTGAACTGGGCGGAGGACACGGCCGGCATCGCGTCCTTCTTGTGCTCCGGGCGCTCGCCGAGGTTCGAGAGTCCTGGGAAGGCCGACGTCGGCGTGCTGCCAGACGCGGGCAGCGAGTGCGAGGCCATCGTATTGATATCGCAGGAGGGGGGACTCGGCCTGGCGGACGAGCAGCCGCTGGTGGCGGTGGAGCAGCCCGCAGGCGTGGAGCAGCCGCTGCCGGTGGCGGAGAGGCCGCCTCCACCGCTCCTTGGGCACGCCAAGTCGTTCTCGGACGCGCTCGCGCGCCTGGAGGCCCCGCTGACCCCTGCGGACATGCTGCTTCCAGCGCCGCCGCCGTCCGCGGCTGTGCCGCTCCCAGCGCCGCCGCTGCCCAACGCCGACCGCGAGGCGCCGTCCACGCAGGTGCCCGCGCTCGCGGCCGCGGCCTGCGCTGGCCTGATCGACCGCGGCCAGGACGTCTCCCCGCCCCCGCAGGGCGCGCCCTGGCCTGGGCGGGCGCGGCAGCATCTGCCGCTGGGCGCCCCAGAGCCAGAGGCGGCCTGCGACCCGCTCCGTTCGCCGCAGGGCGGGCAACACGAGCCCGCACGCGCGTCCTCGCGAGCCTCGCCGTCCAAGAGGGCGGAGCCAGAGCCAGAGGCCATTGCCGACGTTGCGGGCCGCGCATCGGCGCCGCGCGAGGGCCCAGGGCCGACGAAGAGGCGCCGCGCCCTGGCGGGCTGCGGGCTACTGCCCGGGACGAGGGCGCCCCCCGACAGCGACGCCATCGAGACGTGCACACAGAGCTGCGCCGACGGCGGCGCTCCGCCCGCCGCGGCGGCGGCCGCCGCCCTGGGGCCCGACGTGGCCGCGGTGCCAGCCGCGACCGGCGGAGGCCGCAGCGGCGCGACCACCAGCGGACGGCCAGCGAGGTGCGGCGTCGAGGCGTTCCGCGCCAGCGGTGTCATAGTTGTCGCGGACGAGGACGCGGACGAGGCGGGCGGCGAAGACCTACCAGGCGGCGCCATCGTCGCGCTGGACCCCGCCGAGGGCGCGGACGGCACGGAGAATGCTGTGCGCCTGGTCAGCGCGCCCTCGGCCCTGCCGATGTCGCTCACTGACCAGCCCCCTGTCGTGGTGCTTTTTACCGGCTTCAGCCGGGACGACTTGTCGCGCTTTCGCCGCTGCGTCAGCCGCCTCCGCGGCGTCGTCCTGCGGGACCTGCCGCCGGACGCGCGTCACGAGGCGCGCCAGCCGCGCGTGGAGGCCAGGGCTGTGCGCGTGGTCGCGCGGTGCGAGGGCGACCCGTCCGCTCGCGGCAGTGACGCAGCCGCCGCCGCCGATTGGTGTCTAGAGGCTGGCGGCGCCGCGCCGCCGTGGCGCAGGGCCGCGTGCCGGACGATCAAGTACTGCGAGGCCATCCTCGCGGGCTCCTGGGTTCTGTCGCCCGGCTGGGTCCTCGAGTCCTCGGAGGCGGGGCGCTGGCTGCCCGAGGCCGACTTCGAGATCGCGGGCGACTCCGCCGGTTCAGGCGGCCCTGCCCGCGGCCGGCTCTGCGGGCCGCAGCTGCTGGCGGGCCTGCGGCTGCACTTCGCCGGGGCGGGCAGGCCGCCCGCGCTTCCCCGGCGGCGAGAGCCTCCGGGCAGCCGGGCGGCGGCGGCCGGAGCGGCCGCGGAGGGGCCACAGCCGCACGACCTGCAGCGCCTCGCGCGGCGCGGCGGCGCGGAGGTCTTTGCGGAGGTGCGGGAGCTGCCCGACGGCGGGGACCCGCCGCACCTGGGCCCGGGCGCGCGGGAGGCCTCCTCCTCCTCTTCTCCTCCTCCTCCTCCTCTTCCTCCTCCTCCTCTTGCTCCTCCTTCTCCTCCTGTTCCTCGCTCCTCCTCCTCCTCCTCTCCTCCTCCTCCTCCTCCTCCTCCTCCTCCTCTTTTTGCCTCCGCGGGTCGCGCCGCAGGCGCAGACCGGTCCAAGCAGGTCCGCCAGGGCGGACAAAGAGCAAAGGGCCACGCCCAGAGCGTGCAGTCCTCCTACTCTTCCTGTCCTCCTCCTCCTGTCCTCCTCCTCTTTCTGCTCCTCCTCGTCCGCTTCCTACTCCCTCACCTCCTCTCCCCCTCCTCCTCCTCCTCCTCCTCCTCCTCCTTCCCCTCCTCCTCCTCCTCCCCCATCTCCTCCTCCTCCTCCTCCTCCTCCTCCTCCTCGTCCTCCTCCTCCTCCTCCCCCCGGTGCGCGCCGTCGGCGGGCAGCCGTGGCCGTGGTGGCGGCGCCCTATCTCCGTGGTCCCGGAGATGACCGCGCCCGGCGAGCGGCGCCGCGGCCGCGGCGGTGGAGGCGGGGAGCCCGGCGAGGCGGAGCGGGCCGGCTGGCTGGAGCTTGGGGGGGCGCCCAACGGTGCGGTGGTCGCACCACGTGGCGAGTCTCTGGGGATGCGGGGGCACCGCCCGTGGAGCTCGGGCCGTGCTCCGAGGACGTCTCGGGCGACCTGGGCCTCCGAGGCTCCAGGAGCCGTGCAGCGACTGACCGGTCGAGGTCACCGCACGGTCTGTCCTCAGAGATCGGATGTCTGTATTTTTTCGATACTTACAGGTCGCAGAAGACCGTCTTTCATCCCGATCCGACGTTGGACGGCCCCGCGGCCTGGCAAGGGCCTCTCGAGGCCGAACACGGCAATCAAAAGTTTGCGGGCTTTTTCCATGCGCTGGACGTTGGATGCTTGGGTCCCCGAAGGAGCTGCCGGCCAGCTGGCTGCTGAACTGCATCAGCCGCGGGGAGATCGTCGCACCGCCGCCTGGGCTGCTCGCGGCGGGTGCCTGCGGCGGAGCAGGCGGGGAGCCGCCGTCGTCACCGTCGTGGGCAGAGGTTGAGGAGTGGCAGGAGAATGACGAAGAGCGCGAGGAGCAGGAGGTTGTGGTGATGATGATGATAATGATCATGGCGATGATGATGATGATGATGATGATGATGATGATGATGATGATGATGATGATGATGATGAGGATGAGGATGATGATGATGATGCTGATGATGCTGATGATGATGATGTTGTTGGTGGTGGTGGGGGTGGTGGCGATGATGATGATGATGGTGGTGGTGGTGATGATAATGATGATAATGGTGATGGTGATTGTCATGGTGATAGCGAGTTGATGATAGTGTGCTGATGCTCATTATGATATTGATGCTGATGATGATGATTATGGTGATGATGATTTGGCGATAATGATGGTGATGATAGTGGTGACGATGGGTGGGAGACGGTGGTGATGATGCTGCTGCTGATGATGATGCTAATGATGCTGGTTACGACGACGATGACGATGATGTTGTTGTTGATGATGATGATGATGATTGATGGTGATGATGATGATTCTGGTGATGGTGGGGAAGATAAGGGTGATGGTGATTCTGATGATGATGATGGTGGTGGTGGTGGGGTCGGTGGGGGTGGTGATGATGGTGGTGGTGGTGATGATGATGATGATGATTCGATGATGATGATCATGGTGGTGACGGTGATGATGATGATGATGATGATGATGATGATGGTGGTGGTGGCGGTGGTGGGGTTGGTGGTGGTTGTAACGATGACGATTTGATGATGATGACGGTGATGGGTGAGGTGATCGTTGGTAGTGGTGGTGGTGATGGTGATGATGATGATGATGATGATGATGATGATGATGATGATGATGATGATGATAATGGTGATGGTGGTGATGATGATTGTGGTGTTTGTGATGGTGATGATGAGGATTGTGGTGCTGATTGTGGTGGGGCGATGGTGATGATGATGGCAATGCTGCTGGTGATGACGATGATGTGATGATCATGATGATGATGATGATGATGATGATGATGATGATGATGATGATGATGATGGCGATGGTGATGGTGATGGTGGTGGTGATGTTTGGTGGTTGTGGTGATGGTGATCACGATGATGGTAACGACGACACGACGACGATGATGGTGGTGATGATGGTGGTGATGATGATGATGATGATGGTGGTGGTGGTGGTGACGATTGGTGGTGGTGATGATGCTGGTGGTAGTTGTGGGGGTGGTGGTGATGATGATTGGCTGTGGTGGTGGTGATGATCATGAAAATGACGATGATGGTACTGATGATGATGATGATGATAATGATGATGATGAAGATGATGATGATAAAGAGGATGAGGATGATGATGATGATGATGATGATGATGATGATGATGATGATGGTAACGACGACACGGCGACGATGATGATGGTGGTGATGATGGTGGTGATGGTATGATGATGGTGTTGTTGGTGGTGGTGGTGGTGGTGGGGGTGGTGGTGATGATGCTGGTGGTTGTTGTGGGGGTGCTGGTGATGATGGTTGTGACGGTGATGATGACAATGATGATGATGATGACGATGATGATGATGATGATGATGATGATGATGATGATGATGTTGGTGGTGGTGGTGATGGGGTTGGTGGTGATGATGGTGGTGGTGGTGGTGATGACGATGATGTTCTGATGGTGATGGTGATGGTGGTGGTGATCGTTGGTGGTGGTGGTTGCGATGGTGATGATGATGATGATGATCATGGTGATAACGACGATCATGGTGGTGATGATGATGATGATGATGATTGTGGCGTTTGTGATGATGACGGAGACTGTTGTGCTGGTGGTGGTGGGGGTGGTGGTGGTGACGATGGTAATGTTGGTGGTGATGACGATGATGATTTGATGATGGTTAGACGATGGTGATGGTGATGGCGGGGGTGATGTTCGGTGGTTGACGATGGTGGTGATGGTGATGATGATGGTGACGACGACGATGATGATAAGTGTGGTGATGATGGTGATGGTGGTGATGGTGGTGATGACGATGATAATTTGATGACGATGATGCTGTTTGTGATGGTGGTGGTGACGATGTGTGGTGGTGGTGGTGGTGGTGGTGGTGATGGTGATGATGATTATGATGATGCTGAGGACGTTCATAATACTGACGATGATGGTGACGACGGTGACGACGACTACGACAACGATGATGATGACGATGATGAGACTGATGATGATGGTGGTGATGATGATGGTGGTTATGATGATGATGGTGGGTGTGGTGGTGATGGTGGTGATGATGTCGATGATGTTTTGCCGATGATGATGATGATGGTGAGTGTACTGGTGATGATTGGTGGTGGTGATGGTGATGGTGATGATGATGCTGATGATGGTGATGGTGATGACGCCGACGACGACGATGATGAGGATTGATGGTGCTGTTGATGATGATGACGATGATGCGGATGATGACGGTGACGATGATTTTTCATGACGATGATGATTCATGGTCATGATCATGATGATGTTGTTGATGATGATTATGATGGTGATGGTGACGATGACGATGCCGATGATGGTGATGATGATGAGGATGATGCGGACGCTGAGGACGATGATGATGATGATGATGATTGTGATGAAGATGGTGGTGATGATGACGTTGATGATGATGATGATGATGATGATGATGATGATGCTGTTGGTGATGATGATGATGGTTGATGATACTGATGATGGCGATGATGATGATGACGCTGCTGATGATGCCGATGATGGTGGTGGTGATGATGCTGATGATGGTGATGATGATGACGACGACGTCGTCGAAG
>CAUYUJ010014983.1:993317-1037906 GCA_963575745.1 Prorocentrum cordatum | reverse complement strand
CTGCGGTCGAGGTGCAACTCATCAGACCCACCGCCAACTTTGAACACTGGGGGGAGGGGGAGGCGTTCACGGATGAATGCGGCATGAGTGCTCGCTATTTTTTTCCGAGGCCTGTCCGACCCCATCTGCTCGGACCCCATCTGGGAGGCCCAGAGACTGGCGCTCCTCCGAATCGACGCGCAGAAGCCCCGTCAGGCGCCACCCGCGCACTCCTGCCACGGCGCGACCAGCGCGTGCAGCACGACCTTCGAGGGGGGCCTGACCGTCCCCTCCACCCCCTGCGCGGGCAGCCAGCTCCAGCGCGGGAAGTCCCTGGAGCGGCCGTTGATGATGAGGAGGATCGCCAGGGAACCCAGCAGCTCATCGAAGGAGAAAGACGGCACAAGCATGAACTTCCGGAAGTCCGCGCGGGTTCCTCGGATCGGCGCTGCCCCCCCTGGCGTGCTCCGCGCGCCAGGGAGCGAGCTCTGGCGCCGATCCCAAAAATCCGCGCGGACCTCCGAAACTTTCTGTCTGCACAGCTTTCCTTCTTCCGGCTCGATCAGGGGCAGGCCGAACATTCCGGGCAGGAACATGCCAAACGTGATCCCCAGGCAGGTGCTCGTGCCATACCACCCGTGCACCTGGGGACTGAGCGTCCCGTGGCGCTGCATCGCCGCGATCGTCATGGTGTGGTGCGGGCAGAACCCGGCGCCCATCATCGCGAAGCAGGCCAGGAGCAGGCCCTGGCACCCCCGGCCCGGCGCCTGGCCCCGCGCCGCCTGCTCCACCAGCCAGCCGTCCACCCAGTAGAAGAGCACGGCGGCGGAGCCGGCGAGCAGGGCCCCGGCGTGCATGATGGTCGACGGGAGCAGCCTGCTGGAGACGGGCACGAGCGCCACGCGGGCCAGGGTGCACGAGGCGTAGAACACCGCGGGCACGGCCGCGGCGACCCGCTGGGGCAGGCCCAGCGAGCACACGGCGTAAGTGAACGCCCAGCAGGACACCGCCGTCATGGTCACCTGCACCGCGAAGCTGAAGGCTACCAGCCTGGAACACATCCCTACCCCTATGCTGGGCACCTCCTCATCACGATGCCAATCTTAGGGACTCCCTTCTCTTTTGAGGGCGCATCCCTAAGATTGTCATCGCCTTTTGGCGTGTCAATCTTAGGGATAAGGACACGCTCGAGGCTGGTAAGAAGGCCAGGCCCGCCCGCAGCACCCGCGCCGGCAGCCGCGGGGGCCCGCCCGCCGCCGCGCGCGCGCCCTCGGCGCCGGGCTCCGGCGGCGCGCTCAGCGGCCCGGCGCCGCGCACCTTCTGCTTCCAGGCCCGGGGCTTGCCGCGCCGCAGCCTCTTCGCCGCCAGGGCCGCGAAGGTCACGAAGTCGACGGCGGCAAGCACGAGCCAGGACTGCCGGGGGCTCGTGACCACGATGAAGGGGGCGAGCATGCAGCCGGTCCCGTACAGCGTGTCGTAGATGAGGAAGGCCCTCCCGGCCAGCGGACCGTGGGCTCGTGCGATCAGCAGCGTGGCGAAGGTGTCCAGCATGGCCATGGACATGCCCACGAGGAGGAAAGCCAGGTACAGGAGCAGCGGGCTTGTCAGCTGGGGGATGGTCCGAGGAGGCTCCGCCCCCCAGAGGGCCAGGGAAGCACAGCACCAACCAGACAGGCACTCCAAATGTTAAAACCAGAAAGGCCCAGACTGCAGAGTCACGAGACGTGTCATCAGATCACCGTGCAACTCTGCTCGATGGCTCTCGCCTGCCCTCAGCAGGATCAGTCAGCATCGGATCGGGAAATCGGATGGAATCGGAAAGTGCGTCGGATCGGGCCTTAGTGGGCCCTGGAAACGACAAGGCCGTTTTTTTACCGGTTCCGTTTTGCCGTTTTTTTGCCGCTTCCGACGCCGTTTGTTTACAAGTTCCGTCGCCATTTTTTGACCGGCTCCGCCGTTTTTTTGCCGTTTCCGGTCGCCGTTTTTTTGCCGTTTCCATTTTCAAGGGACATTTTTCTGGAAACGGTGACAAAAACGGCCCTGCCGTTTCCGGGGCCCACTGAGGATCGGGCTGCATCGGCACGGAATCGCATCGACTCAGATCGGCCGCGTCGGGATGCACGACGGTGCCATGCGAGCACCGGTGCCGCATCGGACCGGCGGGATGTCGGGAGCGAAGTGGATCGGGCCGGCCAGAGTCGGTACATCTAACATGTTTTTTAAGCATCAATTATACTGCACACATATATGAAGGGGAACTTGGACACACAAAAAAATACACACAAATAAACATATCCTCCCTATTTTCCTGTATTTTCTGGGTTTTTGTCTTCCCCCCACTTCCCATATTTTCCCATATTTTCTGGGAGTCGACGATTAATTGTATCTGCGTGTTTTTCCCCTCCTGAACATATATATCTTATGCTTGTAGATCGAAAGAAAGATCGATCGGATCGAAATGGGCTCCGCCCTGCCCGCCTGACTCGTCTCGGGGACCTGCTCCTGCCTGGGGAGGCGAGCTGCTGATGCCGCTGCTCCCCAGGCCTCCCTGGACTGCGCCTCTCACAGGGATCCCGAGGCGCGCCCAGCCGCTGCCACGAGGGACGCGCAGAGGCCTCGGCCTTTCCCTTCCCCAGTCGCTTCCCTGCTGGCTGTCTGCCCCTCTGCCCCCCGCCCGACCCCCGACGACGTGATCTCGCCACCTGGCATCGCTCGGACGTGTGCATGTTTCCTTCGGCGAGGACCATCGAGGAACATCCTTGATCATTTGGCGAAAAACCCACGCACGAAACCGAAAAGAACACAGGGAATGGACGTCCAAGCCATGGCGAGGCCCTTCTAAGAAGCGTTCCGGCCCGGGCCCTTCTTAAGAAGCAGGGGTGCTTCTAAGAAGCTTTCCCCCCTCCCCCTACCCAGACCCCCGACGTCATGATTTTTTCATGACGTCGACCCCCCGAGGTCTCGACCCATTCCCTGGGACCGGTTTTCCGTCCTGAGTCGTTTTTTGACGGTCCCGAGGGCCGGTAAGGGCCCCCAAAGGCCAAAAATAGTGAAAAACCTCCCGTCGTGATTTTTTCATAACTCGAGGGGTTCTGGGTACCCCCCTGTGGGCGTGGCTGAAGCATGCAAGTCCAAGCGATGGCGAGGTCAGCGCACGGCCCCAGTGGGCCCGCCCCTTTCCGCGGGGGCAGTGCTTTTCGCTCCCGGTCCGCTCTTCTGCTGGCCCTCGGGGGGTCCGACGGCGGGCCCCCGGCGGCCGAAAAATATCGAGGCAGGGCGCGCGAGGTCGAGAGCATCACGGCCTTTGGCACGGGGCGCTCGCTGGCCCCCCAAGGGGGCCGCTGGCAGGGGCCGCTCCTCGGCGCAGTTCACGCCGAGCTGTGCGCGAAAGAACGGATCGATGGGAGGGGGCGGTATAGACAGTGACGGCGCCAAGAGTCGTGGGCAAGGCGCCCGGACTGAAAGCGTCACGTCGTCGGAGGTCCAGGACGGAGACGGGGCCACCGCGGGGGATGACCAGCTCGCAGGCCATCTTCAGCGCCAGCGCGCCAGCCACGCCCGCCTCTCTGGGAGAGCAGCGCGCTCCCGATACCACCGCCCCCACTGCCTATATTTTCCAATATTTTCTGGGAATCGACGATTAATAATTGTGTCTGTGTGTTTCTTCTCCTCTTGACTCCTTTCCTCCCCCGAGCGCCTCGGAGTTCCCGCTCCAGAGCAGCCGGCCGATGAGCGGGCTGAGGGCCGTGGGCCCCAGCACGAGCCCGACTCCGCGCGAGGCCACGAGCAGGTTCTGCGGCAGCCCCGTCGCCTCGCTGGGGCGGCCAGGGGGCGGCGGGCGCGCGGGGAAGGGAACGGCCGGCCAGCGAGTCGGACATCTGCAGCCGGGCTGCCGCAGGGAGGAACGCCAGGAGGAACGAAGACCCTCCTCCTCCTCCTCCTCCTCCTCCTCTCCTCCTCCTCCTCCTCCTCCTCCTCTCCTCCTCCTCCCCCGCCCCCTCCTCCCCCTCCCCCCCTCCTCCTCCTCCTCCCTCCCCCTCCTCCTCCTCCTCCTCCCCCCTCCTCCTCCCCCTCCTCTCCCCTCTCCTGTTCCTCCCCTCCTCCTCCTCCCCTCCTCCTCCTCCTCCTCCTCCTCCTCCTCCTCCTCCTCCTCCTCCAGCTGAGAAACAGCCACGGAATGACCTAAGGAACAGCGGGCCCCTTCCGAACCAAGAGCGGTCCTCAGTTCAGCGTCTTGACTGTAGAAAGCACCGGATGGGGATCAGAATTCGAAGGGTGCCTGCGGGCCAAATGCTCGCCAGCGGGTGGCCCTTACTCCCGCGTCGGCTGAACCCGCAGGAGGCCAGGAGGCAACTCCAGAGATGCCTGCATGCGAGCGCATGAAGAGCCATCAGGCCCAACAGGGAGGGGCCACCGAGCTGGCCCATCAGCCCAGATCTGGCCAAGTTGAGCGGGATCGCACCGGAGTGAGCCGGATCTGGCTGGAGTAGGACAGCTTTCGACCGCGGACGCTCCCGCGCCGATGCTGAACCTGACCCCTCATGAGCATCACTTCATCGATCCCCATCCCCACTGGCGTGGCCCGGGCCCCACTGGCCGATTTCCCCCCCCCAGATGGGGATGTCTGCTGTTACCTTCGGGTTTCGCTGGGCCCATCCCCAGCTGGGAGGGCGGAAGGTGCTGAGATACCATGGCCCCACGGAGATGGCGATCGGTCAAACGATACTGAGACGCTGCACCTGACCCCCCAGGGCACAGGGCACGAGCCCAGGGCCAGAGCCGGCAGGCCGGCAGGTGGGAACATTGAGCAGGGACCGACCGTCCCGGCATCCCTGTAGTCCTCCCACGAACTGTTCTTAAAACCCCAAAAATGTTCTAAGAGCAAAAAACAATGCTCTTAGAACATAAACCCGATGTTGTAAAACAAGACAAGCTCAACCATACATGTTCTAAGAACACTTCGTGGGAACCACAAAAGGTTCTTAGAATATTGTTTGGTAGGTCTATAAGCGAGCCAAGACGCTTCGCCACTGCTTGAGGCACGAGCCCAGAACCAAAGCTGGCAGGCTGGCAGGTGGGAACAGCCGCCGGGTCGCCGCTGCCCGCGGCTTGTGGCCTCTGCGAGCGCGCCCACCGAGCCTCCCCGGCAGCCGCGGGGGGAGCCGGGAGCGGCAGAGCAGCAGCCGGGGGGCGGGGCAGCCGGAGGGAGAGCTGCACCTAAACGGTGTTTTCCGTATTCGTTCTCCCTCGCGTTTGTCTCGAATCCGCCTTTACCGCAAACGAAGTCGAAACGAAAACGGCCCACGAAATCACCAAAAACACCGTTTAGGTCCAGCCCTGGCCGGAGGGAAAGAGAACAGTTGCCATGACCCAGGCTGAGCGCGGAAACGTCGGTGTCGATCGTCTTGGCTATCGTTACTATTGGCCATCCTCGATCCGTGGGTCATCCTCGTGAATCGGCGACGGCTGGCGTGGGCCATGGCCAGGATCGGCGTCGGCAAGATCCCTCGACATCCTGCTCACGGTCGTCGCGCTCCTCCAAGAGGAGGCGCAGCGGGGCGGGGAGGGGCAGCGGCAGCAGCGCAGGGCAGCGGCACCCGACGGCAGCAGGAGCCCGGAGGCAGACGAGAAGGGGCGCCCCCGCGGGGGCCTCGGAGATGGCCAAGCTGGACGCGCCGGCGATGCCCACGGTGAGCCCGCGGATGAGGTAGCAGGCGTAGTAGGCGCGCAGGACGCCGGTGCCGTGGCCGCCAGAGCCCTCCGAGGCCAGCCGCGCCATCGCCGGCGCTCCGCCCGCCGCGGCTTTGAGCAGGGACCGACCGCCCCGGCATCCCTGTAGTCCTACCACGGCATGTTCTTACCACCCCCTGGATGAGAAAGTGGTGATCGACACTGTGCCAGGGAACAGCCCCTGGGTCTTCGCCAATCGAAAGACAACTCAAGCATCGACCGTCGATCGATCCCAAGCAACTCCCAGACAGAGTCGTGGCCCGAACGGAGGAACGGCGACGGGGGGTGGACCGGTGGACAAGGCGCGCGGTTGTGAGGACAGCCCAAGCCAAGGCGCCACTCTTTGGCGGTGTGAAAGGCGGTCAGAAAATACCCTGCGAGGAATTCTCAGGCGATGTCGCTGCTCAAGCGGCATGGAGATGGATCGGATTTTTCCCAACCATCCTGTGGTGTTGGGTCCTCGTTTTGAAGAGACGGTGCCCGCGTCCTCTCCTCTCCTCCTCTTCCCCCTCCTCCCTCCTCCCCCTCCTTGCCTCTGCTCTCGGCACACCTCTCACGCGTTTCGTAGCCCCATAGGGAGCTCCACCGAAGGCCCCAGTGGGGGTTCGCATGCGGTTCCATGCGGTTAGGCTCCCCACCCCAGTGGGGGTGTCGCATGCGGTTCCCCCACCCAGGGCAGCGTTTCGTGGCCCCATAGGGAGCTCCACCGAAGGCCCCAGTGGGGGTGTTCGCATGCGGTTCCCCCACCCAGGGCAGCGTTTCGTGGCCCCATAGGGAGCTCCACCGAAGGCCCCAGTGGGGGTGTTCGCATGCGGTTCCCCCACCCAGGGCAGCGTTTCGTAGCCCCATAGGGAGCTCCACCGAAGGCCCCAGTGGGGGTGTTCGCATGCGGTTCCCCCACCCAGGGCAGCGTTTCGTGGCCCCATAGGGAGCTCCACCGAAGGCCCCAGTGGGGGTGTTCGCATGCGGTTCCCCCACCCAGGGCAGCGTTTCGTGGCCCCATAGGGAGCTCCACCGAAGGCCCCAGTGGGGGTGTTCGCATGCGGTTCCCCCACCCAGGGCAGCGTTTCGTGGCCCCATAGGGAGCTCCACCGAAGGCCCCAGTGGGGGTGTTCGCATGCGGTTCCCCCACCCAGGGCAGCGTTTCGTAGCCCCATAGGGAGCTCCACCGAAGGCCCCAGTGGGGGTGTTCGCATGCGGTTCCCCCACCCAGGGCAGCGTTTCGTGGCCCCATAGGGAGCTCCACCGAAGGCCCCAGTGGGGGTGTTCGCATGCGGTTCCCCCACCCAGGGCAGCGTTTCGTGGCCCCATAGGGAGCTCCACCGAAGGCCCCAGTGGGGGTGTTCGCATGCGGTTCCCCCACCCAGGGCAGCGTTTCGTGGCCCCATAGGGAGCTCCACCGAAGGCCCCAGTGGGGGTGTTCGCATGCGGTTCCCCCACCCAGGGCAGCGTTTCGTAGCCCCATAGGGAGCTCCACCGAAGGCCCCAGTGGGGGTGTTCGCATGCGGTTCCCCCACCCAGGGCAGCGTTTCGTGGCCCCATAGGGAGCTCCACCGAAGGCCCCAGTGGGGGTGTTCGCATGCGGTTCCCCCACCCAGGGCAGCGCTTCGTGGCCCCATGGGGAGCTCCACCGAAAGCCCCCGTGGCGCAGTTCGCATGCGCTTCCCCCACCCAGGGCAGCGTTTCGTGGCACCATAGGGAGCTCCACCGAAGGCCCCAGTGGCGCAGTTCGCATGCGGTTCCCCCACCCAGGGCAGCGTTTCGTAGCCCCATAGGGAGCTCCACCGAAGGCCCGCCCCGGTGGCGCAGTCCGCATGCGGTTCCCCCTATCCAAGGCAGCGCTTCGTGGCCCCATATGGAGCCCCACCGAAAGCGGCACCCACAACGCGTTACCAACAATTGCTTATGGTTGGGTCTTTCGCCAGGATAATTTTCTGAAGTTTTTTATGCGAAATCGCCACTTTCAGATGCCGCGGCAAATTTTCAGATCGCCCTGGAAGGCGATCTGAAATTTGTTTTGCGGAAGTCTCAGGCGGAATCGCATTTTCAGACGCTGACCCCATTTGGCTGCTATAATATTAAAAATGGTGAGAGATGCATCCGAAATTCCTGAATCGGCCCCGAGTCCAACATTGTCCTGGGGCCCCGTGGCCTAACGGAAGGCCAACCGCGTCTTTCTCGATCCCCACGGTCTCCACTTTTTAATCCAGCGGGTTGTAGAACCCCAAAATGTTCTAAGAACAAAACAGTGCTCTTAGAACATGAACCCGATGTTGTAAAACAAGACAAGCTCAACCAGAAATGTTCTAACAACACTTCGTGGGAACCACAAGAGGTGCTTAGAGCAGTGTTTGGTAGGGCTATGGGCGAGCCAGGACGCTTCGCCGCTGCTTGAGGCACGAGCCCAGGGGCCAGGGCCGGCAGCCTGGCAGGTGAGGGCACAGCCGCCGGGCCGCCGCTGCCCGCGGCTTGGGGCCTCTGCGAGCGCGCCCACCGAGCCTCCCCGGCAACCGCGGGGGGAGCTGGGAGCGGCAGAGCAGCAGCCGGAGGGCGGGGCAGCCGGAGGGAGGCCTGAACCTAAACGGTGTTTTTCGCTTGCGTTTTGTTTTCGCTTCCCCTCGCGCTTGTCTCGAATCCGCCTTTATACCGCAAAACGGAGTCGAAACGAAAACGGCCCACGAAATCACCAAAAACACCGTTTAGGTCCAGCCCTGGCTTCGCCACTGCTTGAGCGGCGCGCGGCTCGAGCCAAGAGGCGCTCGGGGCTCCCGGGCCGCACGGGCGGCGCCGGCCGCGGCCGGGCTCCGGCGGTCGGCTGCTGCCCGCCGGGGGGGCCTCGTCGGGCCCGCCGCGGGGCCTCGCGCGCCTCGGGGGGGGGGGGCCGAGGGGCGCGGCTCGTGGGGGCCTCGGGGCCCCTCGGGGGCCTGCGGAGGGAGGAGGGAGGAGGGAGGAGGACGAGAGTGGAGGGGAGGAGGAGGAGGAGGAGAGGAGGAGGAGGAGGAGGAGGAGGAGGAGGAGGAGGAAGAAGAGGAGGAGGAGCAGGAGGAGCAGGAGGAGCAGGAGGAGCAGGAGCAGGAGGAGCCCCACCACTGCGCGAGGCCCAACCTCCGAGCAGGCGTCGCCTCCCGGCCAAGAGAGAGGGCCTCGGGCCGTCTGGCCGGGCCTGCGCCTGCGGAGGCCGTCTAAAGAGAGCCCCGAGCAAGACGTGCGCCTCCTTGCGCAGGGAGCTGGGAGCCCCGCCCCCCCCACCCGCCCCACAAGAAACGTCGCCTCCCAATCCGACAAAGGGGTTACAAGGGAACAAAAAGTGGCACAAACATAAAACTCGGAGGTCCGCGCGGATTTCTCGGATCGGCGCTGGGGCCTAAAGACAAGGATGCGATGGGAGGAGGAGGGGGGAGGAGGAGGGGGCAGCGGGAGGAGGAGGAGACCGATGGAGAACGCGGGGCGCTGCCTTCCGAAACGAAAACCCAACACCGCAGGATGGTTGAGAAAAATTGAAGGGATTTCGCGGATGGAGGGCAGGTCGAACTCTGGGAGCTCCGAGAAGCTTCCCCGTTTGGTCTTAGGTCGGGCGTGTCCCCCTCCAGGGGGATTTGGGGCGAAAAAAAAAAAAAAAACGGTCGAACAAAAAAAGAGAATGCTCAAAAAGAGGTCAAGAATCGTCCCCAGGGTATCCTTGAACTTTTTTTGGGCTAGTCCTCCTGTGGGGGAACGTGGCCCTCGCCGCAGCGCCCCGCGCGCTCCCCTTCCCAAAAAAGCGTGCCGGAGCTCCACGGACGGAGGGCGGCCCGTGGTCAACACATAGGGCCCTCGCCTCCAGCGCCGCGCGCACGCGTCTCTGACATTCTGAAAGAGCTTCACGACTGGCGGAGGGAGGAGGAGGGAGGAGGGAGGAGGGAGGAGGGAGGAGGGAGGAGGGAGGAGGGAGGAGGAGGGAGGAGGAGGAGGGAGGAGGAGGAGGAGGAGGAGGAGGAGGAGGAGGAGGAGGAGGAGGAGGAGGAGGAGGAGGAGGAGGAGGGAGGAAGAGGGAGGAGGGAGGAGGAGGAAGGAGGGAGGAAGAGGGAGGAGGGAGGGGGCGCCGGGGACGCCGACCCCCCTGGGCCATCGCTCGGACGTCCATTTCCTGTGCTTGTTTTCTGTGTCGTGCGTGGCTTTTTCGCGAAATGATCAAGGATGCTCCTCGATGGTCCTCGCCGGAGGAAAAAATGCACACGTCCGAGCGATGCCAAGTTAGAAAGAGCTTCACGACTGGAGGGCGGTTCCCTTCTCGGAGTGTGGCTCCCGCCCGAGCGCCGCGCACATTCTCTGCACAACCTGCAAGAATTTCACGGATGGGGGGCAGTTCCTCTTCAACATGTGGCTCTCGCCTTCGCTCCGCGCAGTTTCGGCCTGAGAGCGCACGGAAGTTTCAAGGATTCTCATGGTTAACGTTCCAAGAAGGGTGTTTTGGCAAAGTGTCCGAGGGTCAGGGCGCAACAGGTACGTTGATTCGTGGCGCTGACGTCCCAGAAACGCTGCTCTGGCACGACTCAGGATCGTCGCCACGCAACAATAACGGTGATTCGCGGCGTTGCAGTCCCAGGAATGGTTTTCTGGCACCGTTCAGGATTTTCAATCGGTTCTGTTTCAACGGGGCACTTCCGTCAGTGAAAATGAATATTTTCAGGGGCTTCTGAAGAGGGAGCTTGGAGGGAAGGTTGATTGCAATACCGATGATGAATCTTGGGTTGATGCTGGTCCTCCTCCTCCTTCTCCTCCTCTTCCTCCTCTTATCCCCCCCCTCATCCTCCTCCTCCTCCTCCTCCTCATCCTCTTGATCCTCCTCTTCTTCCTCCTCCTCCTCCTCGTCCTCCGATTCGTCCACCACTTCGTCCTCCTTCTCGTCCCTTGCCCCGAACGGACGACCACTGCTGCGGACAACCGCCCGGGTCCAACTGAGACCAGGTGGGCGAGGCCGCGGCATCTGAAGTCTGGCCTGTCTGGAAAACACGCAGGGCGAGGCACGGCGAAGGGAGGAGCCCCGCGCGGGCAAGGAGGCGGCAGAGGGCCGCGCCTCCGCGGTGGCCTCGAGCCGGTCGACGACCTGGTTGATCTTGGCGGCCTCGAGGGGGGGGAGGAGCAAGCGAAGGAAGCGGCCGCGAGGGATGGACGGGGGGAGGAGGCGGCCAAGGGGGAACGGGACAGGAGGGACGGGAAAGGGGGGAAAGGGACAAACGGCGGAGACGGGCGGAACAAGGACCTCCCCGTCTTATTTCTGCTGGTTGCGATGATCACTGAAACGCATCCACATTATCTGCGCTAACACAGCCTTCCTCCGCATCCTCTGCACTACCCAGGGTGTGTCTCACCCCGTTTTCATGTACAGTAGGGGCTGATTGGGGAAGACACACGAGAGGACACGGGACCCTTCCGAGGGCCACATTGCCATGGGAATGTATCAGACAGTGGCCGCGAAACACAAGACACAAAGCTACTTGCAGTCAACCCGTATATAGTGGCGCACGATTAAGGATGCAAGGCCTTGAAGGGCCACTTTCGACACTTTGCGAGCGGGACGCGGCCAGCGAAAGCGGCCAAGGATGGGCCGAAGGGGAAGGATGCAAAGGTAACATTGAAAATTTGCTCATCCATCCTGTGCTGGATATTTGTACCCTTGATTTGGCAGGGTCGACCTACAGTCGGGGCGTTGACCTAAGGAACCCTAAATAAGGAACGAGGCCCCTTTTTTCCATAAGTTAAACTTCGATGTCCCATCGAAAACATAAGGGAACCCTGAGGCAAGATGTGAAACAACTAAAGGAACACGGAGCCCCTCCACAACGAACAGGGTTCCTTCTTCAGCGCACCGACTGTACGAACAGCCTCGACTGTGCCGACCCGCTGCCGTTCGGTCCTTGGGCGCCCGAGTTATCCGGGGTAACTCGGGTCCGGGGTAACTCGGGCTTGGATTCCCGAAAAAGAAACCCGAGTTGGCCCTGACCCGAGTTACCCCTGATGATTCGGGGCTCTGGACGCCCGAGTTATCCGGGATAACTCGGGTCCGGGGTAACTCGGGTTTGGATTCCCGAAAAACGAACCCGAGTTAGCCCTGACCCGAGTTACCCCTGATGATTCGAGGCTCTGAGGTCCTGTCTCGGCGTGGGCAACTTCGACGTCCGAGCGCGCAGCGGCAACCTGCGCGCCGTCGCCGGCGAGGCCGCTCCCCGCCCGGCAGCAGGCGAGGCCCAGGCGCGCCGGTGCGTCGGCGACGTCGCCTGGGCCCAGCACAACATAGCACACCCCGCTCGGGCCACGGCGACGTGCCGCGGCGGGAAGCAGCGAGCCGGGCTTGATGCACCGACCTCGCAGAGGGCATCGCCCCGCTCAGGACGAAACACGACTGCTCCAAATCAGACCACTGTTTCCCCCCGGGAATCAGCGAATGAAATTACAGCGATGTGGGCGGGCCTAGCCCGGTTCAGCGCCACTTGACGTCCTGGGAGCTACCTCAAGACACTCACTGAGCCACACCGACCACGGACCTACTGCTTGTTATGAAACGCTGCACGAAGACAGCAAAACTTCCTCGCAGATGGCAGATGGCGCACCAAACTCGTAGAGGGCAGCTTTTCATACATAGGATTTTGAAAAACATTGGATTTTAATACATGACTAATTTATGAATACATGTATGCATGAACTCATCGCTGTTTTTGAAACTAAATCCCTGCATGTTTTATACATGATCCGCACGCGGAACATTGATTCAAAACAACACTGTAGATGGCACCGACCCACCGCTGCCCGGGATCATGGCGGCCCGAGCAGCATCGCTGCCCACGAAGACGAGCGCGCGCCCGTCTGCGCCCCATGCGCCGCAGGTGACCGCCACCGGGAGCAGCTCGGCCTACCGGATGGCCCGCTTGCCCCCCTGCTCCTTCCGCCTCGCTATCGCCTCCTCCTTGGCGCGGACAACGAAGACTCGCTGCGCTCCCGCCTCCGTCTGATCGCGCAGCCCTGCGCCGCGCGACGCACAAGATGGCCCCTCGGCCCCATCGACGAATGAGACGACACCGGGACGGGCCCGGTCAAGCTCCAGAGTCCGAAGCTTCGCCGCCACTGGTGGCTCGACAAGTGCGAAGATCTAGCGCGCCTCTTCCGTGGCCAGCGCAGGTGCTCCACAAGAAGCGTCGGCGAGGTACTTCAGCCCGCGCGCGCCGCGTCCTCCGAAGGGCGCCAACCTGCAGTGGCCTGGCGTGACCAGAAGGCGTAAAACTCCCTCCTCCGCGATCTGCCTCATACTGGCGATGACGGCCTCGGCCTTGCCCGCCCTGCGGCAAATCGCGATCTCGCCGTGGCCGACGCCGCTGTGGACGAATCGAACTCCCAGCGCTGGAGCTACCTCCTGGAATTCGGCAGCGGCCCCATCCTGCACCTTGATGTCCCACCCCAAGAAGTCGAGCACGCTGTCCACGGCAACCCTTGCCGAGGTCGCCGACGAGCTCGGTTCGAGCTGCGGGACGTCGTCGACGCACTGGTCGATCGCCAGGTGGAACAGGCCGGCCAGGATGTAATTCGGGTCACGTGCGACGCCGGCGAAAATGAACAACGTGTTCCTGGCTCAGCAGAGGTTCGCCCGCAAGATGTGCTAGTCTGGCTCCAGCTTCCCTGGGCCCCGCGAACCCCGCAAACAGATGGCGGCCAACGGCGCCAACAATGGGGGAGGGGTCAATTGCTTGAAAGCCTGCCTCACGTCGACCGGCTGGCCCGCCAGCGCCGCTCGCCCCCCCCCCATGCGCTGCGTCGCGTCGCCGGATGCCCGTGCTCGACTGGACTTCGACGCGCCGCGGGCGGCACAAGCAAGACGGCGGGCAGTGCGCGGCGGCAGCAGCGCGATCCGCGCCCCCGAGATCTATGCGGGCATGCTCGCGGCTGGTGGCGTTGTGGTCGTGCTTGGAATGATCGTCGATGAGCCGCGCTCCGGCCGCCTGGGGCATGCCCTCGCGCCTGCATGGGACCCGCCACTCCCGACCGCCCTGAATGCCTCCTCTTCCGTCTCAGAGGGGCACAAGGACTTGCCTTGGATGTGTCGCGGGCGGCTGGTCTGGAGGCGGGCCCAGGCGTCGCGATGGATGGCCGCGCGTGCTCCATCCGGCGTTCGTGCCGTCAAGTCCCTCCTGGTTAAAAAGCATCTGGCCGTCAACTCTCTCCCAGCGAAAAAACTTGGCCGCCAACTCTCCGAATTGACGCACCCCACGGACGGCCTCCTTCCGAGTGGACGGACCCCCTTGACGGCCTGCTTCCGAATTCACGGACGCCCTTGGTGGCCTCCACCCGAATTCACGAACCCCCTGTACGAGCCCCCATGGCGGCATCCCCAGACCCCCGACGTCATGAATTTTTCATGACGTCGACCCCCCGAAGTCTCGACCCATTCCCCGGGACTGGTTTTTCGTCCTGAGTCGTTTTTTGACGGTCCCGAGGGCCGGCAAGGGCCCCCAAAGGCCAAAAACAGTGAAAAACCTGCCGTCGTGATTTTTTCATAACTCGAGGGGATCTGGGGGTCGAGGCGCGACCGCAGCCCGGCGCGCTGCTTTTGGCGCTCCGCCCGCGCGCGAACCTCTCCGCGCGCCCGCGGGGGCCCAGGGCGGCCGCTGCCGCCGCGGCCGCGCCTGCGCGGCAGCCCCCCCCCGCAGGTCTGACCCGGCAGTCTGCCCGCGAGTGGGCGGCGCGCGGAGACGGCTGCTCTCGGCAGCGCCGCGGGGGCGGGCTGCTGCCCGGCACCGCCCTCCGCAGCGGTGATCAAAAGCTTCCCTGGGGCGCGCGGGCTCGCTCCGGCCCGCCCCGGCCCGGAGGCCGCGCTGCCCACTGCGCCCGGGCATCCTGGACAGAGACGTCGCAGGATTGCCGGGGCTTCTCCGCGGCAGTCCACGGCGACGCGCCCGCGCGCCAAGGCCGGCGCGCACGCGAGCCGTCGCGGGCAGCTGAAGAGCGCCGCGAAGGCGCTGGCGCGTCGCTCCCGCCAATGAGGTCGACGCACCCCTGGAAGCACCGCGAGAAGGCGTTGCCAGAGACCGCGATAATCCAATCGATTCGATCTGCGACTGTCCACATGGCTGACCAGCTCGAGGCCGAAGTCATACAACGCGCTCCTGCCTCCAATCGCGCCTCCTGTTCCTCCAATCGCGCCTCCTGTTGCGCTCGCGCCCACGCGTCCGCGGGCCCCCTTTTGTGAACCTGGGGCCCAGCCCCGCGCGGCCACGATAGCCGCGCCCGCTTCGCTGGCGAACCATCCGCGACCAGATCCAGTCATTGGCGCCGGCCGGCTCCCGTCGCCAAGTCACGCGGCGCCCAAGGCCCATGCGCGGCGGAGGGGCTCCCAAGTCTGTCGACCCCCAGGCTGGGGAGGGAGGCCATTCTCAGAAGTCGCCACCAGCTTCGCCGAACCGCCATGCACCTCCACCAAGACATGGGCGCGTCCACCCCGTCGGTTTGTCCTGCGCCGCCCGCCCGAATTCGCGCGCGCGCCAGACGCGAAGCCGGCGGCGCGGCGCGCGTGCGCCAGCAGGCGCCGCAACGCGCGCTCCCCGTTGCACCTGGGGCGCAGTCGGGCGAGCCGCCCCTCCTCGATTTCTCCGGGGCGGCAGGGACCCTGCCCGGGCCCGCCCCCAATACCCTGGCAGCCCAGCCGGGCCGACGCCCTTCGGGCGCGCACTGCCCCGCGCGAGGCTCTCTGGACGCGCC
The DNA here is from genome assembly GCA_963575745.1 of Prorocentrum cordatum. NCBI lineage: Eukaryota > Dinophyceae > Prorocentrales > Prorocentraceae > Prorocentrum > Prorocentrum cordatum. The sequence continues at coordinate 1,022,471 of CAUYUJ010014983.1, read as the reverse complement.
CCTGCTTGCAGCGCGCGCGCCGCCCCTTGTTGCGCTGCCCCTCCGGGCGGGGATGTGTCCCATCCTTGCGGCAGGCTGAAGCTGTGGCAGATGGGGTCGCGGCCGTCGCCCTCTGGGGCGCGCCCGACGCAGGGCGGCGGCGCGGGGGCGTTGGGCCTCTCGCCCGGGCCCCCTCTGCTTGCTCCTTTGGGCCCACCCTGGGGTTTGCCCTTCCCGCCGACGCCGCTGCCGCTGCTGCCGCTGCCTCGGGCGCCCGCGCCGGTCGGCGTCGATCGCGCTATGTTCTTCGCGTTGCTCTTCAGCTCTCTCATGACCTTCTGGGGCGCTGGATTCCCGCCGCCCTCGTCGTCGTCTCCCGGTTAACCCTCCTGCTCTTTTGCGACGCCCTCTCCGGCTCGGCTGGGGGGCTGCGAGATGTCCGCGCTGGGGGCGCGCCATCCCGCCGCTGGGGGCGCGCCATCCCGCCACCTCATCATGGGCAAGCACGCCGCCCACCCGATAATCCAACGACCAGGGGCCTCTCCCCGGGCGCCGTTGCGCAGCGACAGCGGCATCGCGCGCGGCGCGCTGAAGCTTGCGCGGCGGCGCCCAGAATTTCGAGCCCTCAAAGCAGAAGGCTCGCGGGGGAAGGTCGCAGGAACCGCGGGCGCAGTGCTGATCTTGCGCGCCCGGCGGCATGGCCGATCGCTTCGGCCTCTGATGTCTTCGCCGCTCTTGGGGGGCCGATTGGATTTGCGGACGCGCGCTCCAGTTATCAGTCGCGACTTGGCCACGAGCGCGGGAGCTGGGATGGCGCGGACGCCTGGCGCGCCGACCCCGCCGACGAATGCATGGGCCCCAAGGGATCCCGCGGCCACTAGATGGAGCCGACGCATGGTTCGGTCAAAGGAGCTTCTCGGGACGTCGGGGACTCCGATGGCGATGGCGATCAGGACAATAGAACCGAAAACTCGAAACCAAGTGACCTGGAGGCTGACCTGATTCAGGCCAGTGTTGGAGGAGGGTCATGGACACCGCATAGGCGACGTGTGCATGGATGCTCACGCACATCGTGTCGCCCAGACTGCACGCGCGATGTTTGCACCTCCGACCGCATTTCTTGGGGGTGCGATACCAAAGCGAGTCAGCAACTCGATGCCATGGCGCGCGTTGAAGCTCGAGGTTCCCCACATCGATCGCGAGGCTCGGTGGCGGTGGAATCGCGGGCTGGCGCCAACATCTTGCGCGCCGCTCGTGCCGCGTCGCAGTGGCAGTTTCGACGCGGTCCCAGGTCACATCAGCACGGATGGCGCATGCAGGAAAGTTTGGCATTGACCGGAAGCTGCCAGAGCAGGGTGGGGGTTCATAAAGTATGCCAGGCGGACCATCGAGTTGGTCGTCTACGGTGCACTCCCAGGCCCCTTTTCTAAAGCTCCCCAGGGGCTGAGATTTGCGCGCTTTGGCAGGCCATTGAGGTGTGTGTGTGAGAGAGAGAGAGAGAGAGAGAGTGAATGTGTGTGTGTGCGTGCGTGCGTGCGTGCGTGCGTGCTTGCGCGTGCGCGTGCGCGTGCGCGTGCGCGTGCGCGTGCGCGTGCGCGTGCGTGTGCGTGTGCGTGTGCGTGTGTGTGTGTGTGCGTGCGTGTGTGTGTGTGTGTATGTATGTATGTGTGTGTGTGTGCGTGTGCGTGTGCGTGTGTGTGTGTGTGTGTGTGTGTGTGTGTCTGTGTGTGTCTGTGTCTGTGTCTGTGTGTCTGTGTCTGTGTTTGAGTGTGTGTGTGTGTGTTTGTGCGCGTGCATGTCTGTGCCGATTGTCGTGGGTTGGTTGACGGCCCCGACGCCTCCCCCCCCCCCCCTGCACGCGCGGCCCGCGAAGGCCCGGGCGCGCACCTCAGGGAAGAGGCCTGCAGCGAAGACGAGGACCACGGAGGCGCCCCCAACGCGTCTCACGAGGAGGAGCCCCCAAAGCGTCGCAATGCAGAGATCTGCTGCGAAGACGAGGAGGAGCCCCCAAAGCGTCGCACGCGAGGGGCCAACAGCCAGGGGGCCCCGTCGAACCTGCGCCCAACAAGTGGGTCGGCTCTGCGGCCCGGCGTGGGCGAGGCGTGCACCTACCGGTCCCAAAGCTGCCGCTGCTGCCACGCAGAGTGCCCACAGACCGGTCATGGAGGCTTTGCAGCGGCCAGTTCGCTCGCGCCTCTTGCGCGTGTCCCACGGGCGCGCCGGTGGCTTCCGGAAGCCCAGGACGCGTGGGAAGACAAGGGCAAGCGACCCCCAGAGCCCCTGACCCCGCCCCCCCCCCGCACAGAATGCACACCTTCGAGTTGGGTGGGCAGTCCTCGTGGATATGCCTCCACGTCATCGTGGATATGCCTCTACTGTCGTAAAGGAGCATCACCCCCGGCAGTGGATAGGGTCACGGGCATGTCGGGGATCAGATTAAGAATGATGAAAATGGTTTTCTCATGGTTCTAGGCCGCTTGCGGGCCGCGCGGTGCTGAAGTTGAAAATGCTTCATGGTGGTTTCGAAAATGGCCGCGCGCGCGTTTAAAATAGTTTCGGCGTCAAACTAGCAGCTTGGCGCGCCCGCCATTGGAAGGTATGATTACGCGCAACGCGGCCTTCGCGCAGGGGCGCCAGGGCAAGTGGCGCTTGATCCTCCTTCCCGCTCTGCCCTGCAGTAGGCGGTGCGAGCCAAGGGCGTTTGAGCCTTCTCCGTGCCTCTTCACATGCAGCCCGAGCTCGGCCTTTAAGCGCGCGGGTGTCTTTTGTTGGGCTAGTTGGAACTAGAGGTTGCGTCTCGAACCGAAAGAGCCAACATGTTTTGTCCCACCAATTACCGTTGCTACTGCACGCTGCTGGGGCCGCCGCCCACGAAGGCATCCCCAGGTTCGCGCCGAGTCCGTCACATGTGAAACGTGCTGCGTTTGCAGGCTGGCCCGCGCCGAGTCCGCGGCATGTGAAGGGTTTGACAACTCGGCGCCGCGCCGAGCAAGCTATCGTGCCCCCCCTACCCTCCTTATCGGCAGAAGCAGGGGCGCGTGCAACAGGGCACTTGTTTAAGTTGTTGTATGTTTTTTCAAGTTTGTGCCTAGCAGCTCCGCGAAACTACTGCAGCGCGCGCCTGTGCAGTCCATCGTTGTGTGTGTTGGGTAATTCGTTATTTTCCCTCCCCGCTCTGAGGTCGCCGCCCTGGGCGGCCGAATGACGAGAAACTTTGCTCAAACTTGCGCCGCAGGATGTGGAGTGAGAAGATATGGTACGATGCGGGATCGATTACACATGTCTGCGGTAACTGCACATGCAACAAGGGGACGATTTGGGGAGACTCGTGGCCCGTCAAAGGAGGAGGACCATGAGCAGGAGCAACTGCAACAGGCGTGCGTCTAGGCGCGCGTGGCCCTGCCACTGCGTCAAAGAAAAACCGTGGTGACTATAATGATTATGGACGACCGGGGGGGGGGGGGGGCAGCTGCTTTGGCATTGGCGGTGCGCGCCGCAGGCATCTGGATATCTGGACAAACCGCGGGTGCAGCTGCAGGAAGTTCTTCCTGCCCTCGCACTTCCGCTCGTTCGCCAGCGAGACCTCCGCGCTTGTTTTGCGTGCTCGGTCGCGCCCGTGTTTCATGTTGCCCACAGCCACCTGGCACTCCATCTGAGAAATGGCCCCGGCCATGTGTCTCTGGAAAACTGTGCATGGGTCCTTGTTGGTGAACAGCCCCGGGATCGAGGCGTGCACCAACTCCAAACCCCGCTTTTCGCACTCCGCGATCGCCTCTTCCTGCACCATCAAGCGGCGGGCCAGCCGCTTCTCGTCGGGCACCACGATCTGCTTGATGCCGCGCTTCTCGCACCTGTCCACGAAGGCGGCCACGCCCGGCCTGGGCAGGAACGGCGTTGAACCTGGGGAAGCAAAAAAAACTCCACGACAAATTCGGCGTGCGATTTTGCAGTTATTCGCCGCGGGGGCGGTGGAAACATGAAGGCGGGGGGGGGGCGCTTGCTGTAGCAATTGCGTTGCGTAGCGTCTGTCTGGCACGCTAACAAATCCAGGGTTTCGTGCCGATGGGCGATGTTACCTTCGGAAGAGGACGCGACGCGCCGCATTCCTCATCCAATGCCCTTGCGGTGTGTGGGGGCGTTGTGGCCCCGCCGTCCTGGGACGTTCTTCAAGACGAGCGTTTCCTGGGCGGTGGGGGGGTGCCGCGTCCATGATAGCGTGTCCAGAAAAAGCTGCCCCCGCGCTGCTTGAGCCCCGAAAAAGCAACGAATGGCTACAGTTGGGTGGTCCACGCTTACTTCCTCCGGTTGCCACGGGCCTCCCAGGGATCCCCGCCGGCCCCCGCTGTCAGTCCGCCGCAGTCTATTTGTGACTTCTGTCGGGCGACGCGAACCTCCCCTGGGCCGTCGCCCGTAGGCTGCACGTACTTCCGCGGCCTCCTGCGGGCCGTCGGCCGCAAGCTGCACGTACTTCCGCCGGCTGCCGCCGACCTCCCGCCAACGTCTGTTGGCAAGAGCGTCCGCCTCTCCGCCAGCTCTGGCGGGCCCTCAGCCGGTGGGCCCCGCCTACTCCCGCCGACTGCCGCCGACCTGCCGCTTGCTCCTGCCAGCGCAAGAGCCCCCCCTTCGAACGGCCCCCACGGACCGTCGGCCAACTTCTGGCGCCGGCCGCCGGGCTGTGCCAGAAGTCGGTCCAGGACTGACTTCTGGCGCGGGCCCGCGTCGGAAGTCGGTCCAGGACCGACTTCCGGCGCGCCCTTCTGTATCCGCCCCAACCCTCGTCGGCGCCGTCGCCGGCGTTGCCCCTGCCGCCCTCTAGCGTTTTCAAGCCTCGGCGGGGGCCGCGCCCCCCCTCGCGCGTCCTCCTTCCTCCTCACTGCCCCCTCCCCCAGTTTTCCTCCTCGCCCCCCTCCTCGCCCCATTCCCCCCTTCCCCCGCACCCCCATCCACCGCCTAATTGTATTCCTCCTGCTCCTGCTCTTGCTCCTGCTCCTCCTTCCCTCTCCTATCTGCCGCGCCTGCGGCGTTCGGGCACCGCGCAACGTATGTTTGTTTCGTTTTCTGGCGCCCGCGCCATGCCTGCCAAGCTGAAGGCGGCTGCCACGACACGCGCGTCGACGATGACGAACGTGGATGGCGCCAGCGTGCCGCGGCAGAAGGCACAGATAACGAAGGCGGCCAGGGGCACCCCCCCCCACCGCCCAGGAAACGCTCGTCTTGAAGAACGCCCCAGGACGGCGGGGCCACAACGCCCCCACACACCGCAAGGGCATTGGATGAGGAATGCGGCGCGTCGCGTCCTCTTCCGAAGGTAACATCGCCCATCGGCACGAAACCCTGGATTTGTTAGCGTGCCAGACGCTACGCAACGCAATTGCTACAGCAAGCGCCCCCCCCCCCGCCTTCATGTTTCCACCGCCCCCGCGGCGAAGTACTGCAAAATCGCACGCCGAATTTGTCGTCGATTTTTTTTTGCTTCCCCAGGTTCAACGCCGTTCCTGTCCAGGCCGGGCGTGGCCGCCTTCCTGGACAGGTGCGAGAAGCGCGGCATCAAGCGGATCGCGGTGCCCGACGAGAAGCGGTTGGCCCGCCGCTTGATGGTGCAGGAAGAGGCGATCGCGGAGTGCGAAAAGCGAGGTTTGGAGTTGGTGCACGCCTCGATCCCAGGGCTGTTCACCAACAAGGACCCATACACAGTTTTCCAGAGACACATGGCCGGGGCCATTTCTCAGATGGAGTGCCAGGTGGCTGTGGGCAACATGAAACACGGGCGCGACCGAGCACGCAAAACAAGCAGGGAGGTCTCGCTGGCGAACGAGCGGAAGTGCGAGGGCAGGAAGAACTTCCTGCAGCTGCAACCGCGGTTTGTCCAGATATCCAGATGCCTGCGGCGCGCACCGCCAATGCCAAAGCAGCTGCCCCCCCCGGTCGTCCATAATCATTATAGTCACCACGGTTTTTCTTTGACGCAGTGCCAGGGCCACGCGCGCCTAGACGCACGCCTGTTGCAGTTGCTCCTGCTCATGGTCCTCCTCCTTTGACGGGCCACGAGTCTCCCCAAATCGTCCCCTTGTTGCATATGCAGTTACCGCAGACATGTGTAATCGATCCCGCATCGTACCATATCTTCTCACTCCACATCCTGCGGCGCAAGTTTGAGCAAAGTTTCTCGCCATTCGGCCGCCCAGGGCGGCGACCGCAGAGCGGGGAGGGAAAATAACGAATTACCCAACACACACAACGATGGACTGCACAGGCGCGTGCTGCAGTACTTTCGCGGAGCTGCTAGGCACAAACTTGAAAAACTACAACAACTTAAACAAGTGCCCTTTTGCGCGCGCCCCTGCTTCTGCCGATAAGGAGGGTAGGGGGGGGCGATAGCTTGCTCGGCGCGGCGCCGAGTTGTCAAACCCTTCACATGCCACGGACTCGGCGCGGGCCAGCCTGCAAACGCAGCACGTTTCACATGTGACGGACTCGGCGCGAACCTGGGGATGCCTTCGTGGGCGGCGGCCCCAGCAGCGTGCAGTAGCAACGGTAATTGGTGGGACAAAACATGTTGGCTCTTTCGGTTCGAGACGCAACCTCTAGTTCCAACTAGCCCAACAAAAGACACCCGCGCGCTTAAAGGCCGAGCTCGGGCTGCATGTGAAGAGGCACGGAGAAGGCTCAAACGCCCTTGGCTCGTGCCGCCTACTGCAGGGCAGAGTGGGAAGGAGGATCAAGCGCCACTTGCCCTGGCACCCCTGAGCGAAGGCCGCGTTGCGCGTAATCATACCTTCCAATGGCGGGCGCGCCAAGCTGCTAGTTTGACGCCGAAACTATTTGAAACCCGCGCGCGGCCATTTTCAAAACCACCATGAACCACTTTCAACTTCAGCACCGCACGGCCCGCAAGCGGCCTAGAACCATGAGAAAACCATTTTCATCATTCTTAATCTGATCCCCGGCATGCCCGTGACCCTATCCACCCGGCAGTCCATCGCGGGACCCCGGTCTCGGGAGGCACGAAGAACAAAACTAACTCGCGAAACGCTCGACCACCCCCAGCCGCGACGAATGAAACATCTGGCCGAGACAAGTCACCCCCCCGGAGCGCTGGATAACAACTGCGACGGCGCCGCGCGAGGGGGGTTCTCACGAGCAATAACAACCGACCATCAAATATTACACTCCACTTCACCGGCAAATGGAGACTTTGAACGCAAGTACAGTAGTACTGCGTACTAAGCACTACTACAGTATGTATAAGCAGTAACGCAGTAGTAATATGTACAAACCCACTGTTCCTCAATAGTAATACTCTAATTCTGAATTTAATACTGGAAAGTTTTAGTATTGTAGATACTCTACTACTGTAGTGATGCTAGACCTCGAATACTGGCTGGAGTAGTGGTACTCTAAGCCAGAAATACTCAAGTGCGGCAATCGTGCCCTGATGCTGTAGCGCTGTAGTTCGTAATGCTGTCGTAGTAGCACTCGATTACTGTAGTCGTTGTAATATTATATTAGTACGGTAGTCGTACTAAACTACCCTAGTCCAGTAGTAGTAGTAGTAGTAGTAATAGTAGTAGTAGTAGTAGTAGTAGTAGTAGTAGTAGTAGTAGTAGTTGTAGTAGTAGTAGTAGTAGTAGTAGTAGTAGTAGTAGTAGTAGTCGTAGTCGTAGTCGTAGTCGTAGTCGTAGTAGTAGTAGTAAGTAGTAGTAGTAGTAGTAGTAAGTAGTAGTAGTAGTAGTAGTCGTAGTAGTAGTAGTAGTAGTAGTAGTAGTAGTAGTAGTAGTAGTAGTAGTAGTAGTGGTAGTATAGTAATAGTAGTAGTAGCAGTAGTAGTAGTAGTAGTTAGTAGTAGTAGTAGTAGTAGTAGTAGTAGTAGTAGTAGTAGTAGTAGTGTAGTAGGTAGTTAAAGTAGTAGTAGAAAGTAGTAGTAGTAGTAGGTAGTAGTAGTAGTAGTAGTAGTAGTAGGTAGTAGTAGTAGTAGTACTAGTAGTAGTCGTAGTAGTTGTAGTAGTAGTAGTAGCAGCAGCATCAGCAGTAGTAGTCGTAGTAGTAGTAGTAGTAGTAGTAGTAGTAGTAGTCGTAGTAGTAGTAGTAGTAGTAGTAGGAGTAGTAGTAGTAGTAGTAGTAGTAGTAGTAATAGTAGTAGTAGTAGTAATAGTAGTAATAGTAGTATTCGTAGTAGTAGTAGTAGTAGTAGTAGTAGTAGTAGTAGTAGTAGTAGTAGTAATAGTTGTATGAATAGTAGTGACGGCTGTAGAAGTAATGCAGTAAAACTCTAGTAGTGCAGGTATAGGTTCGTAGTAGCACGCTAGTGCTGTCGCACAGTAGTAACCTTGTCGTAGTAGTCGTGCTCTAGCACTGTAGTAGTACGGTTGTAATACTGTGGTAGTATTGATACTCTCGTTGGACAGGCGACAACAGACAAATCGCCCGCAGGCAGACCCCCCACTTGGGACAAATGACGGGGGACCGATCGAAATTGACCCCCCTGGAACGATGAATAACGGCGGGAACGTTCCACCACTAACCTCCCTTCCGTTGACGACTGAACCGGCCTGAAAGCACTTGCCGGGTCAACCTCTCATAACCCGGGGTGATAAGGAAGCTAAAACAAAGAAGTACACAAGGAGATCTTCGGCCGCCTCTTGTTTCGCTGGGTCTGCTCGCCCGCAGAGGACCCCCTTTGACATCTCTCATGTGAGGTCTGGCTCTCTCGGGGGTTCGGCTAGGGCCCGCGCGGGGCTCGAGGGCACCTCAGGCTGGCAGACTCACGTTTCAGGCTCGTCAGGCACTGAGCCTGACAGTGAACGTCTGTCTACTTCTGCTGCCCAGTCCGGCCCCTCCCCGCTTGAGGCGCTTCCTGAGCGGGGGAGAACCCAAGAGGGTCAGGGGCCAATGCCTGGGAGCGGTCATGATCCGCATACGTTTGAGCCTCGCGGCGCCGCCCGACCACGATCCCCGCCAGCCGAACAAAGTCGGGGCGCCAGGTCGTGGCCTTTGATTCGGCGGTCCGACCTCGCACGCGCGATGCGAGTCAGCTGGCGACGGCGGCCCAGACGTTCGAGTCCACTCCGCCTCCTTCGGACCCTCTCCTCAAGAAACGGCGCGCTGGACCGCGGCCAGGGAAATCATCTCTGGCCGATTCTACTGTGCCTAAAGATGGCTTGATCATGTCAAGCGAAAGGTCCCCATTGCTGGCCCCCGTCTGGCCACGTCCCCCCTGTGCGCTCCTGTGGTTGGTACACCACGGGCACGGGGCAGACGGGAACACTTTGCTTGAATGCGAGACCCCCCCCCGTCTGGGGATGCTCGCTATGCGGAACCGTATTCTCGCCATCGCTCGGACGTCCATTCCCCGTGTTTTTTTCGGCTTCGTGCGTGTGGCTTTTTCGCCACACGATCAAGGATGCTCCTCGATGGTCCTCGCCGAAGGAAAACATGCACACGTCCGAGCGATGCCAAGTATTTTTCGACAGGACGCACCCCAGCGACGAGCGGAAAAAGCCTCTTCCGAGGCCATGCCCCGCCGGCCACGACCGCTCCCGGCGCCAAGGCCTCCGAGGTCTCCGGGCCTCGTCTCGGCAAGAAGCTTGCGCCTTGTCCTGGCTCGTCTCCTGGTTCGCTTCCTGGCTCGTTTCCTGCCTCGTTTCCTGGCTCGTCCTGCCTTCCTCGTTTTCTGGCTCGTTTCCTGGCTCGTTTCCTGCCTCGTTTCCTGGCTCGTCCTGGCTTCCTCGTTTCCTGGGTTCTATATTTCCGTCTGTCCTAGCCAGTTCGATTCTGCTCTTGCCTGCGGCGGTGACGGGGCTAGGCGAGGGCGCGAAAGATGGTCGCCCGCGCGCGCGCTCCCCCCGCGCCCGTGCCACGACTTCGATGACACCGCGCGGGTCGATCGTGTGGCGATTTCTGCGTGCACGGTACTCATGGCAATCTTTGTGATCCTCGCGCTGCTCGTCTGAGTCACTCGTGCGCCACGGTGTGATGTGTGTGGCGTTCTGCTGGCTCGCTGGTTCTTCTACCATGTCAGCACGCCACGTACTGGGTCGGCACACCAATACGCCGAAACATAACCGATATTGCAGTAGCATGTCCTGAAGAAGGAACAATAACGTTCGGCTGTGGTCCGTTCGGTTCGTCTGTCGCCGCCCCCCGCGCTGCTGCCACCTCTCTCTCTTTTCTGCCTCTCCGCTGCCGCCGAAATCCCTCGGGCGGGTGGGCTGCGGGCCGTTGAGGCTTGAGGTGGGCCAGTTGACCCGCTTCCCTCTGATGCGTATGTCTAACACATCGCGCGACATTTCCATGAGTGCCGTATCCTCCTCCTCCTCCTCCTCCTTCTCCTGCTCCTCCTCCTCCTCTTCCTCATCCTTCTCCTCATCCTCATGTTTTCTTCCCCAATCTCGCCTCACATTTTCCGTCCGCCGCCTCCTTCAATTCCACCTTCTCCTCCTCAGCCTCCTTCCCCATCCATAACTCTGCGCACACCTAAAAACTAGCACATGGCAACATCATGCCAGCCAGCGTACACCCCACACACTCTGTTTCTAGCAGTATAGGTTGTGCAGTCTATGTGGAGCAATTGATGCTTGCTTATGCTTTGACACATCCCACGCTCTTGCAAACATCCCACCCACCCACCCGCAACTTGGTTTGCAAAACCTCTTAAGACCGACTATGACGACACCGACGACAACGACAACGACGACACCGACGACGTCTCCGACGACTTCGACGACGACGACAACGACGCCGACGCCGACGACGAAGACGACGATGACGTGGCCAACGAAGACGACGACGAGGGAGGAGGGAGGACGACGACGGCGACAACGACGACAACGACGACCACGACGAGGGAGGAGTGAGGACGGCGACGACGCGAACGACGACGACGACGCCGAGGGAGGAGGGAAGACGACGACGACGACAACGACGACGACGACGAAATAGGAGGGACGACGACGAGACGCCGACGACGGACGACGACGACGACGAGGGAGGAGGAGGAAGGACGACCACGGCGACAACGACGACGGAAACGACCACGACGCCAAAGAGGACGACGACGACGACGATTAGAGGAAAAACAGAGGACGACGTAGGCGACGACGACGGCGACACGGGAGGAGGGATGACGGCGACGACGACGATGACGACGCAAGAGCGCGCGCGCACGGAAACCTTGTGTTTTTTGTAGGTTTTGTGGACACACGATTTTGAAATCCTTCCGAAACCTATGGATGTTGAAGGTTTTCGGCGTTCGCGCGCGACGACGCGCGCGTCTGCACTTCGTCCCATTTTTTGCAGAGGATTCTCGCGACGGCACACGCGCAAGGGCGTTCGACCGATTTCGACATGCGCACGCGCGAAGCCCGTTTGATAGCATTTTGTGAAAATCTTGAAAAACCAATGGTTTTCTTAATTTCTGTTCGCAATGAATTGTCCACTCCACTGCTCGCGCAAACATCCCACCCACCCACCCGCAACTTGGCTTACAAAATGAGGGGCTTTTCCGTTCGAGACGGCATCCCCGTTGTTCGTTGGTCGTCGTCTCTGTCGTCCCCCTTCCTTGCGCCTCCCTTTCCGTGGGCCCGTCGCCACTCCCGTCCTCTTTCCCAGCAGGGGCCCCTTCTCAAGCGCGCCAGCCCAAATGAACTTCAGCAACGTCGTATTTGAGTCAAAGGGAAGCCCCTTCCCTTTGATCCCTCCCCCGCCGGGAGGGGGGGGGGGGTAGCGGGGGGGTCCCGGGGGGGGGCGCCACTCAGATACGACGCCCCCCCCGCCACATACGAGAACGCATGGGTCGCCCTCCAGGGTCGGCGGCACCGGCCGTAAGGCCTTCGCAATATATTAAGACCGTGACGGTGGGTACCAAATGGCACTTGGCAACGACAGCAACGCCGACGACGACAGCGACAACGACGACGACGACGCCGCAGACAACGACTACGACGACACCGACGACGCCTCCAACGACTTCGACGCCGCCGACAACGACGACGACGACGACGACGACGACGACGACGACACCGACGACGACGACCGACGACGCCGCCGACGCCGCCGACGACGACGACGATGACAACGACGACGACGATGACGACGACGACGACGACAACGACGACACTGACGACGACGACGACGACGTCAACGACGCCGACGACGACGGCGGCGACAACGACGACACCTACGACGACGACGACGACGCCGACGCCGACGCCGACGACGAAGACGACGACGACGTCGCCAACGAAGACGACGACGAGGGAGGAGGGGACGACGACGGCGACAACGACGACAACGACGACAACGACGAGGGAGGAGGGAGGACGGCGACGACGCAAACGACGAAGGAGGAAGGACGGCGACGCCGACGACGACAACGAGGGAGGAGGGAAGACGACGACGACAACGACGACGACGACGACGGCGACGAAAATAGGAGGGACTACGACGAGACGCCGACGACGGACGACGATGACGACAAAGGAGGAGGAGGAAGGACGACCACGGCGACAACGACGACGGAAACGACCACGACGCCAAAGAGGACGACGACGACGAACACGAGGAAAGACAGATGACGACGTAGGCGACGACGACGACGACGACGCGGGAGGAGGGAGGACGGCGACGACGACGACGATGACGCAAGAGCGCACGCTTTTGTTGAAAATCCGTGTTGCGAAACCTTGTGTTTTTGTAGGTTTTGTGGACACACGATTTTGAAATCCTTCCGAAACCGATGGGTTTTGAAGGATTTCGGCATACGCGCGCGACGACGCGCGCGTCTGCACTTCGTCCAATTTTTTTGCAGAGGATTCTTGCGACGGCACACGCGCAAGGGCGTTCGACAGATTTCGACATGCGCGCGCGCGAAGCCCGTGAAAATCTTGAAAAACCTATGGTTTTCTTAAGATTTCGCAAGAGCTCGCGCGGAAGCTTTTTTAACAAATCAGTGTTGCGAAACCATGTGTTTGTATGTTTTTTGGAAACTCGATTGCGAAATCCTTCCGGCACCGAAAGTTTTTGAAGGATTTCGGCATGCGCGCGCGACGACGCGCGCGCGTGCACTTCGTCCCATGTTTTACAAGGAATTCATGAAAAAGTGCGATGTTAGAACAACAAAAGTCACCGCATAGTGTTTTTTACAATGGAACCTCAGGGGGGTGGAACCCGGTTGGCCTGGGACATTGTGATTTCATATTTTGGATGGACATGCGGTCATAATCATTTGTGATTTACATAGGACGCGGGGGGGCGATATCGCCGGGGGGGGGGGGAGAGTCTATTCTCTTGCTAGAAAGGAGAATTAAGATTTCGCAAGAGATCGCGCGGAAGCTTGTTTAGCAAATCAGTGTTGCGAAACCCTATGCTTTTGTATGTTTTTGGGGAACTCGATTGCGAAATCCTTCCGGCACCGAAGGTTTTTGATGGATTTCGGCATGCGCGCGCGACGACGCGCGCGTGTGCACTTCGTCGCATTTTTTGCAAGGGATTCGTGAAACAGTCTTATGTTAGACCAAAAACTGTCCCCGCGTATCGTTTTTTACAAGGGAACCCCAGGGGGGTCGATCCCGGCCCCTCCGGGATAGTGTAAATTCATACTTAGGATGGACATGTGGTCAGAATCATCTATGATTTACATACCCGAAAGGGGGGGGGATAACGAGGGGGGGGGGGGAGAGTCAATTTTTTTCTCGGGAAAGGAGAATGTATGTGTTGCATTCTAGTTTGTGCAATATATGTTGTGCAAAGTATGAGGTGCAATCTCTGTTGCGCAACGTATGTGGTGCAATCTATGTCGGGCAATCTGTGTGGAGCAACATATGTTGGGCAACTCATATGGAGGCGCCGTCCATGTTGTGCAATGTATATGGTGTACAAGATATGTGGATGCAATACATGTGGTGCACTCTATGTGGTGTAACCTATGTCCTGCAATTGACTACCCTGCACCGCGCTTGACCACCTCCACTGCTCGCGCAAACATCCCACCCACCCACCCGCAACTTGGTTTGCAAAATCTCTTAAGACCGTGACGGTGGGTACCAAATGGCACTTGGCAACGACAGCGACGCCGACGACGACAGCGACAACGACGACGACGCCGCCGACAACGACTACGACGAAACCCACGACGTCTCCAACGACTTTGACGACGCCGACAACGACGACGACGACGACGACGACGACGACGACACCGACGACGACGCCGACGCCGACGACGATGACAACGACGCGACGACGATGACAACGACGACGACGATGACGACGCCGACGACGACGACAACGACGACACCGACGACGACGACGTCAACGACGCCGACGCCGACGACGACGACGACGGCGGCGACGACGACGACGCCGACGTCGACGACGACGAAGACGGAAACGACGCCGACGCCGACGACGGCGACGAAGACGACGACGACGTGGCCAACGAAGACGACGAGGGAGGAGGGAGGACGACGACGGCGACAACGACGACAGGAGGGAGGACGGCGACGACGCGAACGACGACGACGTGGAAGGACGGCGACGCCGAGGACGACAACGACGAGGGAGGAGGGAAGACGGCGACGACGACAACGACGACGACGACGACGACTACGACGACGACGACGACTACGACGACGACGACGGCGACGAAATAGGAGGGACGACGACGAGACGCCGACGACGGACGACGACGACGACGAGGGAGGAGGAGGAAGGGCGACCACGGCGACAACGACGACGGAAACGACCACGACGCCAAAGAGGACGACGACGACGAACACGAGGAAAGACAGAGGACGACGTAGGCGACGACGACGACGACGCGGGAGGAGGGAGGACGGCGACGACGACGACGACGACGACGCAAAAACGCGCGCGCACGCTTTTGTTGAAAATCCGTGTTGTGAAACCATGTGTTTTTGTAGGTTTTGTCGACACACGATTTTGAAAGCCTTCCGAAACCGATGGGTTTTGAAGGATTTCGGCATACGCGCGCGACGACGCGCGCGTCTGCACTTCGTCCCGTTTTTGCAAATGATTCTCGCGACGGCACACGCGCAAGGGCGTTCGACAGATTTCGACATGCGCGCGCACGAAGCCCGTTTGGTAGCATTTTGTGAAAATCTTGAAAAACCTATGCTTTTCGTAAGATTTCGCAAGAGCTCGCGCGTAAGCTTGTTTAGCAAATCAGTGTTGCGAAACCCTTTGTTTTTGTATGTGTTTTGGAAACTCGATTGCGAAATCCTTCCGGCACCGAAGGTTTTTGAAGGATTTCGGCATGCGCGCGCGACGACGCGCGCGTTCACTTCGTCCAGTTTTTGCAGATGATTCTCGCGACGGCACACGCGCAAGGGCGTTCGACAGATTCCGACATGCGCGCGCACGAAGCCCGTTTGGAAGCATTTTGTGAAAATCTTGAAAAACCTATGCTTTTCGTAAGATTTCGCAAGCGCTCGCGCGTAAGCTTGTTTAGCAAATCAGTGTTGCGAAACCCTATGCTTTTGTATGTTTTTTGGAAACTCGATTGCGAAAGCCTTCCGACACCGAAGGTTTTTGAAGGATTTCGGCATGCGCGCGCGACGACGTGCGCGTGTGCACTTCGTCCCATTTTTTTCAAGGGATTCGTGAAACAGTCTTACTTCTGTTAGAACAACAAATGTCCCCGCGTATTGATTTTTACACGGGAACCTCAGGGGGGTCGATACCGGCCCCCCTGGGATAGTGTAAATTCATATTTAGGATGGGCATGTGGTCAGAATCATATATGATTTACATACCCGATAGGGGGGCGGATAACGCCGGGGGGGGTAGAGTCTATTCTCTTTTTAGAAAGGAGAATCTAAACGCGGCGACGAGCGGCAACGGCTATGGCGGGGCGGCGACGGCGACAACACAGCCGCCAGACCAGCAGACAGGCCCAGACGACGGGCGGCGACGAGGCGGCGACGGCGACAACATAGCCGCCAGACTGGCAGACAGGCCCAGACGACGGGCGGCGACGAGGCGGCGACGGCGATAACATCGACGCCCGACCGGCAGGCAGGTCCAGTCCCTCAGAGCAGAAATAAGAACCCCTAAATGCAAGCACTAGTTGGGGAACAAAAACTCCGGGACATGTGGGCAGACCTTTGGAACGGCCGTGGAAACCTCGTCCTGTCCCTCATCATTCCCCTCTTCACCCTCATCCTCTTTCTCCTCCTCCCTGGCCTTCAGCCTCTCTATCATCCTGACCCGCTCTCTCTCTCTCTCTCTGTCTCTCCCTCTCTCTCTCTTTCGCTCTCTACATGTGTCTCTGTCTCTTTCTCTTTCTGTCTATTTCTCTTTGTCAGTTTTTTGTTTTTCTCTCTCTCTCTCTCTGTGTTACTCTGTCCCTCTCTCTCTCCTCCCTTCCTTCCCCCCTACACTCGCCTAACCTCCCCTCCCCTCCCCTCGCCTCCCCCACTCTCCCACCTTCCCTCCCCTTCCTTTCGTCGCTCCCTCCTCTGCGATTGCACGGTCAGCCTATCAGCGGGAGAGAGCATGTTGCTCGCCCCGACTGCCAGCTGCCCGAAACGCACAGCGCATACGCCTGAGGGCAAACTCGTGCAAGAGGCCGTTGTCGCCTCGGATAGCTCTCTCCCGCGGAGGATGCCGGAGGATCTGCTGAGATGTAACGTGCAATCTACACTGGATGTCATGAACGGATGCGCACTTCTTTCGGGGAGACGTAAGACTCGGGTACGGGGGACTCGGGTTGGCCTGACGGGGGCCATCATAAAAATGACGAGACCCAATCTGAAATTTGACGCGGGCTCCCGCTGCAGACATCCCACGAAAACAGGACCGTCAAAATTCAGGATGCGCTCGTCAAAAAAAATCGGCAAACCCGAGTTCCGGCTTACCCGAGTCTTACGGTCTCCCGATTCTTCCTAAAGGCCAGGAAAAGGGCTTCCTGTGGAGCCCCGGCCAGCGGGATTCTCATTCGATCACGGCGCTGCCCTCCACCTTGTCGATCGCCAGCAGGCCGCAGAGCACCACGCTAGTGTCGGTACCCTGCCACACCTTCGCCTGATAGCGCGGCCCGGCGCCGTGCACCGGCCGCGCCCTCTCGACGACGCAGACCTTCTGCCCGCTCGAGGGGCTCAGCACGCTGACCCTCCTGCTGCGGAAGTCGCCCTTGAACACGAGCAGCAGCCTGCCGTCCTGCCCGCGCAGCGCGTACCGGCTGGTGCGCGCGGAGTCCTCGAGGGCACACGCAACCGCGGGGAGGGTGAGGCTCGCCCGCCTGGGCGGGCATGGGAGGAGGAGGAGGAGGAGGAGGAGGAGGAGGAGGAGGAGGAGGAGGAGGAGGAGGAGGAGAAGGGAGGAGGAGGAGGGCGAGGAGGGAGGAGGGAGGGAGGGAGGGAGGGAGGGCCGGGCAGCATCGGCCAGCACCGCAGCAGGAGATCGACGGTCGGATCGCAGCGCGCGCGTCGGATCGGGCCGCCTCGGCGCGGCGTCGGAGGCGGAGCGGACGTGGAGGCGCCAGAGTGCACCACGGCGGCGTGCGAGCATCGGGTCGGGCGAAAGGGGGGGATAGTAAAGGGGGGGGGTGAGAATCAGCTCACGTAGCTGATTTTCCCGGCGCTTTCGCCCGACCCGAGAGCAGTGGGCTGCATCGCATCGTCGGAGCACCGGAATCGGGTCGGATCGGGCCCGCCGGAGTCGATGCCGGACCGATCGGGACGGGTCGCCCAGCTTCGCACTTCGCGTCGCACGGAGCGCGCCATCTTCGCGCCCTCCGCCCCAGAGGAGAATCACTGTCCCACCCAGCCGACGAAGCGCACCTGCCATCGGGCAGCCCAGGAAAGGAAGAGGCCGACTGCGAGGCTCGACGAAGCCCCCCGACAGTGGAAGCCCGACCTTTAGAGCGAGGAGGCCTGCCACTCACCGGAGGCTCCGGGAGGCCCTTGGAGCCTCTGGAGCAATCACAACCCTCGGCGGCTCCTGGCAGCTCGGTGCCTCTGGAGCAGCTTCAACCGCGAGTGCCCCCAGAGCAGCCCGTCGGGGATCTTCTGACCCGGGTCAATGCAGGACCAGGTCGGTCAAGCATTGCACGATCCTGCAGGCTCCTGCACGCCGGCCCGGGTCAGTGCAGCCCGAGCCCTGCAGGATCCTGCAGGGTCCAGCACTCTGACCGACCCCTGCTTGCCTTGTGGATGCCACGACAATGGACACCCTAACAGTCCTATGATCGAAATAAAGATGTTTGTAAAATGTCGGACAATGCCCCCGGAAATGTTTAAAACGTGTTCTTTACATCTTTAAGAAAGTTTTCACACATGTTCTGGACATCCGGACACTATCTGGCAGCATGCCTCCTCTCCACCGATCGCCCTCCACGGTGCCTGCCTCGACCCCCGCCTCTTCGGCTGCCCCGTTAAAACGGGGCTAAGATCGGGATGAATCGCTCCAGAGCGTTCCGGAGCGCTCTCAGAGCGCTCCGGAACGCTCTGAGAGCGGCCGCGGCGCCCAAGACATCCTCCAAACCCGCCGATTCTCAGAGATTTCGAGCTACCCCGATCCGATTTTGCCCCGACCTTCGCGTCGTTTGCCCCGCGTCCTCCCGCGACAGCGTGCCGAACACGGAGCCGTCCGGCCGGCAGATCTGCGGCATGCCTGGCGGGCGGCGCGCGCCGCGGAGCGCGAGGGCGCGAGGGGGGCGAATCCCAGACCCCCTCGAGTTATGAAAAAATCGCGACGGGAGGTTTTTCAATTTTTTTTGCCTTTGGGGGCCCTTACCGGCCCTCGGGACCGTCAAAAAACGACTCAGGACGAAAAACCGGTCCCCGGGAAGGGGTCGAGACCTCGGGGGGTCGACGTCATGAAAAAATCATGACGTCGGGGGTCTGTGATGGGCGGCCGCCTCCGCGGAGAGGCCGCCCGCCTCCCGACTCGCCGTCGCTCGCACGTCCCTCCCCGGTGCACCTGTCGGCTCCGTGCGTGTATCTGTGCTTGTGTCGGGTCGGGCGAAAGGGGGGGATAGCAAAGGGGGGGGTTGAGAATCAGCTCACGTAGCTGATTTTCCCGGCGCCTCCCGGCGCCGGAGGCGCCCATGTATCGAGGAATGGGCCCCTCGGTGAGGCCGAAACCAGCTGCATGCAGCAAATTTCGTAACCCTCCCTTTCCCAATCCCCCCCTTTCGTCCGGCCCGCTTGTGGATGACACGACAGTGGACATCCTAGCAGTCCTGTCATTGAGATTAGAGTGTGATTCAGATGTCGGAAAAATGTTCTAAGCATGGCTTGCACAAGATTTCTTACATGTCTAAAACATGGTTAACACATGTTCTAGACATTTGGAAATTATTTGGAAACATGCTTCCTCTCCACTGATCGTCCTCCCCAAATTTATGCCCCAAATGGCCCATGGTCATGCCGAAAACAAAATGCACGCGTCCGAGCGATGCCAGGCTGAGGGCGACGCGCGGGCGCGGGGACTTCTCCGGGGGGGGGAGGGGCGGTCCCCTCCAGAGAGGGAGTCCGCTGCTCGGCGGCGAGCGATAATTAAGGGGGGAAATGAGAAGGAGAAGGCCTTCTCAGAAGCCGGCGGGACTCCTCGGAAGCCCCCGCGCCCTCCGAGAAGTTTCTTCTCTGTCTTCCGGGAGGGCTCGCAAGACTCCTCAGAAGGCCGGGGACTTCCGATCCGTCTGAGAAGGCCCGCTCCTGCTCGCTCCCCCCCCGGGCTGGGCAGGATTCGACTTCCTCCAACGGCAGCCTAGGAGGAGGAGGAGGAGGAGGAGGAGGAGGAGGAGGAGGAGGAGGAGGAGGAGGTGGAGGAGGAGGTGGAGGAGGAGGAGGAGGAGGAGGGAAAGGGGGGAGAACGAGGACGAGCGGCAGGGTGGAAGACCTGCGAAGTTGACGCAGACGCCGCAGACGACGACGGCGACGGGGGGCGAATCGGGGCTCGCCGCCGGGCTGTCCTCTCCCGGCGGACGTTGAACGGCACGCGGCGAGCCTGTCCACCACCCCGGGGGGGAGGGGCCCGTTCCTGGGCGGCCCGAGAGCGTGTGCACGCCTGACGCGCTGCGCGGTGGCACGGCCTCCCGGCCGCCCTTGGGGCGGGCGCCCCCGACGGCGGAGAAGCTTTCATGTTTACTCTCTTGCACAGGGTGCCTAGGAGCTCCGACCACTTTCTTCCGCGTCGCACCTCCCCCCCCCCTCCCGCGTCCCCAGCGCCAGTGTGGGACCCCCGCGCCGTGGCTCTCTGCCCCGAGCCCCCCCGCGTCCCCAGCGCCCCAGCGGGAGCCCCGCCCACTGCCCCCTCCGCCGCGAACGCTTTGTTCCGCGTCGCGACGCACACCACCTCCCCCAACCTCCCTCCCCGCGCCCCCAGCGCCAGAGTGGGACCTCCGCCCCGTGCCCCCTCCGCCCCGACAATTTGATTCCGCGTCACGACGCACACCACCTCCACCCCTCCCCCCCGTCCCCAGCGCCCCAGTTGGACCCCCGCCCCGTGGCCCTCTGCCCCAAGCCCCGCCCAGTGCCCCCTCCGCCCCGACCATTTTATTCCGCGTCGCGACGCACACCACCTCCCCCCCCTCCTCTCCGCGCCCCCAGCGCCCCAGTGGGACCTCCGCCCCGTGCCCCCTCCGCTCCGAGCACTTTATTCCGCGTCGCGACGCACACCACCTCCCCCCCTCCCCACCCCACCTGGGATTCGGGCCCCCGTTGCTGCCCCGAGGGACGATTGTTCTTGCCCCCCTCTTCCCTCCTCCTCCACCTCCTCCGCCTCCCTCTTCTTTTTTGTGCAAGGGCCCAAGGCAACGTGCCACTTGTATACCGATCCTCGTCCGTTGATGCACAGAAGGCCGCGTCCTCACCCTCCTCCTCTTCCTCCTCCTCCTCCTCCTCCTCCTCCTCCTCCTCCTCCTCCTCCTCCTCCTCCTCCTCCTCCTCCCCCTCCTCCTCCCCCTCCTCGCCTCCTCGCCCCTGGCCTCCTCTTCCTCCTCCTCCCTCCCTCCCCATCCAACAAGTTCTGGGCGCCCGCTGGGCGCCTCCTCGGCCCTTGTGCACCGCGTCTGTGCGCACAATGCCCATCGGCCTGCCGTCGGCCTGCTCCACGCGCATGCAGCACTCGGCTCCCGGCCGGCGCTCGTCGACGAGGACCCTGCTGATCGGCTCGCCCTGTGAGCTGAGGATGTCGAACGACGTCTCCTGTCGGCTGCACGCAAGGAGCGGCGCTGGGCAAAATTGACCCGTGGTGTGCGGCCTGCCGACCGTTGTACGGCAGGTCCGTGTCGTGTCGACCCCGGAGTTGGTTCCTGACACTGCTGGGATCGTTCAAACTTGAACGATCGGCCTTTTCAAGAAGGCCAGATCGTTCAAGGATGGGCCGATTCTAGGCCACAAGCGGCGTTCAACCTTACACGCGCACGCTGGGGTCGCCGCCGGTCGGCACGACGCAAACCTGCCGTATGCGATGCAGCAGTGGCGGGGCCCGCGCCCCCCGAAAGCCACGCACCAGAGGCCACTCCGAGCGAAGGGCCACTCCAGCACGCCTTCTCTGAGTACCTCAATAGTTCTGGTCCCCCGGACTACAGGGGCCCCCCGGCTTTCAAGGGCCCCTCCCCCGGACTACAAGGGCCCCCCCCCCGGACTACAGGGACCCCCCCCCGGACTACCAGGACCCCCCCCCGGACTACAAGGGCCCCCCCCCCGGACTACAGGAACCCACCCCCGGACTACAATGACCCGGAAGCAAGGAACAAAAACTTGACAAGGGACAGGAAACGAGGAACAAAACTTGAAAAGCGAAAGGGGGCGGGAGGGGGAAGGGAGCACCCCGACCCCTCCCGGACTCAAGGCCCCCCCCCCGGACTACAAGGCCCCCCTTCCGGACTACAAGGCCCAAAAAACCCACCCCGGACTACAGGGGCCCAACCCCCGGACTACAGGGGCCGCCCCCGGACTATTGCGCACCCCAGAACTATTGAGGTACTCAGAGTTGCCGATCCTGCCGCTGCGCCGTGATGACCTCCGGCAGGACGAACACGATCTCCCACCCCTCAGGCACAACCAGCTCCTGAGGGGCAACGACAGGGAAGGACTGGCTCAGGGGTGGAGCATCGCGCTGGAATCGGCGATGCATGGCCGATGGATCGGCGGTAGGCCCTCGAGGGCGACACGGCACGGCCCCGGGCGGGGCGGGCTGTTGGGCCCTCATGGGCGATCGGTGGGCCCTCTGGGGCCAATGCACCCCCCCCCCCCGCCTCCCCCAACGCCCATCCCAGGCCCCCCCCCCTGCCTCGCGCTGCCCTGGAGCTCTCCTCGCACAGCACCCCCGCTGCGCCCCCGCGCCCGCCGCCCGGGCTGGCGGCGCCCCCGGAGCTCGCGCTCGCCGTGCTCTCCTCCTGCAGGCCGTGCTGCGCCGGCGCGGCCGAGCCCGCCGAGCTGTCCAGCGGGCCCGCCTCCGGCGCGGGCGCCCGCGCGGCGGGGCCCCCACCGCTCCTCGCGCCGCCGCCCGGCCGCGCCCCCGGCGGCGACGGGCACGGCCCCAGGGTGGGCCGCACGCTGTCGAGCGCCGCGCGCTCGAAGGGGCCCCGCCGCGCGGCCGCCGTCTGCGGTGGCGACCCCGGCGGGCCCCCGGCGGCGCGGAACGGGCTCTGCGGCGGGCTCGCTTCGCTCGGGGGCTGGCTCTTGATCTGCGGCGGGCCGAAGTGGGCGTCCTTCAGCAGGAGGGACAAAAACACACAGACACATCGAATCGACGATTCCCCAGAAATATGAGAAAATATGGGCAGTGGGGGGGAAGACGGAAACCCAGAAAATATGGGAAAATATGGGGAACCTTTTTATTTGTGTATTTATTTGTGTGTCCCAGGGCCCCTTCAGTCCTGGGAGGCGCCCCGGATCATGCACACCATCCCGAGCACGAACCCGCCGATGATGGCGGCGGTGAGCCCCAGGAGGCCCTTGGTCACGGGGTTCTTCCAGGCGGCCACCTCCACGACCTGCTGAGCATCGTGGAGCCGACCTCTATCCCCTCTGGCGTGGCCTGAGCCCCGCTGGCCTCTTTATCCCTAGACAACGATACCTATACGACCACCCTTCGGGTGATAAGGAGGTTGTGCGGGGGGGAGAGGGGGGGAACCAACATCTGACTCAATCGATCTCACTATCGATCTCACTCAACGGGACACCGCGGGACACTCGTCGATCTCACTATCGATTTTACAATCGATCTCCCTCAACGGGACACCAGGGGCCACCACGGGCCACCACGGGACACCGAGGGACACCTCTCGATCTCACTATCGGTCTCACTATCGATCTCACTATCGATCTCACTCAACGGGACACCATAGGTCCGGGACACCACATCGATCTCACTATCGATCTCACTATCGATCTCACTCAACGGGACACCGCGGGACACCACGGGACACCTGTCGATCTCACTATCGATCTCACTCAACGGGACACCAAGGGACACCACGGGCCACCACGTAGCACCACATCGATCTCAGTATCGATCCCACTATCGATCTCACTATCGATCTCACTCAACGGGATACTACGGGACACCTGTCGATCTCACCATCGATGTCACTATCGATCTCACTTTTTGGGACACCATGGGACACCACGGGCCACCACGGGCCACCACGGGACACCTGTCGATCTCACTATCGATCTCACTATCGGTCTCACTATCAATCTCACTATCGATCTCACTATCGATCTCACTTTTTGGGACACCACGGGACACCACGGGATACCGCGGGACACCGCGAGCCACCGCCGGACAGACGGACGGACGGGCGGGCGGGGGAGAATGATTTGTCTTGACTTCGCCCTAGCAACGGCGGACACCATAGGACACCACGGGACACCACGGGATACCGCGGGCCACCGCCAGACGGGCGGGAGGGGGAGAATCATTTGTCTCGACTTCGCCCTAGCAACGGCGGGTTCATGCCTCTCGCGCGCCCACGCAGCTTCGCCTCGCCCGCACGCACGACACGAACGAAACGAAACGATTTCCCGGTTGGGGGCCTCCGTTCCACTGCGATCTCACCCCCCAACCTCCGATAAGCTGTTCCAGAGGGGCCCATACCCAACTGGGGTGGTGGGATGGTAGGGCTGAGATATTATGGCCCAGGGGGTAGGTTCGTGGATGCCATGACAATGGACACTCTAGCAATCCTATCATTGAATCAAACATACGCTCAAAATGTGTGAAACCTCCCTGTAGGAGACCACCCTTTCGGTGAGAACGGCCCAGGACCGAATCCGAAGGACCTGGACCTGCAAAAATGACGGCCGCGGCGCCCTCTCCTTGAATCGACTTCCACAGGGATAGGCTCAACGATACATACTGACCTGAGTCCTGTCCCCAACTGGGGTGGTGGGATGGTGGGGCTGAGATGCCATGGCACAGTGGAGATGGGGGATCTTGGCCATCGCTCGGACGTCCACTCCCCGTGCCTTTTAAACTTCGGTTTCGTGCGTGGCTTTCTCGCAGGATGCTCCAAATCATAACCCCACCTATTGCTCCACAAAAGCACGGGATGCTCCTCAGAATCCCCTGCCGCCCCCAGAAGGAGGGGCAGGGGAGGAGGAGGAGGATGGAGGAGGAGGATGAGGAGGAGGAGTAGGGGAGAACGAGGATGAGGAGAGGAGGAAGAGGAGGAGGAGGAGGAGGAGCAGGAGGAGGAAGAGGAAGAGGAGGAGGGGGCTAGGCTCCACGACACCGACCTCAGCCCTGGTCTGGTTCTGGGCGGGCCGCGAGGCCAGGCCCAGCTCCGTGGCGCCGCGCTCCCGCCGCGCCGCCCGCTCCCGCGGCGCGGCCCGCGAGGCCGCCCGCCGGCGGCCCGGCGGGCTCTCCTGCCGGCTGCACGCAAGAGCGTCGTCGTCGTCGTCGTCGTCGTCGTCGTCGTCGTCGTCGTCGTCGGCGTCGTTCTCGTCGTCGTCGTCGTCGTCGTCGTCGTCGTCGGCGTCGTCGGCGTCGTCGTCGCCCCCCTCATTCCCGCCCTGGGCAGGAGTGACCTCTGCTGCGCGGTCTGCCGTCATCACACGCGGCGTGACAGTTGCGGCCCGTGAGCTGCATTCTGACTACCTACCAGACCACCCCAACCCAACCCGAAGACACGAATTTGATCCTAATTTCGGGTTGGGGGGGGTACGGGGACCATGTGTTTTTTCGATGTTCCCCGATCCCCCCCCCACTGGAAATGGAGGGCAAAGTGAAGCCTTCGGGTTGGGGTGGTTTGGTGGGTGGTGACATTCTGGTCCTCCCGCGCGCCCCCCCCCCACGAGAGCAGCGCAGCAACCAAGGTCACTCCGGCGAAGGGTCCCTCTTGCGTGCCGCCGCTCCTGGATCCCAAGCTTCTCCAGCTCTGCCAGCTCCTGGTGGACGGCCTCCTCGGCTTGCCACAGGGCGGCCAGCGCCGCGTCTTCGTCGGCAGCTTCCTGTCGCCCGCGGGCCTCGTCGGCTGATCTGCTGTCCGCCCAGGAGGAGTAGTCGTAACCGTTGCCGGCAAACGGTGCCATGGCGTCGACGCCGAAGCCATCTTCCTGCCAAGCTGGCCCAGAGTCGGCCAAGTCTGGGCGCGTCAGCTTCACCCGGTGCTGAAACAGCATGTGCTCCTGGTTGGCCTGGCCTGGCAGGCCGTCCCGCGGCCAAAGCTGCACGCGGGTCGCCATCGCCGCCAACACGGCAGCGCATGTTGGGATGCCCAGCGCTCCTCTGGCGGGGATCATCCCGCCTGGCACGGTGGAGTCAAAGCTGTCCGCGCCGGCATGTCTCAGGCCAAATGTCTACGGGCCTTCGTCCCTCCACCTCAAGCATGGGCAGGTAGACCAGGAGGAGCAGGATGAGGCGGATGTGGAGCAGGGGGAGAAAGCGGGGGAACAGGAGGAAGAGGAGGAGGAGGACGACGACGACGATGAGGACGGGAATGAGGAGTAGGAGGGCTGGATCGGCAGGAGGATGCGGTGGAGGCGATGGAGGTGGTGGAGGGGGACGCGAATGAGGAGGAGAAGGAGGCGGGGAGCTCCTGCGAGGACCCTAAGCAAGATCCGAACTGCCAGAAGCAGGGGCGAGAAGCGCGGTGATGCCGCGGTCTGATGTGGCCGGCGCTCGTGGAGGCCAGGGGTCCGAAGCGGGGGGGCACCGGCGCCCGTGCGACACGACTTCCTCGCCGGGCACGTGCTCGGCGGCAGAGGCGCCGCCCGCGGGAGGCAGCAGCGCAGCGACGGGCCCAAGTCGCGTGCGACGTCGCGCCCCGCGCTCCGCCATTCGCGACGCGCGCGCGCGCCTCCGCGCCCTCGCGCCGCCCCTCCGCCTCCTCCTCCTCCTCCTCCTCCTCCTCCTCTTCCTGCTCCTCCTCCCCCCTCCTCCTCCTCCTCCTCCTCCTCCTCCTCCTCCCCCTCCCCCCCTCAAAAAATCATCCTCCTCCTCTCCTCCTCCTCTCTCCTCCTCCTCCTCTCCTCCTCCTCCTCCTCCTCCTCTCCTCCTCCTCCTCCTCTCCTCCTCCTCCTCCTCTCCTCCTCCTCCTCCTCCCCTCCTCCTCTCCTCCCCGTCCTCCTTCCTCCTCCTCCTCCTCTCCTACTTCCTCCTCCTCTCCTCCTCCTCCTCCTCCTCCTCCTCCTCCTCCTCCTCCTCCTCCTCCTCCTCCTCCTCCTCCTCCTCCTCTCCTCCTCCTTCCTCCTCCTCCTCCTCCTCCTCCTCCTCCTCCTCCTCTCCACCTCCTCCTCCTCCTCCTCCTCCTCCTCCCTCCTGCCTCTCTCCTCCTCCGCCTCTCCTCCTCCTCCTCCTCCTCCTCCGCCTCCTTCCTCCGCCTCCTCCTCCTCCTCCTCCTCCTCTCCTCCTCCCTCCATCCCCGCCGCCTCCTCCTCCTCCTCCTCCTCCTCCGCCGCCCCCCCCGGGGGAAGGACAGCTCTCCAGCCCAGGCCGCGCCGCGCGAAGCCCAGCTGCCTCCGCGCCCCCGCGGGCGACCCCAGGGCGGAACCTAAACGGTGCTCTTCGTTTCCCCTTTTGTTCCCAACCATCCTGTGGTGTTGGGTCCTCGTTTTGAAGAGACGGTGCCCCGCGTCCTCTCCTCCTCTCCTCCTCCTCCCCCTCCTCCTCCCTCCCCTCCCCCTCCTCCCTCCTCCCCCTCCTTGCCTTTTGTTTTCGTTGTCCCTCGCTCTGGTCTCGCATCCGCCCCTGCCGCAGAACGAAGCCGAAACGAAAGCGGCCCACGAAATCGCCCAAAACACACTGCTCTGGTCCGGCCCTGGGATCCTGGCGCGGCCGTGCGGAGGCCGCCTCTGGCACGCGCAGCGCCCTCTCCTGGCGACTCCGAAGGGTATGGCTTGCAGAGGGTGCGGTTTGCAACTGGCACCCTGGGGGGCACCCTGGGGGCGGGCGGGGGCCCCGACAGAGCACTCCGCCGCGCCCCGAGGAGGCCCGACGAGGACAGTGCCGCGCCACCCGGGTCCCAACGGCGCCGATCGCAAACCACACCCCGGCGTAACCTCACCCATTGTAGCCGCCGACTCTCGCTCCGCCCGCGCGCCGCCCGGCGAGGCCGCGCGCTTCCGGCCCGGGCGGACCACGGCGCCTGAAGTCGGGCCTGTCCCCCTACAGGGGGATTTTCGAGGAAAAATAAGAACTACACCCCCCAAATACCCCAAAAAGGTCCACAGGAATACTCAAAGAAGTCCCCAGACTATCCTTGGACCACTTTTGGGCTATCTTTGGGGTATTAAATATTTTTTAAAATAAAAAATAATAAAATACAAAAAATAAATAAAACAAAAAAAAAAAAAAAACGTCGAAACTCCCCCCGTAGGGGGACACGCCCGACTTAAACGGAGCCCCCGCCGCCGCCTCTCCCGCGGGGGGGGAGCCTGCAGCGCGGCGCGCCGCCTCGGCGGCCCGCCCCGCCCAGGGCGGGGGGGGGGGGCCTCTGGGAGCCCTCCGGCCTCGCAGCTCCCCGGCGTGCCGCCGCCCGGGCGCCCATTTCTCCCGGGCATTTTTCGCGGTGCTTCGGTGCGTGTTTTTGTTTGTGTTGCTCGATGCTCCAGGGTGGTCCTCGACGGTCCTCGCCGAGGAAGAAAATTCACACGTCCGAGCGATGCCAAGCCAGGAGGTCTCCGGAGATCTCGCGGGGAAGGCCCCCGAAGGCCTGAGCGTGCTGGAACGCCTCAGGGGGGGGGGGAAACACACACACACACAGACACGAGTAATCGTCGACTCCCAGGAGAATATAGGCCTGCAGACGGCCCCTCCACCACCCCCCGATCGCGGCGACAGCGGGAGGGGTCCCAGAGGATCCCAGACCACAGAAATCTCCCAAAAGGAAGGGCACATGTCCAAAGAGGCCGAAAACATTCAAACAATGATTGAAACAAGCAGCAAACATGCAAACCTCGTCCTCCTGCTGCTGCGGCTGCTCCGCCTCAAGAAGTCTCCTGAACCCGTCAAGGCCTCCTTCAGAATTGACAAGCACACCCCTCCGAGTGAAGTCGAAAGCTCAATTTTGGAGGCTTGGGACTCTCTGGAATTGTAGCATTCCCCAGGAACCTCTCAAGCTCCTGAGAAAACTCGATCTAAAAACACTTGACAAATCCCCTCCATCCCCTCCTCCTGATCCGTAACTACGCATCGTCGCACCACCAGACGAGTCGATAGGGTGTGCCAAGCAATTCGTCGGAGAGTTCCTCTGAATTTCGGATCATGACGCTTCAGATCCTAAGTAACAACTGCGCGGATGAACGGCGGGTTGTTTTCAATGTGTGGCTCTCGCCTTAGCGCCGCGCACGTTCACGCTGAACACCTTCAACAACTACGCACACGAACGGGGCACAGGTCGTTCCCGTGCAAAACGCGGCTGCTGGCTCTTGCCATAACGCCGCGCACATTCATCGCACGGATAAAGGGCGCCCCCCCGCTTGAGACTCTACACTTCCCCCACACCGAAAATGAACACGCATAGCAATCACACAGACGAAGGCCCTGGGGGCCGTACCGAGAGGCCCAAATCACTGACCGGCCTGAAATACTTATCATATGTATCTTTTAGAACGGGGGGGCGTCCACGACGGCCAGGAAGCCCCCCCAAATCATCCCAAGACAGCGCCCAAGAGCAATCCGAGAAGACCCCACGCCCCAAGAGAGAGAACTCGAAGTGGGCGCTGCGCCCATCTACACCTAAATGGCCTCTGAAACCGCCTCCAA
>CAUYUJ010014983.1:960492-990717 GCA_963575745.1 Prorocentrum cordatum | reverse complement strand
GACTACGACTACGACGACGACGACGACGACGACGACGACGACGACGACGACGACGACGACGACGACTACTACTACTACTACTATTTATCCTCATCCTCATCCTCATCCCCTCCGCCTCGTCTTCCTCCTCCATGCCCACCTCGCTCCCTTTCTCTGCCTCCTGCCTCCCCCCTCGCACCACCACCCCTCCCTCCTCCAGCCTCCTCCTCCTCCTCCCACTGCGCCGCCCCGCCTGCCCAGCACGCCAACCCTAGGGGGCCACATGCGAACCCTACCCCTACCCCCCACGACTTCTGAGGGGGAGGGTGGGGTTCCCTTCGTTCGGGAGCCCGAGGTAGTGAACCAACACCCTCCCCTCAGAAAGTCGTGGGGGGTAGGGGTTGGTTCGCATGTGCCAGAAGCGGCGGAGCGGCAAAAGAGGGGGGTTGTCCAAGTGGGGGGGGTGCACAGCATGACCGGCCGGCATTCGTGCTGCGGCCCAGCGGTCGGGGGCCAGGGACCACGTAATGAATAAGAAGGGGCGCATGACTCTGGGAAAATATCATGGACCCCGCCATGATATCCACCCCCCTAGTCATCACCCCCCTCTTTTCCGCTCCCGACCCCTCCAGCACGCCAACCCCGCCCCCCCCCGGGCCTCCAAGTACGAGTCCACCGTGCCCTGGTGCACGCCCATGATCTGCCGGAACATCTCGTCCTCGCCCCCGGAGGCGGGCCGGGGGATCGCCGGAGGGAGAGAGGGCGGCCTCGAATCGGGGCGCCGACGCCATGCAGGGGAAGAGGCCCCGGCAGAAGCAGGCAGCCGCGCGCCGAGGCGGAGGCGCGCCAGAGGCGAGGCCCCCTCTCTGGAACGCCCTGTCTGGGCGCTGGGTGCTGGTGCAACAACCTTACCATTTGGACGCCCTGTTTGGGCGCTGGGTGCTGGTGCAACAACCTTACCATCCGACGAGGAACGCATGCGCCCCTCTGCGGCCCCAGAGGCTCTCTTGCAGAGGCTCCGGCCCCTTCTCCCAAAGGGCTCTCGGGCCCCGGACGATTCCCTTGATGGCCCTAGGTTTGGACGCCCGAAATGGGTACGGAAAGAATGGGTACGATGCCCAACAACAAATGTTGTCCCAAACCAACAGCGGCCGCTGTTGGGCAGGCGGCCTCCTGCCTCGAATGGACACAGGCCGCGGCGGCGCGGACAGTGAGCCCTGTCCAGAATGAACAGGAACTGCTGTTGGGCATCGTACCCATTCTTTCCGTGCCCATTTCGGGCGTCCAGATGCCATGCGCCCCCCCCCCAAAGGCTCCGCGTGGCCGGCTTCGCCAACCCTCTGGACGTGCCAACGTGGACCCCTCCTTCGGGGTGAAGTCAATGCGCAAAAAAAAAAAGAAGATGCGCGACAAGGATGCAATTGCCTTGGAAGGCCATGTCGACACTTTCCGAGCGTGGCGCGGCCAGCGAAAGGGGCCGTGGGTCCTAAGGAAAGGCTCCAAGGATAACCTTAGAAAAACGCTCGTTCTTACTATCCGTGTTGACTGTACGCCTTCGCTGAGGGGGGGCCTGGGGAGGGCCCTGCGGTAAGGGCGCTCCAAGGCTGCTCAAGGTTCTGGGGGGCACCAGGGGGCCCGCAAGGGTCTCTGGAGGACTGCACTGGGGCCGATACGCCCAAACACCTCGATCCCCAATCTCCCCTCCTCGTCGTCGTCGTCGTCGTCGTCGTCGTCGTCGTCGTCGTCGTCGTCGTCGCCGTCGTCGTCGTCGTCGTCGTCGTCGTCCTCGTCCTCGTCCTCGTCCTCCTCCTCGTCCTCCTCCTCCTCTCGCTACCCCCCCCGCCAGCGTCCCTGCCCCCACTGGCGCCCCCGAGTGGTGCATGCGTGGTCGAACCGATCGAACCGATCGACAGCTCTGCCCTCCCCCCGGAAAGTCGTGGCCCCCAGGCCACCACGTGGCCCGCAGAGGGGCCACTGGGGCACAGCCGACTGCCGCCGCGTTGGGGGCCCTCGCCGAGCTTCGGCCGCTGGAGGGGGCCCGGGCCCCCGAAACGAAGCCGCGGCCAGCATACGAGGCCCGCCGGCAGCCGACTATGCAGTCGGGGCGTTGACCTAAGGAACCCTAAATAAGGAACGAGGCCCCTTCTTTCCATAAGTTAACCTTCGATTTCCTGTCGAAAACCTACGGACAGCCTGAGGCAAGCTGAGAAACACTTAAAGGAACACCGAGCCCCTCCCCAACGACAAGGGTTCCTTCTTCAGGGCCCCGACTGTAAGGGGGCTCCCGCGGAGCGGGGTGCGCCTCTCCTGGGCCGGCGAGCGCGCACGACGGGCGCACGCAGGGGCGGGGGGTGGGGGCCGAACAGTTCCACAGGCCGCCCCCTCTCCCGCTCCCCCCGCTCTCCCCCTCTGATCGTTCGCACCCTTCCTGGGCGGGGGGGAGGAAAGAGGGAAGAGGTGGACCTGCATGGCTGAAGGGGCCCTGGGACGCACAAACAGATAGACACAAAGAACAGGATCCCCCACATGCTCCCCTATGTTCTGGACTTCTGTCTTCCCCAAACTCCCCATCTTTTCCCAGGATCTTCTGGGGAATCGACGATGACTCGTGTCTGCGTGTTCCTTCCCCTCCTGAAAGAGGTGGACCTGCACTGCATACGCCGGGGGGACAGACCTGCGACGGGGCCGCGCCCGGGGCCGACTCTTCGCGCTGCCAGGGCGGCGAGCGCGTGCAAGGTCACGACGCAGTGCAGGCAGGAGGAGGAACGAAGAGCGGCCCCCAGCAGGGGAGGGAGGGGCAGGGGGGGGGGGGGGGGGGGGGAAGGTGGGGGTGGGAGGGGAGGGGAGGAGGGAGGGGAGGGAGGGGAGGAGGGGAGGGGAGGGCGAGGGAGGGGAGGCGAGGGGAGGGAGGGGAGGGGAGGGGAGTGGAGTGGAGGGGAGGGGAGGGAGAGGGAAGGGGAGGGGAGGGAGGGGAGGGAGGGGAGGGGGAGGAGGAAGAGGATGAGAGGGGGGGGAATGGGCGAGGGACTCGCCCTCGCGCGGACGTCCTGCCCC
Organism: Prorocentrum cordatum; assembly: GCA_963575745.1. NCBI lineage: Eukaryota > Dinophyceae > Prorocentrales > Prorocentraceae > Prorocentrum > Prorocentrum cordatum. The sequence goes on along the minus strand of CAUYUJ010014983.1, from coordinate 987,684 downwards.
GTGCCTCTTTCGCCTCGTGCGTGTGTGTGGTGGTTGTGTGTGTGTGGGTGTGTGTGTGTGTGTGTGTGGTGTGTGGGTGTGTGTTTTGGGGGTGTGTGTGAGTGTGTGTGGTGTGTGTGTGTGTGTGTGTGGGTGTGTGTGCGTGCGTGTGTGTGTGTGGGTGTGTGTGTGTGGTGTGTGGGTGTGGGTGTGGGTGTGGGTGTGGGTGTGGGTGTGGGTGTGGGTGTGGGTGTGGGTGTGGGTGTGTGTGTGGGTGTGTGTGTGTGGTGTGTGTGTGTGTGTGTGTGTGTGTGTGTGTGTGTGTGTGTGTGTGTGTGTGTGTGTGTGTGTGTGTGTGTGTGTGTGTGTGTGTGTGTGTGTGTGTGTGTGTGTGTGTGTGTGTGTGTGTGTGTGTGTGTGTTTTACTCGAGGGTCCAGGGGCGGTCCTCGACGGCTCTCGCCGAGAGGAAATGCCCAGCACACGTCCGAGCGATGCATGCCAAGGGGAGGGAGGAGAGGGGAGGGGAGGAGGAGAGGAGGAGGAAGGAGGAGGAGGAGGAGGAGGAGGAGGAGGAGGAGGAGGAGGAGGAGGAGGAGGAGGAGGTGGAGGAGGAGGAGGAGGAGGAGGAGGGGGAGGAGGAGGAGGAGGAGGAGGAGGAGGAGGAGGAGGAGGAGGAGGAGGGGAGGAGGAGAGAGAGGAGAGGGAGGGAGGAGGAGGAGGAGAGAGGAAGGGGAGGGGAGGGGAGGAGTGGCCTGGCCCCCCGGGGACAGGCCACGCGCAGGGGCACAAGTGCCCGCTGCCGAACCCGCCAGCCTGGGGACCCCCCTCCTGGCCATCGCTCGGACGTCCACTCCCTGTGCTTTTTTTTTCGGTCTCGTGCGTGGCTTTTCCGCCAAAGGATCAAGGATGCTCCTCGACGGCCCTCGCCGAAAAAAAGTGCACACGCCCGAACGATGCCAGGCCTCTGGCTGGAGGCGGGCCGGCCGCCCCTGTCCCGGGCGCCGGCGCCGGCGTCCCCCCTGGGCGGATGACGGGGGCAGCAACTTCCCAGACCCCCGACGTCATGATTTTCGTCGACCCCCCGACCCAGACCCCCTCGAGTTATGAAAAAATCACGACGGGAGGTTTTTCATGATTTTTGGCCTTTGGGGGCCCTTACCGGCCCTCGGGACCGTCAAAAAACGACTCAGGACGAAAAACCGGTCCCCGGGAATGGGTCGAGACCTCGGGGGGTCGACGTCATGGAAAAATCATGACGTCGGGGGTCTGTGGAGGTCTCGACCCATTCCCCGGGACCGGTAATTCGTCCCGAGTCGCTTTTTGACGGTCCCGAGGGCTGGTCAGGGCCCCCCAGAGGCCAAAAATCGTGAAAAACCTCCCGTCGCGATTTTTTCATACCTCGAGGGGGTCTGGGTCCCCTCTGGGCGGCTGACGGGGGCAGCAAAGAGCCACAGAGGGGGGGGGTTGCTGCGGCGCCGTGGCGAGAACGTGGCTCCCAGGGCCGGGGAGACGCAAGACTTCGGGCTCGGGGGACGCGGGTTGGCCTGACGGGGCCATCGTGAAACTGACGAGACCCCAGCTGGAGTTTCGATCTGAGACTCGGCGCGAGCTCTCGCTGCAGACGTCCCACGAAAAGTGGACCGTCGGAATCCAGAACGCGCTCGCCAAAAGGCGTCGGCAAACCCGACCTTTGGCGCGCTCGAGTCGCACGCTTTCCTGAGAGGTGCTAGCCTGGTCACCTCACCACAATTATGAAGGGGCCCTGGGACACACAAACAAATAGACACAAACAACAGGGTTCCCCATATTTTCTGGATTCTGTCTTCCCCCCACTCCCCCTATTTTCCCACACTTTCTGGGGAATCGACGATTAATTGCATCTGAATGTTATTTCCCCTCCTGGAATTAGCTGAGAAAATTCACTCCCCACCGTGGCGGGAGCCCGCGCCCGAGACGACTCCGTGCTCCGAGCCTCTCTCGCCCCTCACGGGCGCGCTGCCGACCAGGCTCCCCGGAGCTGCCATGGGCTGCTCGCAGCAACTCGCCGTCGCTCGGCCCTCCATCTCTTACCAGCCTGGAACATATCCCTATCCCTATGCTGGGCACCTCCTCATCACGATGCCAATCTCAGGGGTTCCCTTATTTTTTGAGGGCGAATCCCTAAGATTGTCATCGCCTTTTGGTGTGTCAATCTTAGGGATAGGGATACGTTCGAGGCTGGTAAATCTCCCGTGCAACTTTCGGTTTCGCGCCTGTTTTTGTTGGCTCCATGCTCCAGCATGGTCCTCGATGGCTCTCGCCGAGAAAAAAAGTGCACACGTCCGAGCGATGCCAAGGCCAAGGGGGAAGCCGCCGGCAGAGGAAGCGCCGAGCACCCCACTTCGCCGAAGCCGCGAACGCCGCGGGCGGCCCCCCGAGCACACCTGCCAGGCCGGCAGCAGCCTCCTGCGGCCGCAGAAACCAGCAGAAAACCGCCGGCAGCCGCCTGGCACCCTCCCCAGACCCCCTCGAGGTATGAAAAAATCGCGACGGGAGGTTTTTCACAATTTTTGGTCTTTGGGGGCCCTGACCGGCCCTCGGGACCGTCAAAAACGACTCAGGACGAAAAACAGGTCCCGGGGAATGAGTCGAGAACTCGGGGGGTCGACGTCATTAAAAAATCATGACGTCGGGGTCTGGGTCTGAGGCACCTCCGAACACACCGCCGCCGAGACCGCGGCAGGGCGCCGGCAGCCCCCGAGGCACCCTGGAAACCCTGGCCTGGGGCACGGCGAAGCAGCGCGCCCCGCAGGGGCCAGGCACCCGACGAGGAACGCATGCGCCCCTCTGCCGCCCCAGAGGCTCTTGCAGAGGCTCCGGCCCCTTCTCCCAAGGGCTCTCGGCCCCGGACGATTCCCTCGATGGCCCTAGGTTTGGACGCCCGAAATGGGTACGGAAAGAATGGGCACGATGCCCAACAACAAATGTTGTCCCAAACCAACAGCGGCCGCTGTTGGGCGGGCGGCCTCCTGTCTCGAGTGGACACAGGCCGCGGCGGCGCGGACAGCGAGGCCTGTTCAAAATGAACAGGAACTGCTGTTGGGCATCGTACCCATTCTTTCCGTACCCATTTCGGGCGTCCAAGCTGGGGCCCCCGAGGCCGAAACCGACGACCAGCGCCGGGAGCAGCAAACCACACGGCCCTCGTGCTGCCACCAGGGGGCGCCGCCCAGAGAAGGAGCGAGAGGGGGCTCTCCCGGCCGCGGCTCCGGGGCCCCCCCTGGCCTGGATCTGCGGGCCTGCCCGATCACAGAGTCTCGAGGAGGAGGAGGAGGAGGAGGAGGAGGAGGAGGAGGAGGAGGAGGAGGCCCTCTGGAGCCCAAAGTGGCCCGCAGCTCAGAGTCTCGACTGCGCCGTCCGAGGCCAAAGGAGGCAAAGGGAGGCCGGGTGTCGGGCCGGGCGACAGGGGGGGATGGCAAAGGCAAAAGGGGGCTCTGAGAATCAGCTCGCGTATAGCTGATTTTCCCGGCGCCTCCCGGCGTCGGAGGCGGCCATGTATCGAGGCATGGGCCCCTCGATGGGGCCGAAACCAGCTGCACGCAGCAGATTTCGTACCCCCTCCTTTCCCAATCCCCCCCTCTCGTCCGGCCCGAGGAGGAGGAGGAGGAGGAGGAGGAGGAGGGAGAGGAGGAGGAGGAGGAGGAGGGGGAGGAGGAGGCGGAGGAGGAGGAGGAGGGAGGAGGAGGAGGAGGAGGAGGAGGAGGAGGAGGCGGAGGAGGGAGGAGGAGGAGGAGGAAGGAGGAGGAGGAGGAGGAGGAGGAGGAGGAGGAGGAGGAGGAGGAGGAGGAGGGAGGAGGGAGGAGGAGGGGAGGAGGGAGGAGGGAGGAGGGAGGAGGGAGGAGGGAAGGAGGAGGAGGGAGGAGGGAGGAGGGAGGAGGGAGGAGGGAGGAGGGAGGAGGGAGGAGGGAGGAGGAGGAGGAGGAAGGGAGGAGGAGGAGGGAGGAGGAGGAGGGCAGGAGGGAGGAGGGAGGAGGGAGGAGGGAGGAGGAGGAGGAGGAGGGAGGAGGGAGGAGGGGAGGAGGGAGGAGGGAGAGGAGGAGGGAGGAGGGAGGAGGGAGGAGGGAGGAGGGAGGAGGGAGGAGGGAGGAGGGAGGAGGGAGGAGGAGGAGGAGGGAGGAGAGGAGGAGAGGAGGAGGGAGGAGGAGGAGGGAGGAGGAGGAAGGAGGGAGGAGGAGGGAGGGGGAGGAGGGAGTAGGGAGGATGGAGAGGAGGAGGAGGGAGGAGGAGGAGGAGGAGGAGGAGGAGGAGGAGGAGGAGGAGGAGGAGGCGCGGCAATAGGAGGGCGTCCGAGTTACGAACGCACCCTACAAACAAGAAGGGGAAATGAGGCCGGGGGCCTCAGAAAGGTGCGAACAGCCACTTTAAAATGTTCCGGCTACCTCATCCCCGGAAGAACGCATAGGAACAGTTATGACGCCACGGACGAATTCTGACCGTCGGTCACTTCTTGACCGGGCGGGTTGCCGGGGGCGGTCCTCGCCTCCCAGCGCCGCGTCCGCGGCCACGAGCGCGGCCACCCTCGCCAGCACCGCCGCGCCCCACGGCAAGCGGCGGCGGAGGCGGTGGCGGCGCGGCCGACGACGAGGACGACGTCGCCGCCGAGGCAGCAAGCGCACACGCACCAGCACCCGTCCCACCGCCCACCGCCTCCTGCAGAGGAAGGGGGAAACCTAACAAACGCCCGCTCCCTTCAGGAGCAAGCCCATCGTGAGACGAGGCCTTATCTCCAGAGCCGCTGGCTCCCGCATGCGAGCCACGGCCATCCAGGCCCAGAGGATCCCCAGTTCGCGGGTGCAGCCCACGAAGAGTGCGGGAGACCTGGGACCGCTCATTCGCCCTCGTCGAGGCGACTTTGGAGCGGCCCTTGCAGGCATCCAAGAGCTTCGGATTCCTGCCCTGGCCCACAATATAGGCCCCGCACTCGAGACAAATGATGGTGGGCCCGTGACTTTCGGCCTCATGGCCACGGGCCCTGTAAAAGGCGACCTCCTCCTCCACCGCCGAACCATCAAGGGAGGGGGGAAGAGGTTGAGGGTCGATGCCAACCTCGTCGGCCGCTTGCATCGCGAGCGCGACGGCGGCCGACGTAGAGGGGCGGTACACATCAGGAGTGAGGGAGAAAAACCGTTCCGCCGCCCCCTTAGAGATAGCCGTGGGCCGGCACTCCTGCAGCCTTGCAGACTTGAGAGACATGGGAGTGCGGGCAAACATATTGCAGCGCACACAGCGGTGCTCCCCAGTCCTGGCGTTCACATGAAACTCATGCTGGACCAACTGCACAACAGGAGACAGTGGCCGCCGTGGAACTACCACCGAGGTTGGCTCGAGGCACCGATGGCACAGAGCAGCCGACTTCTGGGCCACCACCTGGACCATCCAGGCGAACACCTTAGCGTTGGCTTTCGCCTCCTTCAGCTTACGCTTGTGGTAGTCGACTAAAACTTCCCCCACGGCGTGCTTGGCAGCCCCCCACTTGGCGAACATATCTGCCCAACTGTTGCCCACAAAGTTTAAGAAGCTAGCCTCGGGGTCGGCAACAACATCAGCCAGCTTCTTATGGGCAGGGGTCCATTCAAAAGTGGGGCGGCCAGTGGGGTACAAGGCATGGGCTCTGCGCCAGACACTCGCATGAGCCGAGGAAGCATGTTCATTGTGAGGCCCCCAGTTTTGACCAGCACGCACAAAAGACAAATGATCACTAATGACATGGGCGGGCTTCGCGGCGACCTCCAGTCCCTTAGCCGCAGCATAATACTCGGCTCGAGGTACTGTTTGCACCCGGCCTGGAAGTGGGCCGTACAGGGCTCGGAGGGGGAGACCGCTGTCCGAAATCTCCACAACGGCCCATCCGCAGCGGGTGAGACCAGCCACCCCCGACGCCAGGCCAGACCCGTCCGTGAAGATACGCCTCCCCCACGTACCAGACCAGTCCCCCCAACCACAGATTTCGAGGGACGGCTCGACGTCGGGGGGGAAAGGCGGCAGGGGCGGAAGCCCATAGGAAAGGTAGAAACACTCGACCCCGTCAGCACCATTGGCATTAGCGTGCTGGTCAATAATCTCGGCTCTGCGTTCGAGGATCTCTGGAGGGACGAAACTACTGTCCTGTTCGTCGCACTCCTGCAGCATCCCCGGGCAACCAAACCACTGATGAGCATGCGTGCCAACTGCAACTTTGCACACAAAGCATTTGTCATCGCCACGCTTGTTGATGGCAAAGAGACGCACAGGCGGCCAGCAAGCAGCGGCCCACAAAGCTCGCAGAGCACCGCGCCTCGCAGGATTCGCAATGCTCGAGACAGCCGCACGCATCGCCCGAAGCCAGCCCGATTCGCCAGCACTATCGGCGAAATAAGCAAGGATACGCTGCGACTGCCAGCGCTGCAACCCTTCCTCAAGATGACGCTTGACGTCGGCGGGACAGACGTGCAGCAGATCTATCTGGCAGCCAGTCTCATCAGCCAGCACGGTGGGGGAAAGCATATTCCACCCAATCCGAAGCAAAGTGATGAAAGTCGAAGAAATGGGGCCGCGGGCGCCAGCCCAAGAGACCCGGCTTGAAAATCGTTGCTTGATGCATTCCCAAGCTCGCCGAAGCCTACTGGGGCTGACGCGCTGCTGCCAAATCCAAGCCGCATACCGACAGACCAGTAAGGTCGTCGAATCAAAAATTGGATCGTACCGAAAACTAGGCTGAGTAGCCAAGTAAAGAGTTAGGCAGCACATCGACTTCGCCCCCACGAGCCCCCCCGCCATAGTGCGAAGAGTGCGAAGCGCCGTGTCGGACACGCCTGAAACTCCGGCCCCGTGCCCCGCAGATGGCATAAGGCCAGTGCGCCAGAGGCCAGCCACTCGATCTCCGACCGCGCGGCGGAGACTGAGCAGCTTGAGGAGGAGGAGGAGGAGGAGGAGGAGGAGGAGGAGGAGGAGGAGGAGGAGGAGAAGGAGGAGGAGGAGGAGGAGGAGGAGGAGGAGGAGGAGGGGGGAGGAGCATTCTTGAGTCGCGGCGATCACGGGCGTTCTGGGGAGGGGAGGGGGGGGGGGTGCGAGGCGAAGATGTGTCCACGGCCACCGCCAGGGAGCCGACGTCCCGGCACCCCAGCGGGCGGCGGACACGGATACCTTTGGGCCCCCGGGGGCCCGAATGTGTCCCTATATGCACGGTCTGTCGAGGTCCCCAGAGATCGATCCCCCGGGCAGTGGTTTGGGATACATCCCCGCCCTGGAGGAGGGGGGAGGGCGGGGGGGTCATGATCAACGTAACAACCCCGCCCCCCACCGTGGCAGACTCTGGTGCCGGTCGCAGCGCGGCAGTGCTGGGAACGCGCTGGGGTGGGGGGGAGCGTCACGTGATGGGGAGGGGGCGCGCAGAACGCGCGATGTGGGCCAGAGGGTGAACAACAACCCTCCTGGGAGAGCGCGCGCGAGCGTCCTCTCTCTCGCGGAGCCTCTCCTCCGCCTGCCGCCTGCCGCTCTCCTGGGCCTGGGCGCGCGCGCGCGCGGGCGCCCGCGCCGCGGAGGGGGGCGGGGCCTGCGGCAGGGGGCAGAGGTCCTCCCTCCCTCCGACCGCCTGAGCGTCCCTCCCCCCTCCCTCCCTTGCGCCTCCTCTCTCCCCCCCCCCGTCCCTCCTCCCCTTCGCCCCTCCTCCTGCCCGTCCCTCCCTCCTCCTCCCGATTCCCATCTCCTCCTGCACCTGGTCCTCCAACTGCTGTAGTAGCTCCTCCTCTCCTCCTCCTCCTCCTCCTCCTCCTCTCTCTCCTCCTCCTCCTCCTCCTCCTCCCTCCTCCTCCTCCTCCTCCTCATCCTCCTCCTCTGCAGAGGCGGATCGCGCGGGCCGAGCTCGTCGCGGTGTCAGTGGTCTTGAGGTGATGGGTGCCACCAATTCGCATTCGGGTCCACTGCCAGCTCATCTTGGATGGCGTCCAAGCCGGCAGGCTGTGGCACAGCCGCGCCGCCCGCACGCGGACGCCTGGCGCTTGAGCTGGGCACGGCTGGAAGCCATCGGGTTCGGCCCGGAGGGGTGTCCATCTTCAGGGTCAAGGCGCACCTCTCCAAAGCCAGGATCGCCGACGCGTCCGAGGAAGACCAGCGCGTCCTCCGAGCCAACGGCGAGGCCGACGCCTGGGCCAAGGACGCCGCCAAGGACGGCGTGGACGAGCTGCTGGAGCACCTCGACCAGGCGGCCACAGCAGCAGCCGGCCAGGCCACCGGGGCGCTGGGCAGCATCGCCGGCATGGCAGCGCAGCGGGTGGCATGCAGCGGCGTGTGGGGCGATGCCGTCGCTCCGCCCCAGGCGCGAGCCACGGGGTCGGCCCCCGCCTCCCGCGGCGCCCGCGGAGCAGCCGCACGACGTGGTCGCCATGGGGAGCGGGTTCCAGTGCACCCGCTGCCGACGCTCGGCGGCTTGGGCCAGTACGCCAACGTCCAGGGGCATGGGCTGTGGTGCGCAGGCCCGCGCGCCTGGCGCTGCCGATGCGGTAGCCAATTCGAGCCACTCGCCATCGCTCGGACGTCCATTCCCTGTGCTTTTTTCGGGTTCGTGCGTGGTTTTTTCGCCAGATGTTCAAGGATGCTCCTCGATGGCGATCGCCGAAGGAAACATGCGCACGCCCGAGCGATGCCGAGCCAACGTCCAGGGGCATATAGGCTGTGGTGCGCAGGCCCGCGCGTCTGGCGCTGCCGATGCGGCAGCCGCTCGGGCCAGAGAGTCGGCGGCCGTGCAGACCGGTGCCCAGGGCCCCCAACGCAGCGCGCAACCCCCTCTCTCCCCGCGTACCTGCCGCGGGGTGCGCTCGGGGGTCGCGCGTCGCCTCGCCCCGTGACTTCGCACGATTCGTCCCTCGTCGATGCTACCCCACGGGCGAGGGTAGCGGCGCCACCTCCGGGCGGGCCGACCCTGCGACCCGCCGATGGCCGCCCAGAGGCCCGGCGGCTGCGCTGGCGCGGGCTGCGCGCGGCGGGCCGCAACGACGGCGAGCAGCGGCCCGCGGGCGGCGAGGCCTCCGGGGAAGCCCACCTGACCGTGCACAGCTGAGGGGTAGCATGTGCATGCGCTGCATGTCTCCTCCTCCTCCTCCTCCTCCTCCTCCTCCCTTCTGTTCTGCATTGGAAGGACATTAAGTGCTATGCTTGCGGCGCCCTGTCAGTGCGAGAGGCCTCAACGCATAGCATAAACGCTGACTTAGGCCTCGGCAACCTCCTCTTCCTCCTCCCCCTCCTCCTTCCATAGGCACTGGAGCCAGAATGCCACCAGCCCTCTGGGTGTACGTGGTTTAACGAGTTAGTTCTTCCATCCCCATTCTTCCCTTTTCGGGGATGGAGGTGCCTTCCTCCCCCTGGATCCCGATGGGGGGCGCCTGGAGGTGTCAGAAAGCCCTTTTTAGCCCAAGAGGCTTCAAGAGGGCTCTAGATAGCCCGAGGTGGCCTCCAAGATGGCTCCAGATAGCCCGAGATGGCCCGATGCAACCTCCACTATGCCTCCAAGAGGCTCCAAGGCAGCCCAAAGACGGCTCCAAGTGGCCACGGACCCTCTCAAGGATCCCCCCGAGAGGCCAGACTCCATCCCAAACCTTAGGAACACCAGCGATCGCCCACCAGCTCTCTGGGCGTAGGCGATTTGACGAAGTAGTTCTTCCAACCCCCTTTTCCCACTTCGAGGAGGGGCATCACTGCTCCTTATGAGTAAACATCCTCTCCCCCACTCGACATAATCATTTTTACCTTTTTGAAAAGGACGATGGGGGGACAGCATATCACTACCCCTGTGAAAAGCAACGCAACATGTTATTTACGGCGAGATCTCGAACCATGCGCCTTCACTCTGCATTGCGTTGTATGCGTTTGTTTGGCAGGGATGGTGGGGGTGCCCACATTTTGTCTTGTGCGTGCTGGTCCACCAACCCTGTCAATAACAAATGCAAAATGATTTCCAGTGCACGCACGCACGCACACACACACACACACACACACACACACACCACACACCATGCTGACCACCCCACCGCCATTTCCGCATTGGCTTGGGACAAGGAGGGTGTGGGGTGGTCCACTTGTTTCCCAATGTGTGCGGCTAGGTCTACTGGCGCACAGGCACTGCGACTCGGGTGCTACTTTGCGGTGGGAGGGTGGGTTTGAGTGGGCGGGGCGGCTTGCGGCCGTCCTGCGGGTTAGCTTTGATGACTGCTCCTTGTTAAGATCCGCCACAGTGCCCTGAGGCACGAGCTGGAGGAACCTCAGGTCCTCGCCCTAATCCCTGAAGCCTCGGTCCTCAACCCCGATGATCATGTCAAGGGCCCCGACCCCGAATCAATCTCTTGGCGCTTGCCGCGTGCCCCCGAGGCCAAGGCCCCGTCGCGGCGTCCCGCACGACTTCTCCGGTCCCAAGAGGGCCCCAAGACGGGCCAAGAGCCCTAAGAAGACCCCAAGACGGTCCAAGAGGGCCCCCAATCGCCGAACAATCGGCCCAAGACGGCCCCCAGTCGGCCGAAAGAAGCGCCCAAGGCGTGCCAGGAGGCTTCCAGGAGCCTTCCCAAGGGGGTTCCGAGAGGCCAGCATCATTGATTTCCCTTGGACGTTTCAATGGTTTTGGGGTTCTCAACTTTTCGAGTCTCCGACGCTCCAAGACGTGCCAAGAGGCTCCCAAGACCACCCCAAGACGGCCTCAGAGGCCCCCAAGAGGGATCCAAGATGGCACAAGAGGACCCCAAGAAGGCCCAAGAGGCGCCCAAGACGGCCCCTAAGAGGGGAAACGCGAACCGAGAATCCGAGCCTTCTGCCCCAACAGGCGCGCCAAGGAGGCCCCAAGAGGCCCCCAAAAGGCCACCCGAAGAGACCACCAAACGGCCCCAAGAGGACTCAAAGATACCCAAAAGAGATCCCGAAACAGCCCCCCAGAGGCCTGAAACCTGTTTCCAGGCCCCCGAGAGGCCTCGACGAGATCCCAACGAGGCCTTAGACGCACAACCCAAGCACGGTGGCGGGATGGGCCGAAGGCCATCAAATGCTCACGCACACCCTCCCCCACTCTGCAGGCCAGTAACCAGGGCCGGTGCCACCCCCCACCATCCCTGACTAAAACACAATACAGCATACACGTTGCAGCAGCACACGAAGCATGCGGTGGGGGGGGGCATCCTATTGCCTGGCGTGCGCATGCCCATCGTCCACCGAAAAACAATGCAGATTTCACGTTGTGCGCGGGCGCCCCGGGATCCGCCGGACCCCTTGTGGGGCCACCAGGCTGTAGGCCCGTGATTCGCAGTTTCCTGTACCAGTTGTAGTTTCTAGTTTCCAGTGTTACAGTTCTGCTTCTTGCTGGTTACTGTAACTAGTTGATTGACCGCGCGAGGGAGGGGGAGGCCCAAACAGGATTTTCCAGCGTCCCCTGGGCGCGTTGTCTGAATTGCTGGGGAGGCTCGAAATCAACACCCCTCACGCAGATCCGCGCGGTCAGGGTCCAATAACACAGGGGATTTGCCACATTTCTGAAATTCGGTGCCACCCCTCACGCAGATCCGCGGGGTCAGGGTCCAAAAACACAGGGGATTTGCCACATTTCTGAAATTCGGTGCCACCCCTCACGCAGATCCGCGGGGTCAGGGTCCAAAAACACAGGGATTTGCCACATTTCTGAAATTCGGTGCCACCCCTCACGCAGATCCGCGGGGTCAGGGTCCAAAAACACAGGGGATTTGCCACATTTCTGAAATTCGGTGCCACCCCTCACGCAGATCCGCGGGGTCAGGGTCCAAAAACACAGGGGATTTGCCACATTTCTGAAATTCGGTGCCACCCCTCACGCAGATCCGCGGGGTCAGGGTCCAAAAACACAGTGGATTTGCTACATTTCTGAAATTCGGTGCCACCCCTCACGCAGATCCGCGGGGTCAGGGTCCAAAAACACATGGGATTTGCCACATTTCTGAAATTCGGTGCCACCCCTCACGCAGATCCGCGGGGTCAGGGTCCAAAAACACATGGGATTTGCCACATTTCTGAAATTCGGTGCCACCCCTCACGCAGATCCGCGGGGTCAGGGTCCAAAAACACAGGGGATTTGCCACATTTCTGAAATTCGAACCCATCACGCACATCCATCGCAAGGCGTGGTAACCCAAACTGCGAGAACTCCCTCGGCCCTTTAATCGCAAGGTGTGGTAACCAAGCCCTTAAACCATACACGTCTTACCAATCGCCAGGTGTGGTAACCCCTCTTGTGATCAGTTTGTTTTGCTGATTGCGACTCGGCTTCGCATGAAGTTTCGATACTGCTTCACGACAGCGCCAAGGCCTCATGACTTAGCTCTTCCATGGTCCATTCTCCGAGAGAGGGGGCCGGCGGCAGGGGGCGAAGCCCTTACGGATAAATTTCGCGTTCTTATTTGGCAGGGGTGATAGGGGGGGGTGCGCTGGCACGCGCGGCGCACCTCGCGAGCGTCGCACGCCTGGCTGGCGTCCGCGCTGGCGCCCACGACAAGACGTGTAATGGTCCATGGCGCCCCCTGCCTGCGTCGAGACTCAGGTGCCACTTACGCGGTGGGCGGGTGGGAGTGAGCGAGACGGCCGCCTTTCGAGGAAGGGGGGGGTACCTTGACAGCTCCCCTGGGATCCCGATGGGGGGCGCCGCGAGTTGTCAAAGGGCACCTGTTGTCCCAAGATGGCTTCAAGAGGGCTGCAGACAGCCCGAGCTGGCCTCCAAGATGGCTCCATGTAACCCGGGATGACCCAAGGCAACCTCCACCATGCCCGCAAGAGGCTTCAAGGCAGCCCCAAGATGGTTCCAAGTGGCCGCTGACCATCTCAAGGAAAAGCCCCCGAGAGACCACAATCGTTGTAATCCAACCAATCCTCTGAGCTGGAGCGGTCTGATGGACTCGTTCTGCTAACCCCCGTCTTCCCCTTCGGCGAGTGCGTCCCACCTCCCCCACACACACCCTGGGTCTGGAGGGGAAGGGGGGGGAGGGGGGGGAGGTCGCGAGTTGTCGGACGGTACCTTGTTGGCTCAAGAGGACCCCAAGAGGGCCCCAAAGAGAACTGAAGATGGTCTTCGAGATCGCTCGAGATAGTCCAAGGTGGGTCAGTCTAGCTTCCACCATGCCTCCAAAAGCCTTCAAGACCGACCCGGAGCGGCTTCAAATGCCCTCGAAACCTCCCACAAAGGCCCTCAAGAAGCAACAATCCGTAAACCGACATGGTGTGTTCCATCCGTGTTGCTTTCTCGTCTGCTCTCTTCCGACGGGCTCTTGAGGCTTCAGTGGCTTCAAGATGACCCAAGAGGGCCCCACGAGGGGTCCAAAAGGCCCCAACACGGCCCCAAGAGCGCCCAAGACCGTCCCTACAGTCGGGGCGCTGACCTAAGGAACCCTAAATAAGGAACGAGGCCCCTTTTCTCCAGAAGTTGAACTTCGATTTCCCTTCGAAGACCTAAGGAAAACGTGAGGCAAACTGTGAAACAATTAAGGAACACGGAGCCCCTACCCAACGAAAAGAGTTCCTTCTTCAGCGCCCCGACTGTAAGAGTTCCCCAAGATCGCTGCAAGAGGCTCGTTTTCCGGCCACGACGGGGGGACGCTACTTGAGTACCTCCTTTTTTTGTTTACCGATGGCGTCCAAAATGGCCCCAAGAGAGGCCCCCCAAGGCTACCAAGAGGCCCCCAAGAGTGCCCCAGGAAGGGCCCAGGCTATCCCCCAAAAGCGTTCCAAGAACGCAACAAAAAGGCTCCCCAAATGGCTCCAACAGCGCTCTGAGATGACCCCGAGAAACATCATAGAAAGATCCAGAACCAACGACCCGCAAAGGCTTCGATGGTTGATTCCTGTCGTCGTCGTCGTCTTCTTCATCGTCGTCGTCGTGCGTTTGTTGTTGTTGGATGGGCTGGTGGGGATACGCGAAGCGTCAATAACACAAACGCGACAGCACACAATTTTTTGCATTCTCGGTTCAGGGCTGTAGGTTGATCTGGGTGGGGGGGACGTGGGGCCCTTAGGATGGGGCGACAGAGAAATCCGCCGATCCGGCGTGTGAGTTTCTGAGAGCGTGGGCTTGAGCTCGCTCAAGCTTCGCTCTGGGGGGGGGGGTCGGGATCCGGCGAAGTATCCACGCAATTCAGTGAACGCTCCAGCGCGGGGGGGGGTCCAAAGATCGAGGGGGGGGGGGAGCTCGAGCGAGGACGGGGGGGGTCGAGCTCAAGCGGGGGGGGGGGTCGAAGGAGGAAGCTCGAGCGGGGACGGAGGGGGGGGTCGAGCTCAAGCGGAGGGGGGGGTCAGCGCGGGGGGGGGGGTCCAACAGCGCAGGGGGGGGTCCAAGAATCGAGGGGGGGGGAGCCGAGCGAGGACGGGGAGGGGGCGAGCTCAAGCGGGGGGGGGGGTCGAAGGAGGAAGCTCGAGCGGGGACGGAGGGGGGGGTCGAGCTCAATGGGGGGGGGTCAGCGCGGGGGGGGGGTCCAAGAATCGAGGGGGGGGGGGAGCTAGAGCGAGGACGGGGGGGGTGATCGAACGGAGGGGGGGTCGAGCTCAAGCGGGGGGGGTGGGGGCAGCGCGGGGGGGGCGGGGTCGAACGGAGGGGGGGTCGAGCTCAAGCGGGGGGAGGTCAGCGCCGGGGGGGGGTCCAAGAATCGAGGGTGGGGGGGGAGCTCGAGCGAGGACGGGGGGGGGGGTCGAGCTCAAGCGGGGGGGGGCTCCAAGGAGGAAGCTCGAGCGGGGACGGAGGGGGGGGTCGAGCTCAAGCGGGTGCGGGGGGGTCCAAGAAACCGTGGAGGGCAGGGGGGGAGGAGGGACGTCGTCGTCATCATCGTCCGTCGTTGACCCCGTCGTCGGTCGTCGTCGTCGTCATCGTCCGTTCCCACACGCATCGGGAGCGCCCCGGATCGGCGGCACTGGCCGGAGGCCATTACAATACCGATACCGCAACCCCTCTGACCTCTCCCGGGGCGCGTACTGACCAGGATTCCCAGGCGAATCCAGCGGTGGCGACGGGGGCCTCCCGGGAGGCACCAGCAGCGGAGAGCGAGGGAGAGGCGGCGCGCTGTGGGTGCCTTTTCCTCCTCCGACCTGTGATGGGGGGGGGGGGGAAGGAGGGGAACAGGCTTCTGGCCAGGGCCCGACTTTTTGCTTGCCCTCGCCCTGGACCCGGTTGGCCCCTGGCCATCGCTCGGACGTCCATTCCCTGTGTTTTTTTCGGTTTCGTGCGTGGCTTTTTCGCCAAATGATCAAGGATGCTCCTCGATTGTCCTCGCCGAAGGAAAAATGCACACGTCCGAGCGATGCCAAGAAACGGGCTTCTGGCCAGGGTCCGACTTTTTGCTCGCCCTCGCCCTGGACCTCGTCGGCCCCTGGCGCGGGCCGCGCCCGCGGCACGCCCGGCAGCACCGCTCAACCCCGAGGCCGGCAGGGCTATGGGAGGCTCCGAGCGCCACGCCGGCGCGGCGGCGGTGCGCCCGCCGCGGCTGCGCCGGAGGGGCAGGCGCACACGGGGGCCACGAGGCCAGGACCGAGCCTCCCCGTCGCTCGGTCCGAGCGACGGGGAATGGACGTCCTCGGACGTGTGTAATATTTTTCTCTCGGCGGGGATCATGAAGGAGCAGCCTGCATCCTCCTGCGGAAAAAAAACACGCACGGAACCGAAACAAGCACAGGGAATGGACGTTGTTTTCGCAGGATGATGCAGGCTGCTCCTTCATGATCCCCGCCGAGAAAAAATGAAACTGCACACGTCCGAGCGGTACCAAGGCTGAGCACGGAGAAGCCGTGTCGATCTTGGCCACCGTCGGCCTTGGCCAGCGCCGGCTCGTCGAGTCGGTCCTCGCGAGTCGGCGACGGCCGACGTGGACCATGGCCAAGAGTTGAAGGTCGCTGAGGGGGCAGCGTTGTTTCCAGGGCCAGATCCCCGTACGCTCGGCGGGCGCGCTTGATCGGTCAACAGCAATCCTTACCGTCGCCCTTCGCGAGAAGCTCTGATTTCAGGTTTGCTCTTGCCCACGATCGGGCTGCTCGTGCTTGCTCTTGCCCCACAAGAGCATTGCCCTCTCCCCCGTGGCCCCAGAAACACAGATCGCGCTCGCTGCCCCTCAGCGAGCTTCACGCCAAGATCGACATCGACAAAAAGGCGCCACATCTCGGTCATGGTCCCCGTGCTTCCTACCCGGATGTGCGTCGGCGACGCAAGGACCGCTGCCCTTCACACCGCGGGGGCCCGAGCGGAGACGCGATCCGCCACCGCGCCGCGAGGCGCCGAGCGGAGCGCCCGCCCGCAGGTCCCCTCGGGTTCTCTGCTCTGAGGAATGTGAATCTCGCCATCGCTCGGACGTCCATTCCTCGTGTATGTTTCGATTTCGCGCGTGCTTTTTTTCGCTACGTCATCCAGGATGCTCCTCCATGGTCGTCGCCGAGGAAAGAATGCACACGTCCGAGCGATGCCGAGGAATGCTCCTCAGATGCCTTGCACTCCCTCAGTGCCCGTCCGCAAGTCCCCTCGAGTTCTCTGTTCTGATGAAGGGGCCCAGGGACACACAAATACATACACACAAATCAAAGGAGTCCCCATATTTTCCTGCATTTTCTGGGGTTTCGTCTTCTCCCCCGCTTCCCATACTTTCCCATATTTTCTGGGGAACCGACGATTACTTGTGTCTGTGTGTGTGTTTCCCCTCCTGATCTGAGGAATGTGAATGCTCCTCAGCTGCCCCGCGCTCCGGGCTCCCAGAATCGTGGAGCGCTCTTCGAGCCCGTCGCGCTACTTGTCCCGAGGCCTCGGGAGCGTGGCTGGGTGTCCACACCTCCCTCGTGCCTCAGAATGGCCCCCAAAAGGTCCTGGGACTCTCTCGGGGGCAACTAAGGGTCGTCTTGGAAGTCCTGGGGGGCCGGCCCACGATAGCATGTTTTGGTTTAACCCTGCATTGTTCTGCATGTTGCCTGGGCGCCTTTCCTGCTTGAAGAGCACCCACGACGGCCTAAGAGGCCCATAAAAGAATCCAGACAGGGCCTCCGATGCCCCGAATGGTGTCCAGTATACCCCCAAAAGGGGGAGCTCTAAGGTGCCTGTGGGACCCTTCACCTCAATCAACACGGCCCCAGAGACCATCCCCAGGCACCCAACTTGGGTGCCTTGGGGCCTCTTGAAGAGGCCCCAAGAGGGTCCCAAATGTCTCGACGAGGCCCCCAGGAGGCCTCCAACCGGCCCCCAAGAGAACTCGAAGATCCATTCCTAGAGGCCCTCCAGGAGGCCTCAAAGACTCCTCCTGCCCACGACCGAGGCACGGTGGCGGGATAGGCCGAAGGCAACTAGATAGGCGAGCACAACAGCGGAAGTAATACAAGCAGTAATGGCCCCTCCGCAGACAGCGGATCTGGCAAGGTCAATCAAATTCTCCAAGGTGCACACGTCCTCCAGCTTCTTCGTATCAGGTATGTACCGCTGTACATGCCTTCCGAGCTTGCCACTAGAAATCGACACATCAGCGCCGTCAGAGACGGCACGAGGAACGACCACTCCTACCGCACCCCCAACAAAGCCGCCAAAAACAGCCCCCCCCGCACCCCCGACGGAGCCGCCAGCGATGCGACCCACTGCAGGAGAGGCCCATGCGGCAGCCGCCCCACACGCGCCCCCGACGGCGACGTCCTTGACCATCTTCGTCACAGACCGGTTCTCACCGCACCTGCGGGGTCCAGACGTACAAAAACCCGAACACCCGTCTCCCCCCCCTTCCCGCGTCCTCGGCCCCTGGGGAGGGGGCAGGGGCGGGCCGCGAGGCACTGGCGCCGTGCCTGCGTTCTGGCCCCGGAGCACCATAGAGTCTTCCCCAGCGAGACGGCGCTGCTCACGCACGCGACTCCCGCAATCGGAGCCGACCAGACAAAAGCGACTACCCCGGCCCCAGTCGATAACCCCGTGAAAATCCAGCCGCCACATCTTTTCAGATCCACGTTCGCCTCCTTGCTACGACATAGTATCGCAATATCGTCTCCAGAAGCCGCGGCTGCGTCGCAAGACGAATAGAACTGGCTTGGCCGTAAAGGTGCAGGGGACTTGTTCGCTGATAGCCATGGGCCAAAGGCAAACGCCATAGGCGAGTGGAGCTCAGAGACAGAGGGAATTCTTTGCTGAGATGAGGAGCTGGATCGTGTCAGGCGATCAGACTCTGCCCTCGCCCAATCATCATGTTGAGCCAAACCGGCTACAGTGTCTGTCTCTGTCTCTATGTATGTCTGCTGCTCGGCTAGCCTGCCTGTCAACTTGGATGCTTCTTCTGTCTGCCTGTCCCTCTCTGTCTGTCCGTCTCTCTGTCAGTCGGTCTATGTCTCCATGTCAGTGCTTGTACCCTGGGGGGTGAAGATCGGTCAACCTTGGGGCTTTTCCGTGTGGTAGCCAACCATTCGGATTCGCGCTCAAGTGCCCCTCAGAGATCCCAAGGACCCCAGAAAAGACCAAGAGGGTTCCCGGTCACAAAGATGTCCAAGGAACGCCCCAAGAATGCGTACGGCGAATTCGCGTCGTCACGTCGGGTTTGGTTTCTGCATCTTCGTGGATCGTCCAACCTTGAACGATCGCGGCTGTCCGATATCGCAGATCGTTCGATACCAGACTGGAAGATTCCAGGCCACTGGCGGCGGTCAACCTTGAACAGCCTCTGCGCTTGGGTCGCCGCCGCGCCGTCACGACACAAACATGCCGCAGGGGTGCCCCCAAAGCGACCTCGACGTGTTCGGGAACACGCTCGTCGAGGCCATGCCCCTGCCAAGTTACAGTCAGTCAGTGGAGCCGCGCCGCACGGCGCATCGGCTAAACAGCACGGGATTGAATTCAGCAGTTCTGATACGTAAGCTCTCAGAAGACGTATGGCATGGCATGGGCGGCATGGATGTCTGCGTGCCAGCTGCGGTAACCGGGGCGGTCCCCTAGAGGGCAGACCGTGCGTTGAGCAAGTCGTAAGATGAATGAGGCAACACGCGTGCATCGGCTCACGTGTGCTCACTTCTCGCGTTGTCGACAAAGAGTCCGCATGGAGGAGCATCGGGGGCCAGCGCGAGGCTCGTGCCCTCCCTGCCTCTTCGGCTCCCCCACTTCTCTGGTGCTCATCCCTCCTCCTCATCCCTCCTCCTCCTCCTCCTCCTCCTCCTCTTCCTCCTCCTCCTCCTCCTCCGCCTCCTCCTCCTCCTCCTCCTCCTCTCCCCCATTTCACCTTCTTCTCCACATGAGACTTGTTCCTTGGAAGCGGTAGGTCCCCCCGTCACTTTGGTTTGGTGTTGAGGCCAGGAGAACAAACAAAAGAAGGATACACAAAACAACAAGGAGGCCAAGGGTGAACGGAGAAACACCTGTTTCGGCGCGGGCATTCTGGCCCGCTAGCCCTCGGGGACGCGCAGTGGCCATGGGCCCGCTGCGCCATCTCGGTGATGGAGCGTCTCGCTTCGAGAAACAGTACCCGCACCTGTCCGAATGTATCAGTAGTGCCTCCTCCGCCTGGGTCCCGTTCACAGACGGGCACTTATGCGACGCATGATTGTCCCATGATGCGATAGTCTCCGGATAACAGAATTGCTGCTTTGTTTCCTCCTCCTCCTCCTCCTCCTCCTCCTCCTCCTCCTCCTCCTCCTCCTCCCCCTCCCCCTCCTCCTCCTCCCCCTCCTGGTAGCCTTCGGCTTTGCAGTACTTGCGGCACCTGAGTGGCCAGGGCACCGTCATCACCAGCCCTCTGCGGGGATCCACGACGTGGCGCGAGGCGAGCCTCCAGATCAGCCCGCCCGCTGGGCCGAGGGGTGTGCGATGGCTTGACGTCGAGAGCTTCTCTCGGTGCTCTAGCCCCGTGTATCCCTCCTCAACAGACTTTGCTACTCCAGATTTCGTAATAAAGGGAGGGGGGTCTCATTTCGGGGGGGGTCTCTTCCAGGCTATCTTGGAGGGCCTGGGGGGTCTGGGGACGATGTTTTGGAGGGTTCTCCCACGGGGGAGGTCTGAAATGGCTTGTCTTGGAGGGTCCAGACCCCCTCCCTTTTATTACGAAATCTGGAGTATCCCGTCGCCCGCTGCGGCCCACCCCTTCGCGGGTGCTTGCTGATAATCGTCTGGTTGCGGTCGCCCCTGCCTTTCTTGTGGCCACTTTTGGTGCTCGTCCATGGCCCTTTTCGATATCCACTTTTGCAATCTGCGTGGAGCATGGTCTTGGGCCGCTGTCTGGGCGATTATGAACCCAACTTGAAACCCGAAACAGGGCCCAAACAAGCCCTGACCCAAGCTCACTTTCAGATGCGTTCGGGCCGGCGCTTGGGCCGTCAAGATGCCCTCCTAGGCCCTAGGCCGTTGCTTGCCCGCCTCGGCTTCGCATAATTCCGTTACGCATTTCGGCTTGTCCTGGCGGCTCTTGGGCCGTCTAGAGGCAATTTCGCTCCTTATCCATTATCCTAACTATTTCTGGCCCTGGCCAATCTTGGCGAAGCCCCGCTTCGGGCCGAAGCGTGGACACCCGCTGGCAGACTGTGGGGTTGGTGAACCACCCATCCCAATCCGTAAACCTAAGATCCGCCTGCCACGTCTGAAGCATAGGCATGGGGGGCAGTAGCTGACCAACGATTCATCATCAACCTCCCGACTCACCCCACCTTTCTCCTGAGATCCGACGGCCGTTCATCGGAGGCTGGGAAGGTGAGACCAACGTGAAACGGAGGCCCGCAGCCAAGACATCGGTTTCGGTTCGTGTCGTGCGTGCGAAGCAGGCGAAGCTACGCGAGTTCATGTAGTGGTTAGGGCCAAGTCAATCCAAAATATGAGTCGCTGGCTCCGGTCCGTCTGGGAGGGCGCGGGGTTGCCCTGCGGATGTCCCGCGGTTGTTCCGATGATTGCCAGGCCGTGCGTAAGGTTGTCCCGTTGTCATGTGGCTGTTGCGTGGTCACGTAATTAGATCAGAGTGAGGGGGCCGAACGGTCATTCACTGTCACTGGGCGCGTGGCTGAAGTAAGGTTATGCGGTGCGGAGTGTTGTGGTTGTTGTTGTTGTTGTTGTTGTTGTTGTTGTTGTTGTTGTTGTTGTTATTGTTGTTGTTGTTGTTGTTGTTGTTGTTGTTTTTGTTTTTTGTTGTTGTTGTTGTTAGTGTTAGTGTTAGTGTTAGTGTTAGTGCTAGTGCTGTTGTTGCTGTTGCTGTTGCTGTTGTTGCTGTTGTTGTTGCTGTTAATGTTAATGTTGTTGTTGTTCATGTTGTTGTTTAATGGTGTGTTGTGCTTGTTGTGTGTTGTCCTCGTCCCCACCCGCGACCCGACCCGCGACCCACCCACGACCCACCCGCGACCCACCCGCGACCCACCCGGGACCCACCGGCGACCCATCCGCGACTCACCCGCGACCCCCCCCACTCCCCCGCGACCACACCCGCGACCCACCCGCGACCCCACCCGCGACACCGCCCGCGACCCCACCCGCGACCCGCCCGGGACCCACCCGCGAACCACTCGCGACCTGGCTCGCGACCTGGCTCGCGACCCACCCGCGATCCAACTGCGACCCATCCCGCGACCCACCAACATTGCTTTAACGAACAAGTTATCGCCTGCGGCTATAATTAATATGAAAATTTGGCGCCTGCGGCGGGCTTTCTTTCAGAGCCTCGCAGACTGCCGACGTCCCCGCAGCCCCCTCACTCTTACCCGCAACTGCGGGGTGCTACGCACCCCCCGTGGTTGCCCCGCGGTCGTCCCGCGGTTGTCCCGCGGTTGTCCTCTGGGTGTCCCATGGTCGTCCCGCGGTTGTCCCGTGGTCGTCCCACGGTTATCCCGCGGTTGTTCCTCGGGTGCCCCGTGGTCGTCCCGCGGTTGTCCCACGGCTGTCCCTTGGGTGTCCCGGAGTCGTCCCCTGGTTGCCCCTTGCTTGCCCCGCCAGTCGATTGATAGGGAAGTAGATAGTGAGACAAGAAGATAAACAGTGATACCGATAGATATATTGGTCGTGATACCGATGGATGGAAAATGAGATCGATGGGTAGAAGGACGGGTAAGTAGGTCCATAATGAGATCCATAAAGAAATTATGAAACCGATCAATCGTGAGATCGGCCCATGTATGAAACATTCGTTAGAAACGTATATTGGTGATGAGCATGACAAGTACTGAAATATGTTATCCGCGGTTGCCCCGCGGTGTTCCCGTGGTTGTCCCGTGGTTCTCTCGCGGCTGTCCCGTGATTGTCCCGCGGTTGTCCCGTGGTTGTCCGTGGTTGACCCGCAGATGTCCCGCGGTTGTCCCCCGGTTTCCCCGTGGCTGTCCTGTGGATGTCCCCGTGGTTGTCCGTGGTTGACCCGCGGATGCCTGGTGGCTGCCCCCTGGTCTTCCCTGGGTTGTCCCTTGCTTGTCGCGTGGTTGCCCCGTGGTGGTCCCGTGGATATCCCGTGGATGTCCCGCGGTTGTCCCGCGGTTGTCCCCGCGGTTGTCCGTGGTTGTCCCGCGGACGTCTGGTGGACGCTCCCTGGTTCTCCCGTGGTTGTCCCATGGCTTTTGGCGTAACTGCAGCGTGGTGGTCCCGCGGATGTCCTGTGGCTATCCCGCGGCTGTCCCGTGGTGTTTGGTGGCTGCCCGTGACTGCCCCGTGGATGTCCCGGGGCCCCCTCGCCGATCCTGACCAGGCCCGTCTTGGGCCAAGGAGCCTTAGCCAGGCAGGCGCAGACACCGATCCTGGGCCCAGGATGGCGGCCGCGCCGCCGCAGCGCCCGGGCGTCGCGAAGCTGTGGCGGTGTTCCCAAAACATGGGCCTGCACGGAGGAGATCCCACTGGCTCGCTCACTGGGGTCCTGCGTCTTCGCCCGCTGGAATACCTGGCACTGGGGTCCGCGTCTTTGGCCTGCTGGAGTACTCGGCACTGCTGGGATACTGGGGTCCGGGGCCCGCGCGTTTGCGCTGAGGAGATCCCACTGGCCCGCTTGCTGGAATGCCTGGCGCTAGGGTCCGCGTCTTCGCCTGCTGGCCGCCTCGCGCGCTGGCATGGGGCTTCGGGTTCTTGCCCGGTGGCCACCCGTGACCGCCTCGTCCGCTGGGGGGGGCTCCCTGGGTGCTCGCTCGGTGACCGCCCGTGGTACTGCCCGTGAGCGCCCCGTGGCCGCCGCGCGGCTCGCGCCGCGTGGCTTGCGCCACAGAGCTCGTACCACACCACTTGCAAAACACTGTTTTACCAACGCGAGAGGAGCCCAGTGGCAAGGAAGGGATGAGGGCCCAGGGGCGCGGAGGAAGCGGGGGAGGGGGGAGAAAAATGGCGGGGACGCGCGCGCGACGCGCGGGTGCCCAGCCGCCCGCCGGGGCCCGCGCAGCCCGCGGCAGACGGGGGCGAGACACAGGCGGCACCACACAGCTTGGCCAACACAGGTTGCATCGCATGCCCTGCACCACACAGCTCACACGCTGAGAGTGCAGGGCCGCGCTCTTCGGGATCCACGGTGGCAAACAATGCTGGCTTAAGCCAAGTATCTATCCCGTTGGCTGCAGGACATCGTGCGAACGAGGTCTCAGGCGTGTCTCCGTGCCAAGCGCTGCTGAGGGACGATGCGGTCGGGCCAACTCCAGTTCGCTCATCCCCTCGAGGATGGCCAGAGAGGGTGATGCTGCGAATGGTTGCGCCCTTCTGCCGTGATTATGATCCCCGCCAGAACTCGCCAGGAGGAAAGCTCAGGGGCATGAAGACTTCCTCACGCACACGAAGAAGCAGTGAAGAGCCAGCAGAACGGAGGAGTACAGGCCGTCCAGAACAGAGGTCGCGCCTCCATACGCTGAGGCTTTTGGGTCTCTGGGCCTTCCTGGAGGCCGATCTGGGAATCAATCCCACCGTCCTGAAGCGGAGGGTACCCCATTGTGCTCCATGGTTGGTGCCCTATGGCTGGTGCCTTTTTGCGCCCTATGGGTGGTGCCCCAGGGTGCCCTGTGGTCCGCACCTTATGGCTGGCGCGCTCTGCTCTGTTCCTCATGCGGGTGCCCCACAGCTCGTGCGTTGTGGTTGGTACCCTGTGGTGCCCACGGAGGTGCCCCATGGCTGGTGCCTTGTGTCTCCCTATGGCTAGTGCCCTACAGCGTGCCAAATGCTATGGACGTGTCCACTTGAAGTGCCACAACAATATGTCTGGACGGTCCAAGTTTTGCTTCTCGATGCCACCTTTGACAGTGCCCCACGCGCTCCGTGGAGGTGCTCGAATCGAATTTCCCGACGGTCCAACATATGATCTTCTGCGTCCTCCATAGAGGTGCCCAAGACATGAACACTCTGGAACCACGCAATGAAGGTGCTGGAATCAAAGTTCTGGACGGCTCTAGCATTCTGTCGGGCCCCAAAATGGAGGTGACTTATGAAGGTGCCCTGTGGGCGTGCCAGAACCGCATGCCTGAACGGTCCAACAATTACCTTCATCGCGCACCCTTGTGCAAGTGTTCCATGGAGATGCTCCATGGGGGTGACCCGTGGAGGTGCCCTACGAAGGCGCCCTGTGGGGGGGCCATACGTACGGAGGTGCCTTGTGGAGGCGTTCTGTGGAGGTGCCCCATGGGCGCGCCTCGTGGGGGAGCGGAATGCCGAGCAAGCCTCAGGCGGGAGGGGACACCTCCGCCTGATGTGCCGCCGGATGGACAGAATCGTTTTGGGGGCCCTGCTGGCGTTCAAAACCCGCTGAAGCGAAACATTAGTGAGATCCCCAATCACCATTTTGAGAAATATCTGGACTTGCACGTGGGCTGTTTCGAGCTTGCATGGAAGCCCAGGACATATCACGAATCAAGAGTTTCTAATCCCTGGGCCAAAGAACAGCCCCCTGGTATGGCAATATGCGTTGTGATGTCATCTCGACACCTGGTGCTCTGGGGAGGGCGGCCCCGTCCGCCCCGCGCGCTTGCGTTGCGAGGGCGAGGGGGGATGAGGATGGAGGAGGAGGAGGAGCAGGAGGAGGAGGAGGAGGAGGAGGAGGAGGAGGAGGAGGAGGAGAGTGGAGGAGAGTGGAGGAGGAGGAGGAGGAAGGAGGAGGAGGAGAAGAGGAGGAGGAGGAGACCAGGAGGACGGGGGAAGGCGGTGGGGGAGGCGGAGGACGCAGGAGGGAGGTGGAGGGGAGGGGAGCAAGGAGGACGGATGAGGAGGAGGGCGGCCAGAGCCTGGCGGTACTGCCGGTCCCGCTCCGCGAGCTTCACCATGGCAGCGATGCGGCGCTCCTCCTGGAAGCGCAGCAGCTCCTGCGGGCAGGGCTGCTGCGAAGATGGGAGCCACGCCGCGGCCTCCTCCCCCCCAGCTCCTCCCCCCGACGCCCTTCCTGCTCCACCCCGCCCCGCGAAGGCCCAGGAGGAGCAGGAGAAGGAGGAGGAGGAGGAGGAGGAGGAGGAGGAGGAGGAGGAGGAGGAGGAGGAGGAGGAGGAGGAGGAGGAGGAGGAGGAGTCCAGACCAGTGCCGTCCACTCCACGCTACGGTGCGTGGTCTGCAGCAGGCGTGCCGTGGCTGCGGAGCGCTGGTGCCGCGTCAGTGCAATTCGCAGGCCGTCTCCCACCTGCGATCTTCACGAGGATCCCTGTGCGCAAGGCTCCGAAGCTTGTCTGAAGATGACGCGCTCCGCCGTCCAGGAGACGGCCTGAGCCTATCGGAGGCGGTGGTGGGGGGGGGAGGAGGAGGAGGAGGAGGAGGAGGAGGAGAAGGAGGAGGAGGAGGAGGAGGAGGAGGAGGAGGAGGAGAAGGAGGCGGCGGAGGCGAGCGGGGTCTGGTCCCCCGAGGGCCCGTCGCCCCGCCAGCTCCCGGAAGCCAAGTCGCCCGCCGGCCCTTCAGGCCGGTCGCCCGCCGGTGTCTCGGGCTGGCCGGCCTGCGCCAGCTCCCTGGGCCCGTCGCCCGAGGCCCAGGCCCCCCCTCGACTTATGAAAAAATCACGACGGGAGGTTCTTCCTTACTTTTGGGCCTCTGGGGGCCCTTATACCGGCCCTCGGGACCGTCAAACAACGACTCAGGACGAAAAACCGGTCCCGGGGAATGGGTCGAGGCCTCGGGGGGTCGACGTCATGAAAAAATCATGACGTCGGGGGTCTGGAGGCGGCGAGGTGCGGAGGCGAGCGGAGGAGGCCGGAGAGCGGCAGAGCGGAGGAGGCGCCAGGGCGCTCCAGCAGCACGAGCTGGGAGGGCTCCGGGCACGCGCCACGGGAGGGCCCTGCGCGGAGGGGGCGGGCTCCCGCAGGGCGGGGGGCTCGCTTCTCCTCCTGCTGCTGCTCGTCCTGCTCCTCCTCCTCCTCCTCCTCCTCCTCCTCCTCCTCCTCCTCCTCCTCCTACCCCTATTCTCCCTCCTCCTCCTCCTCCTCCTCCTCCTCCTCCTCCTCCTCCTCCTCCTCTATCTCCTCCTCCTCCTCCTCCTCCTCCTCCTCCTCCTCCTCCTCCTATTCTCCCTCCTCCTCCTCCTCCTCCTCCTCCTCCTCCTCCTCCTGACGCTCCCCTCGTGACCAGGGCCGTGAGGGGGCCCGGGCCTTGGAAAGCTGGTCGAGCGTCTGCGAGATCACGCTGCCCTGTGCGGACTCCAGCGCCCCCTCGAATGCCTTTTCGTACAGCTGGCCGATGTACCTCTGCACGGACGAGGACGAGGACGACCACAAGGACGAAGCACGAGGAGTTCTGGTGAGGAAGATGAGGAGGAGGAGGAGGAGGAGGAGGAGGAGGAGGAAGAGGACTAGAGGAGGAGAAGGAGGAGGAGGAGGAGGAGGAGGAGGCCCGACGTCGAGGACGAGGGTGATTGCGAGGACGAGACGACGACGACGCCGACGCCGACGCTGACGTCGAAGACGACGAGGACGACGAGGACGACGAGGACGACGACGGCGAGGACGACGAGGACGACGACGGCGTGGCCGAAGGTGGGGTAATTACGGGGCACGCGCGAACGAGCCACGCCCCGTGTCTGTTGCTCTAGATGAGAAGGATGGCCAGGTCGGACGATCGGACGGCGATGCCGATCAGCAACATCGACGGCCTCTGTGCGCTCTGGCGGTGTCCATCTGCAGCCCCCCAGTGGATAACGGCTGTGCCCTCGCCGATGAGGATGTAATCGCCCTCCCCCCTCCCCCCCCTTCCCCCCCCCCTTCCCCACACGCACACGCAATACACGCACGCACGCACGCACGCACGCACGCACGCACGCACGCACGCACGCACGCACGCACGCACGCACGCACGCACGACGCACGCACGCACGCACGCACAC
>CAUYUJ010014983.1:930406-960392 GCA_963575745.1 Prorocentrum cordatum | reverse complement strand
CAGGATTCGGTGGGGCCATGCATCAGGAGGATGGGGGAGGAGGTGGGCCTGTTTATGGGGCCAGATGGTTTCTGGGCGTCCCGCAAACCTGTCTCGAAACGCCCCTGGAGCTTTGTGGGAGGAGAGGGACTCAGGATTCGGTGGGGCCATGCATCAGGAGGATGGGGGAGGAGGTGGGCCTGTTTATGGGGCCAGATGGTTTCTGGGCGTCCCGCAAACCTGTCTCGAAACGCCCCTGGAGCTTTGTGGGAGGAGAGGGACTCCTGAAGTCTGGGGGAGCTGTATCACCAATCCCGAACGCCTCCCAGTGGCTGCACTGGATCTGCCTGCCTCTCCTCCGAGAAGGCCTGCTCATTTCCACCCTTAGGCACGCTTGGAAAGTCACCAGCAACACAGCGCGGAGTCCGAGCGGGGCACCAGATCCAACAAAAGGATGTTCGCCCCCAGGCACGTAGTTCTACATGAATGCCCCCCAATTCGCGAGACCGCCCTCTTGTCACGAACGCTCGCGCCCTCTCGAAACCGATGTGGGTTCGTTTACGCGTACGTCTTTGTTTCGCCCCAGACTTTCGCTCGCGCAAACACCCTGCGAACACCCCACAATTGGAGGCCGTCCAAGAGGCCAGAGCAGAGATGGCCGGAATATCGCGCCGCATAGCGGTTGCATCGGCGATGTCGGCATGGAACGAGTCGGGCTCGTATTGACCCGTAGCGCCGATGCATCGGCGATGCGGCGCGACCCTCTGGCCCAATCTGCTAAGCGGCCTGGGCGGCCTCCCCCCATCCTCATGAGCGACCCTGAGTCGTTCCCGAATCTCAGATTGCGCTGTGATCACGCCACCACCCCCATGCAACAGTGGCGAGGCCCCGCCGGCTGCGACGTCGCTCCAGAAGCATGGCGACGGGATCCCCGGGTGGACAGGTGCGAGCTCGATCCGATCGAAACCTCTCGCCGCGGGCACCGCCGCCGCCGGGCGCGCCCGACGGCCCAGCCGCGAGCCCAAGGAGGCCTGGGAGCTGGGCGGAACCACCAGAGCGGGCACGCGACGCCGCCGAAGAGCCCAAGTGCGGCCCGCCCCGACACGCCACACCCCGCCCTCTGTTGGCAAGGCGTAGACGTGGGGCACGAAGCGCCGGGGCAGCAACAGCCGGGCCGCTGACGAGCCAAGTGCGCACCCGGACAGAAGGATCACGTGTTGGGTAGATTTCCCAAGCCCTCCGCCGGCTCAAGCGGTGTGCGCTCAGCGCAGGAACACAGCGAAGCCACAGGAAAGCGTGGCACAAAACTCGGAGGTCCGCGCGGATTCCTTGGATCCGCGCGGACGTCCGAATGTTTATGTTGATGTCATCGCTCGTTCCCCTGAAGACTGCTCCGCAGGGCACCCAAGACGCTCTAAGAGGCGTCCAGGACCGCCAAGAGGACCCCAAGACGCTCCAAGAGGCCTCCACTGGGGGACCCTTCCTCTGTGTGGGCTGCACCCTTCCCTGATCGAGGCAATTCCTCTGGGCATCGTTTCTGGACGGGCTGGTGGGCTTACTTTTTTTTTTTTCGCAGCCGCAAGCGGAAGCGCAGGCGGCGTCAAACGGGTCGGGCGGGCCACGCGCGAACCTAATTGCCAAACGCGCCAGCAAACAGAGGCCTAAACGGCACCTCGGAGAACCGGAAGCGGGAGGTGGTGCGGGCTGCAGCTGGTGGAGTCACTTTTTTGTTCGGCGGCCCGCAAGGAAAAGTCCAGAGGGCGCGTCAGAAGGCAGTGGGGCGCAATGCCAGATAATTAGTGAAGGCCAGGCCACGACTGCTGGTGGAGATACGCGAAGCAGCCCGAAGACTGCTCCGCGGGGCCGCGCCGCTCGGCCGGCGCTGCTGCCCCGCGCCGATGCCGCGCCGCGCGGGCTGCCAGCGCGGCCCCTCGGCCGCTCCCCGCCGCGGCGGCGCGCTCTGCACCGCTCTGCGGCCCGCCCCCCCGGAGTGGCGCCAGCTCGGCAACTGCCACAGGGGCGGGCAGCCCAGTGGGGATCGTCGCGGCGAGGCTCCCTGGCGAATGCGCGCCACGCCCGCCCCTTGGCCACGCTTCCCTCGTTGATCGGGTAGGCATGGGGGACCACGGGGCCTGCTGGAAACGGGCCCAGCTCCTCGTCGTCCCGAGCCGCTTTCTCACGGCCCCGGGGCCCGTGGAGGGCCCCGAGAGCCCGAGAAAAATGAGAAGAAGCCTCAGGGCCCGCTCCCCCCCCACAGGACCCGCTCTCTGACGGTGACGGCCCCGGGGCCCGTGGCGAGGGCCCCGAGGGCCCGACTGCGGCGCAGAGCCCTGGCACCCGCCTCCCCCGCGGCGACGGCCTCCGCCGACCAGCCCGCGGCGCCGGCGTCCACCCTGCCGGCCAGCGCGCCGCGGCGGCCGGCGGAGAGAGGCGCCGGCCCCGGCGGGGGGCGCGGCGGGCCAGGGCCCCCTGCAGGCCTCGCGGCGGGCATCGTGGCGGGCGCGGCTGCCCCGGCCTCGGTCCTCCGGGGGGGCAGTTCGGGCCCCCCCCGCGCGGGGAGGCAGCGCTCCGCGGCGAGGGGCGAGGGCTTCTGCTCCGAGGCCACGTCGTGAGCCGGCAGGGAGCGCGCGGGAGGAGGAGTAGCCCCTGCGCCGTTCGAGGGGCGGCCGCGGCCGCGATGGGGCAGCAGAGAACGCAGACCTCGAAGCCGAGCACGGCACGGCACGCGGGCACGGCACGGCAGCTGCGCCGCACTCCGACGACCAAAGCACGGCGCGACACGGCACGGCGGGCGCTCCTCCTCCTGCGCCTTTCCATGGGCGGCCGCGGCCGCGATGGGGAAGCAGAGAGCGCGGAGCTCGCAGCCGAGCGCGGCTCGAAGCGGCACGGCGCGCCGAAATCGGCACCTCCCCGTCGCTCGGCCGCCCATCCCCTCGCGTGTTCTTTTCCGGCTTCGGGCGTGGCCTTTTCGCAAACGCTGCTTCCGATAACGGTATCTCAAAATGAGATCTTTGTATGAATGCATTGAGGTCTAAACGAGACACTGCTATCAACGGATTTGATTCCAAGCGAGACGCTGCTATCAACGGGTTGAGCCTCAAACGACACACTTGCAACAATGAATGCGGCTCCAATAGTGCGATGTCGTAGTAGTGGTAATAGTAGTATGGGCACGGACCCGTAAGACCTGAGTCTCCACCGGGGTGCTCGGCGAAGCCATTGATGGCGAAGCCATTGTATAAATGCATTGAGGTCTTCGCTTTTGCTGCATGAGCTCCTCGGTCTTCTGCTTCCGCTTGGGCTCCTCGGTCTCCGTCTGCTGATCAGCGCAGCCCAGGGCCCGCAGTTCATGCAAAATGTCTTTGGGGATGCGGTCGCGACGGTCCGAGAAACGTTTGGCCAACTTGTCTTCGGCCCGTTCTTGTTCGGACGTTCCTTTATTTCGCTTCGGTATCCGGCCGAACTGCTTCACGTGCTCGACGAGCGTTTGCAGAGGACCGCTCAATGCAGCACGCTGAGGAGCAGCGCTGTTCCCTGCCGCAGGCCGAGGAGCACCGCAGTTCAATGCAGCAGGGTCAGGAGCACCGCCGCCAGACCGAGAACTATCAGCATGTCCTGGCATTAAGGTGTGCAGTAGGCGCTGCGCAATTCCTTTGAAAGGAAATCTTCGAAAGCAGGGCTGTAGCCAAGAAGGCTACGGGGACGATGATGATGATGATGATGACGATGATGAGTCTTGGAAGTCTGGGAAGTGGAAGAGCACGAAGTGGCGTACAGTTGGCTCCGGGCATTCAAAATGTGGCCCGGGAGTGGGGTTCTGGAAAAAGGAAGAACACGAAGTGGCCTACAGTTGGCTCCGGGCATTCCAAATGTGGCCCGGGAATGGAGTTCCGGGAAGTCCAAGAACACGAAGTGGCCTACAGTTGGCTCCGGGCATCCAAAATGTGGCCCGGGAATTGAGTTCTGGGAAGTCGAAGAGCACGAAGTGCCCTACGGTTGGCTCCGGGCATCCAAAATGTGGCCCAGGAGTGGAATTCTGGGGAGTCGAAGAGCACGAAGTGGCCTACAGTTGGCCCCGGGCATTCAAAATGTGGCCTGGGAGTGGAGTTCCGGGACGTCGAAAAGCACGAAGTGTGTGACTGTTTGCTTAAAACGAGCCCGGCCCTCGCCTGTCCGGCTCCCGCCCAGACCCTCCTGGGGAGTCATCAGATGCTTTCTTTTGACCCCATTAGAAACCGATCAGTCTTCGCTGTTAGGTAAATTATCCAAGCAAAGCAACCTAACAGCGATGTGTAGAAGCAAAGCTGGAAACATTGCATGTGGTATTCATGTAAGAGCGCTGTTGTAGAATTCTGGTGTTCTCGCAGTCGCATTCGGATTCGCAGTGGCACTCGCAGTGGCAACATCAGCGGCAGTCGCAATGGCACCGCCAGTAGCAATAGCTACACTAGCAGCAGCAACAGCAGCAGCAGCAGTAATAGTAGCAGTAGTAGTAGCAGTAGAAGTAGTAGTGATGGTAGTAGTGGTAACAGTGAAGTAGTAGTTGTAGTGTGTGGAGTGAACGAGTAGGAGTGATGGGAGCAGTGGTAGTAGCAGTAGAAACACTGCTTTCGATAACGGTATATCCAAATGAGATCTTTGTATAAATGCACTGAGGTTTGAACAAGACACTGCTATCAACGGATGTGATTCCAAGCGAGACACTGTTATCAACGGGTTGAGCGTCAACGACACACTTGCATCAATGAGTGCGGCTCCAAAACATGCACTCCCATGAATGGATTTAGTGTGATGTCGTAGTAGTGGTAATAATAGTATGGGCACGGACCCGTAAGACCTGAGTCTCCACCGGGGTGTTCGGCGAAACCATTGATGATGATGATGTGATTATTGAGGAAGATGATGGGATGATGGCCGCGCTACTTGGATTTGTTCTGTCCGTATAGTTGGCTCCGGGCATTCAAAATGTGGCACGAAATGGCCAACACTTGGCTCCGGGTATTCAAAATGTCGCCCGGGAATGGAATTCTGGGAAGTCGAAGAGCACGAAGTGGCCTACGGCTGGCTCCGGGCATCCAAAATGTGGCCCGGGAATGGAGTTCTGGGAAGTCGAAGAGCACGAAGTGGCCTACGGTTGGCTCCGGGCATCCAAAATGTGGCCCGGGAATGGAGTTCTGGGAAGTCGAAGAGCACGAAGCGGCCTACAGTTGGCTCCGGGCATTCATTCAAAATGTGGCCCGGGAATGGAGTTCTGGGAGGTCGAAGAGCACGACGTGTGCGACTGTTTGCTTAAAACGAGCCCGGCCCTCGCCTGTCCGGCTCCCGCCCAGACCAGCCTGGGGAGTCATCAGATGCTCTCTTTTGACCCCATTAGAAACCTATCAGTCTTCGCTGTTAGGTAAAAGCCTCCGAGCGATACCGAGGCACGGCACCTGCGCCGCACTCCGAAGCACAAAGCACGGCACTCGCCATCGCTCGGACGTCCATTCCCTGTGTTTTTTTTCCGGTTTCGTGCGTGGTCTTTTCGCCAAATGATCAAGGATGCTCCTCGAGGGTCCTCGCCAAAGGAAAAATGCACACGCCCGAACGATGCCAAGGGCACGGCGCGGCGCCCGAGCACGGCATGGCACGGCGGGTGCCTCGTGCTTCGCACCAGTGGGGCACGGCCCGGCCCGCCACGCGGGCACCGCGCGGGCACGCGACCGCCAGCCCGCTCCCCTTCGACCAAGGCTGGGCACCGCGGAGGAGGAGGAGGAGGAGGAGGAGGAGGAGAGGGAGGAGGAGGGGGAGGAGGTGGATTTTTCCTCGAGGGCCCGGAGGCAGAACGTAACATGACCAAGCCTAAAAGGGGCGCCGCGCGCAGCCCAGCGCACGATACGCGCTACAAAACGCCGCTGATTTGAGGCGACCCCTTGAGCTGGGCTCAAGCTGGCTCAAGCTCGAAAAAGCCAGTTCCTATCGAGACGCGGTTTCGACACGAAATTGTCACCCCGCGCCTGTCGCGCCAACATTATGACCGCCGCACCAATGCAATACATTAAACGATTCGGGCGGCGGCCGCCGCTTCCTCACGAGCACGGATACGCGCAGCAAGTGCCGTCATGCCCTCCGTGGGAATTAAACGGCACGAGGAGGAAGCCGAGGGGGCTGGTGGACGGGCTGCTTCTCGCAACACAGTGCCGGCGGTGGCACGGCAGGTGGTACCACCATTGCCAGCGTCAACCGCCGCCCCGCTCCTGCAGTGCGGGTAGCGGCCCTGACGAATTAAGTGGAGAGCAGACCTGCCACTCGATCCAGGGCGACCGTCACACAGCATGCCAAGCTTGAAACACCGCTTACTCGTGCAAGCTCCACATCGGAAGCAAAACACCAGGGGCTGGCAGTCAGCTTCCTGCAGTATCGTTGCACAGAGGAGGTGGCCACGCTCACTCTCCGCGCCATGCAGGCGTCGAAGGGCGGTAGAAAGACCCTTGCATCCAAGCATCGGTCGTCCTTCGCCGTACGCCACTTGACAACATTTTGAACACCTGGACACGATTTCATCCGAGGGGTCGTCCGAGTCCAGAGCGACCCAATCGTGCCACTGGTGGGCACGCAGGGTCTTGGGCCGCGGTCCAGTGGGGTCCCGCCGGAAAACGAGTTTCGGGAAAAGCGATAGGACAGCAGCGAACATCGAAACCAGTTTACGCATCGTGCCTACCACAGCGTCGAGCTCTTCGAGCTCCGCAGGCGGCAGGCCCGGATGAAAGGTTAAAGCATGTTTAGCCAAGCTATCGGCATCTTTGTTACCCAAGGTTATCTTGCGCTCCCTCGGCGGAAGCGCAGCTATCACAGCATCTGACCGATGGGCTGGCGTGTGAGACACTGAGCTGGGAGGAGGTGGAGGAGGAGGAGGAGGAGGACGAGGACGAGGAGGAGGAGGAGGAGGAGGAGGAGGCGAGGCGCGGCACGGCGAGACGGCACGCGGGGCACGGCAGGACACGGCGAAAACGCGGGCAGGACCACGGCACGGCGCGCGGCTTCGGCGGCCGCCTCGCCCTCCCTGGGGACCAGAGGCTGCCTCGACGACAGGAGCTGCTTCCTCTTACGGCAGTCGCTGTTCGAGGAAAAGGAGAAACCCTCGCTCTTCTGCGGTCCTGGCCGCGTCGGGCAGAGTAGACGTTGCCTGCGGCCGTGATCACGACGGCCAGGACGTGACCGCAGACGACGCTGGTACTGAGGACTGTTGGCTCGATGATGGCTCAGAAGACCACCGTGGCGATGCTGATCACGTGGACGGCAAATCATGCTG
Source organism: Prorocentrum cordatum (assembly GCA_963575745.1). Classification (NCBI taxonomy): domain Eukaryota; class Dinophyceae; order Prorocentrales; family Prorocentraceae; genus Prorocentrum; species Prorocentrum cordatum. Next base: position 953,122 of record CAUYUJ010014983.1, on the reverse strand, counting down.
CTATCGTGATGACGACCAGCCTGACGAATGCGATTATCAACATTGTGACTCGTATCAGGTCCAATATGAAGACGATTACGACGATCACAGTGATGATGATGCAGATGATGCTGATGCTGATTATGATGATGCTGATGATAATGATGACGGTGACGGTGACGATGATGACGATGATGATGATGAGAAGGAGGATGCTGATGACGGTTATGTTGATGCTGATGTTGATGTTGATATTTTGATGTTGTTGTTGGTGATGATGATGATGACGGTGATGATGAAGACGATCACGATGAATACGATGACGATGATGATGATGATGATGACGATAACGATGACAATGACGATGATGATGGTGTTGATTCTGATGATGGTGATGATGATGATGAGCCCGATGATGATGATGATGATGATGATGCTGCTGCTGCTGATGATGATGATGATGATGACGACTACGATTATGACGAGGAGGACGATGGCGATGGTGATGGTGATGATGATGATGATACTGATGATGATAATGACGAGGATGAGGATGAGGATGAGGATGACGATGCTGGCGCTGATGATGATGCTGCTGATGATGATGCTGATGCTGCTGCTGATGATAGAGATTGCGACGCAGATAACGTAATGACGCCCAAGATAATGTGATGACGACTTGCGTCCCCTTCCCCCCCAAGACTCCTGGGAAGACGTTCCCTGGGCCCGCCGTGCGGGTCCTGGCGGCACCCCCGCGTTCTCGTAGCAGATGTACTTCGGGAAACATTACAGTCGGACTTGATTGGACAGGACGCGCGAGAGGACACACGACCCTTCCAAGGGCCACATTGCCATAGAAATGCAGGGGGCATGGGTCGCGAGATGCAGGACACGAGGGTACCCTTGATATGGCAGGGTCGACCTACTAATCCGGGCCGCCTGTACCTCCTCTTGGAGAAAACATCAAGTGACATTCAGTGCCTCACCCCTACCATCCCGCCCCAAGCCACTTGACGTCCAGAAACGCATGCTTGACCAATGGTGGCATGCAAGATAACTGTGCTATCACACATGTGATGGTGAGCTGTGTGCATTCGGTGTGGCTGCGGGGCACCGCTTCTCCTCCACCGTGGTGGCGGTCTCCGCGTAGCGCTCGGCCGCGCGCAACTCGTTGATGAGGTCGAGGCGCGTCTCCTTGCCCTCGAACATCTGATTCTGATACCTAAGGCGAACAAGACGACAAATCCTCCTTTTTGCCTCCTCGGTCGATCTTTTCCGCCCCTCTTCCCTCCTCTCCCATTCTTCCTCCCTCATTAATGGATCGCCTTTTCTCCTTCCCCTTTCCTCCCGTTCCTTTCTCTTCCCGACTGTATGATTCCTCCTCCATCGTCATCCCTTTCCTTCATTATGTATCACCCTCATTCACCCTCCCTCCTTCTCTTCCTCCACCCCTCCCACATTCTCTCCTCCTGCCTTCTCTTCGACAGTTTCTCTCATCCCCTTTTCTTTTTTTTCAGCATAGGCAATGCGTCACGCGCACAGCCTGCGCACAGAGATAACAGTAATTGTGAAACCTGCCTCGACATCCTGCCCACTGCAACTGTTCACGTGCATCCAATATCTCAAAAATGACAGATCAAGCGCCCACTCCAAACTTCGCGTCTCAGCCATGAGCGATGACTGAAATTACCATGAATCTTGCCACTCCTGAACCAAACGTCTGTCCCTTCCGCACTGGATTCCGCCATGAAAGCACACACGCTGGGTTCTGACACTGAGTGCATCTTTCGACCATGAAAGATCGTGGCTTACCGACAGCGCAAAGTGTTCCACATCGATCGATTCCAGGCCACTGGCGGCGTTCGAGGTTGATCGCCCTCGCTGGGGTCGCCGCCGCCTCGACACAACACGAACCTGCCGTATCCTTCCCCCGAAACATACATCGCCGATAGATCGACGATAGGCCTCCGATTGCGTATCTACACGTACTTGTGTGGGGTGGGCTATCGGACCCATCGGCTATGAGTGGGCGATTGCGGGTCGTTGAATTCCCAAGTCCCCCTGATTCCACCCAGCCCGTAACGCTGGCCCTGACCGCACCCTTTCCCCTGGTCCTCTTCCTCCTCTGCCCCTCCCCCTCCCCATTCTCCCCATGCCTCAGTCCACCGCCCGACGCCCCCCCCGCCCACCCTTTCGCTCCTCGAGGCTGCTCAACATATGAGCACTGCACTGCTCGCCGCCCTCTCCCCGGATGTGCCGTGCTAGTGGGGCGACGCTGCTCCCGAGCTGGTGTTTCAGCTCTTCCCCGCAGTTATTGAAACAGCGTGTTCCTGGCACAAAACCCACGGGTGCCACGAGAACATCGCGGAGACAATTCAAACAGTGTGTTTGTTGTGTGTCATATTGTGTTGTTCACTCTCTGGTCATCTTCCGCTCAAGCGGTGGCCCCATTTCAACATCAACGTTTTGTTCACGTCGTTCAGACTGGCGCCCGCGCCCCAGTACAGGCTACACATATGTGTCCGTTTCCTTCCTTCGTCGTCGTGGTGGTCCCCTTTTTTCCTCGTCGTTGTGGCCTCCTTCCCTTCGGGCAGGCCTGCAATGTCCTGGTAATCGCGCTCAGTCGTCGCACTTGTATATTGGTCGGTTCTTGGACACGTTGTAGGAGAGACATACACCATCAACCACACTTGGGCGATTAATGCGTAAGCCAATGCGCCTCTGAGGCTGACGAAAATGTCTGCAACCATCCTGGATGCCTTGGCGTCATCGTCGGCGCCGGTGAGTTCAGGATGTTGTATGGGACGGAGCTGCTTGATGTATTCTTCTTGGTCCAATACGACATTGCCGTCCTCATCCTCTGTATGCACCACAACACAATTGGTATATGATGTATGCTTGTTGACTCTACACTTACCAAAAGTGTCCTCTACACGCTTGACGTACTTGCCAATGGTGTCCTCAGTACCGGCCAGATTGATATCAACACGTTTGGCTGTGAGCAGGTTACTGCCCGTCTCGAACTCCTCGTGGTAGGACGTGGGTCTGAGACCGAAGCCTCTCGTGGACCTCCTGAGCTTCAGTGAGAAAGCTCTGGATGCATCCTTGGTGCCAGTGCCTGGCTTAAGGCACTGCAGGCAGTGCTTGGACTCGTCGTAGTGCTCGAACCCTGGGAGGGACCGAAGCACCGTAGCCGATCCAGGCAACAAAGTAAAGCACGCCACGCGTTCTTTCTCACCAGTTGTTTCAGCAAGTTCCTGGTAGGTCAACCCTGTCAGGACAACCATGTTGATGTCGAGGGAAGCAATGATCCATTGCTTCTTGCAACATGCCACGCTTGCGAGTACCCTCTAGCTTGGCCGCCGTGCTGTCCCGGAGAAGGTTTCCACGTCGAAAGCTTCAAAGTCCATGAAACCTCGAAGCACCCGGTGTAATCCGACGGCACGTTCCATCTCGCCCTTCTCGTGCTTCACGAACTTCCATGTATGCACATACCTCGAAATCATGATGTTTGACGCTTTGAGAGAGCGTGATCCACCGCCGCTTTACTGTGGAAAATTGCCAACCTTTTCCTCCGGAACCCGGGGGTCGCCCCTCCCCCCCCCCTCCGAAAATCCCCCCCCCCCCCTGCTGGAACCCCCCTCCCCCCCCCCCCCCCCCCCCCTTCACCCGGCAAAACCCCCCCCTCCCCTAACCCCCCCCCCCCCCCCCCCCCCCCTCCCGCTCGAAAGCCGGGGGGGTCACTACCGGTTCAAACCCCTCCCCCCCCCCCCCCTCCGGATCCGGAAAACCGGGGGGGGTCACTACCGGTTCGAACCCCCCCCCCCCCCCCCCTACTCACCGCCAGCAAACGACTCCCGGTCCCCAACACCGTCCGCATCACATCCCCCACTGGTGTTCCCAGCACCACTGTCCTCACCGCCGCTGTCCCCACTGGTTCCACCACCGCCCCTACTGTCCCCACCAGTGGCCCCACCACTGTCGCACTGTTCCCGCTGTCCCCAGAACTGTTCCCACCACGGTTCCACTCTCCCCACTGTCTCCACGGCCCCAACCACTGCCCGACTATCCCCACTGTCCCCGTCCCACTGACTCCTCCGCTGTCCCACTGAGCTGTCCCACTGTTCCCACCACTGTCCCCACTGTCCCCACCACTGTCCCCACTGTACCTCTGTCCCATTGTCCCACACGCCGTCCCTGTCTGCCACCGCCTTCACCACTGTCCACCACCACCATTGTACCACTGTCCCACTGTCCCCCCACTCCACCGTCCCCACCACTGTCCGCACCCCCACTCGGTTTTCGAGGGGGGGGGGTTCGAACCGGTAGTGACGCCCCCCGGTTTTCCGGATCCGGAAGGGGGGTGGGGGGGGGGGGGGGGGTTCGAACCGGTAGTGACCCCCCCCCTTTTCATGATGGGGGGGGGGGGGGAGGGGTTCGAACCGGTAGTGACCCCCCCCGGTTTTCGGGGGGGGGGGGGGGGGGGAGGGGTTCGAACCGGTAGTGACCCCCCCCGGTTTTCCGCCAGCAGCGGTAGAACACGCTCTTCCGACGCTTTAGATCTAGCTTGCCTCTTGGAACACCTTGTTGCCGCACCATGCCTGGAGTTCGGTGTGTAGGGCATTGGATACTTTTCTAGGGATTCGCCTGGACGTCAGCCTTCGCGAGGAGGTCGTCTTCCTTGACGACCACAGCTCGCTTTGCAGCGGCGGTAGCATATATTCGCATGGTGGTTACACGGCCGGCATCTAATATCCTGTGCTGCTGTTCGGATAGGATTACCTTTGACATTCTGCCGCGAAACAGAGTTCAACATATTGACCGTTTCCGTCTAAGTCCAATCCGTGACTGCGGTCTTCGGCCGTGGAGAATAGTGGGACATGAAACGTCTCCTCGATGTCGGAGTCGCGGGGGGGATGTCCCCGCTTAGGCAGGTGCCCCCGCTGTTCTTCAACTACAGTGACAAACGCACTGTTGTCGGGAATCATATGCGCGGGTACAGTGTAAAGGTCGCCTAGTAGAGATGCCTCCAGCTGTTCCCTTTCATCATGTAGTTCTGTATACCACACTTCCACAATATGTGCCTCAAGGTCCGCTTCCGATTCCTTATATGTCGTAGGAAGCCGTCCATCCTCCTGCGGCGGTTCGGCTTCTGGAGCTTCTCTGGCGTTTTCGTCTTGCGTCGGTGTGTCCGCCAGTTCCTCAAACTTTGTCATGTCTTGGTCCAAGCCCGCTTGAGGTTTAGTGGATTTTAGGCACTGGATGATCCTCGAATGTACTGATCCAGTAATATCATGAATATTGAGGGCAGTGCCTTCGGCTTCATAATCATGGGAACCTGGATTCACATCGTTGTCATAATGCGCCAATGTGCAACTGTCAGCGTAAGCCACTGGAGGTAGCTCGTGGATACTCTTGGCCAACCTAACAGAGACTACGTTCTCAATCCGGAAGAAGTTTCTGCACGCAGAAAAAGCATCGCAACGCCAGATGTACCTTAGGAGAGAGTCGGCTTGCACTTGTCATCTGAAGCGCCAGTTCCCAGAACTCCATTCCCGGGCAACATTTTGAATGCCCGGAGCCAGCTGTAGGCCACTTCGTGTTCTTCTGTTTCCCAGAACTCCATTCCTGGGCCACATTTTGAATGCCGAGGCAGGCTGATGCTGCGGCCGACGCAGGCTGAGGCTGAGGCAGGCTGAGGCTGAGGCCGAGGCTGAAGGCAGACTGAGGCTGAGGCTGAAGCAGGCTGAGGCTGAGGCTGAGGCTGAGGCTGAGGCTGAGGCAGGCTGATGCTGAGGCAGGCAGGCTGAGGCTGAGGCTGAGGCTGATGCAGGCTGAGGCTGAGGCAGGCTGAGGCTGAGGCCGAGGCTGAAGGCAGACTGAGGCTGAGGCTGAAGCAGGCTGAGGCTGAGGCTGAGGCAGGCTGAGGCTGAGGCAGGCTGAGGCTGAGGCTGAGGCAGGCTGAGGCTGAGGCTGTGACTGCGACTGCCGTTGCCGCTGCGACTGTCATCGCGAATGCGACTACGACTGCGAGAACAGCAGAATTCTACAACTGGATTTTCATCTGAATCTTAAGGGGAATGCTTTCATATATGCTTCTACACATCGCTGTTAGGTTGCTTTGCCGGGAGAATGCTTTTCTTTTTGTTTGATTCGGCCGTCCGACGGTAGTGCTGTCTGTCGTTCAATGTCGGATGAACTGGCGTCGGAACTGCGGGAAAGGAGGGGCGCGCGTCATCGGAGAACGTCAGCTCGCCTTGGGCGCGGTCGCTGGTCCTCGTGTCCGATGAGAACTGGTTCCGGCGGTTCCCCATACAATCGAATACGACTGTTTGTCACACCATTCGGTAACGGTGCAATGTACTTGTACCCGATCGGCTGATCCTGGATCTCGTCTCACGACATGGCCCCATTCAGGGCCATTCTCGGGAGACTGAACGTAAGTTCGAGCTCCTTTATCCACTCGTGTGTGGATGCTAAGAAGTGCAGCGATCGCGTGGTCTTTTTGTTTTACGCAAATCAATGTGATCAATCAGCCTGCCGTCATGATAGCCAATGTTATGTTGCCCCATTCTGCCTTCTGAGCACCTTGGCCATACCAGTCCAATTCATGCTCAGCAAGTTGTGCAGGTCCCCCCTCAGTTTGGCACGTGCATCTCCACAGGTTAGTTGGGATGATCGCATAGGCAGTTGCCACCTGCCAGTGCGATCCACTAAGCAGTTTACTTGAACGGTCATATTTCAAACCAAAGTGGCAGCATCGCGTGCGAATGACCTACAAGTCTCGATCTTCAATAGCATCTCATATGGGACCTTGTTTCCAGAAATGAAGCGGTGGTCCCACAAGTACTATAGAAAAACGTAGAGCCCGAGCCTTGGTCATCAAATTTTGAATGCGTTGGCAATGTGGCCCTGCCCGCTTACCAGGCAACCTAACGTGCCAGTCAGCGGGCGTTGCCACCCATAGCAATTGATAACCCCCCGAGAGTAGAGCACCCAAATACTGTGTACCAGTACAAGTCAGAACCTCCGCATGTGCGATACGGTCGCACATGAAAGTACGAGCTCGGAGTTCAGCGCAAGCTGTCCGTATGTCCTCAATGACAAGCGCACGAGAATGTTAATGATGCGATGAGCGTTCATTTGTTGCAGCGGCGACGCAGACGGGCCCACTGCCGTCCTTGGCAGCCGCACGGCCGGGCTTGTCCATGTCCCTGGCGCGCACAGCAGGCGCCTGGGAAAAGAATGCAGGTTACCCCGCGCTAGACGACAGAACCTCAGCATTCGGCCTGCCGGAGCATGCGCGAGTGGCCGTGGCGCGCGCCTGCCCCCATCACTCATTTTCAAACGAGGGGGGCGTCCAAATGCCCGTGCCTTGCTGCGCTGCTGAGCCACTGCTCGAAGTGAAAATATCAAACTTCTCAGCGGCATCACCCCCTCCAGCAGGTGTCCCTGCCTTCGCGTCGGGCGGCATCCACTTGCTGCCCTCCTCGTAGATGGCCTGATTGACCTTCGCCTGCAAGTTCCGCAAGGCGAAGTCTTGGTCGGCCGGTGTGGGGACATTCTCGAAGGACGTGTTCCTGCGATGCCAGGTCTTCAAGGTGTTATCCACCAAAGACTGGATGGTGAAAGCAAGCGTCTCCTCGTTAATGGAGAAGCAGATGCCCTTGGTATCCAGAGACATCAAATGCATAGGCATCGCGAGTAGCGGGTATCCCCGCGCTGCTCGATGCAGGTTGCCCTGCGACTGGCTCTGCGTCAGCTGCCTCCTTGACAAGTAGCGGGGCATCTTCGCAGTGAGGATTGGCCGTGGTAGTAAGCGACATCGACCCTTTATCCTCCGTTGCGGTACCGTACTCGTCGACCTTGAGCGCCAAGTGCCCCGAAGGTGTTCTCATCAAATCAAATGCTCTAGCGCCTTTTCCAAGGGAGAGTTTGTACATCTCAGAGCCGGGAATGGCCATCTTCTCGTGCCCCTGCTCCTGGATCAGGATGGTCCCCATGTTGGACATCCTCCTCATACCCAGGATAGCAAGGATATTCTCCCCTGAACCCTCAGCCACGTTAGCTGAGCCGGCGTCCAGTCTCGGCACAGCAGGTGCCCCCGCTGGATCTCCTTTCTCCTCGCATGCAGTTTTGCAGTGCAGCGACTTCTCGCAGACAGCGGCACCATGTCCCACTCCCGACACGTAGAGCCTCTTCGTCAACTTCAGCATCTTGATGTCGTGTCCGTGAGAGCAGGATGCGCGCTCGAATGTCTGTGCCGTTTCCAGACCGATGATGTTGATGTTGCTACCGATGTCCAGAATAATCGTCAGCATCCCACCCACCTTGGCTCCATGCAGACCCTGGCGACGCCTCTGCTCTAACACCCAATCGTTCCTCGTCAGGGACGTGAAGACGTTCATGTACCCGCGGGCCTCCCCCTCGAAGATGGGGTTCTTCTCGAAGGTCCAGGCCGTCGGGCGCTCGTCGTGCACGTGAGGGGCGTGGTGCAGATGAGAGCGACAAATTCGTATACATATCCTCATCGGCGCGCATGGCTACCTGTCCATCTGTGTTCACCATCAACACAGTGTGTAGCATGTCGCGCTCGGATATGGCACTGTTGCCGCTGCGTGTGCTTATCGGGCTTTCCGTACTGCGCTGGCTAGGTGGGCGGGCGTCTCGCCCGTGGGGCATGTATGTCTGTGGAGCTTGGAGCCACTGTGCACTTCTCTCAGTGGCCCGTTCCATACGTCTCAGCCACATATCATTGGCAGGCAATGTTGCAAGTATCGTCGTAGTTGGTCCCCCTGCGTTGTTGGCTGATTCAGCTACCAATGGCATAGGCATATCTGTAGCAGGCGCGGTAACTGCTGTCGCCTGCACCGCATTGGATGATGAAGCAGGTTGCCCCGCAAGTGTCGTTGCGGCAACTGCCGTGTTGTTCGTCATCATCGCCGCGATGCGGTTGAACTCCTCGAAAAGGTCCCTGAGCTCATTAGCCCCGCGGAGTATCTCTTCATGATGAGTTGCTGCATTCTGATCTCCGGCGAGGGCATAATGGAACTCAGCCGCGATGAGACCAACGCCCTGGCGAATGGCGCAGGGAGCCTCAGTTGCGGCACCTTCTAAGGGTACCAGCCAGCTGCCTATCCACATGTGCGTGCGCCACTCGGACCCCGCGCTGCGCATGGAATATGCGGCCGCACTGAAGCCCCCAGACCTTGTCGTGATTGATGAGCTTGCCCAGGCATATGGCACACTTGTTGAAGTCAACGTCGCTCATGACCGGCGGTGTCGCCGATGGCCTGATACGCGTCTGGCGCTCCAGAGTGGAGCCCTGGATCGGTGGAACCGATGGTGGCCGCATGGCTGCGAGCGCTGCCAGATTGGAAGCAAGCATCCCCGCAGGAATTGGAGTTGCAGGTTGCCTGCCGCTCCTGGTTGCGGCGCTGGCGGGCCAACTGCGTTGAGAGGTTGGCCTGCTGCGCCTCGTGGATGGCCAGGATCTCCGGGCGCAACTCCCCCATGGACGATGGCACTGCCAAGCCGAGGGCCTGGCGCATCACATCAGGACCCATAGGAGTAGCCAGATAGCCGTAATGGGGAATCTTGCCCAATACTCCTGGCGCGCATCCAGAGCTGCGCGTTGGCTGAGACTGATAAAAGTCGTCGGCTGTCGCCCGAACATGCGGGTTATCCGGCTGCGCTCCCACGCGAGGGTTACCCGTCACCTGAGCATGGTAGTCAGGGAACAACGGGGCGCCCATCGGTGGTGCTGCGGGGCGCTCAGCGACTGTCGGATCGCATGTCGGGTGGCTGAAAAACGCTGGGACATATCCGTACCTGTTGGGGTTGCCCGGTGGTGGATTCGGGTCCGGAACGAACTCCCAAGGTGGTGTCCAGCTGGCGCTAGGGAGGCCGATGCCATCCCTACGCGTACTCTCTGCGGTCTGGCGCATCTGCCGGTGCATCCACTGTTGCTGAACTACCAAACTTTCAGTCCTCTGGGCAGCGTCGCGGTCAGGGAAAGCAGTTTGCCCCGCGCGTGGACGCGGCGATGCGAACGGCGATGTCGCCTGCAAGGCCTGGTAGAGCTGAGCTGTGGGCCCATCCGAATGCTCTGGAGCCTCGCCTACAGGCTGTTGGTGCCCCCAGCGCCCTGTGGAACCCCAGATAAAATCGCAGCCCTACTCATAGGCGCAAACGACGCAGGTCGCCCTGCAGGCGCCGGCAACTGTTGCGCCTGCGCACGCCAAGTCGTTGGCGCACAACCCGTCGTTGGTGGTAATCCCATTTGACGCCATACCAGACACGTCGGCACTCTGGGCCTGAATCCATGATCCATCTGATCCCCCTGCAGGTGTCCCCGCTTGGCACCCCTCTCGTAGCATCAAATACCGCGGCGAACTCGACCACCTGCATGGGGGTCGGTTCGGGACACTTCAAATTGTAGGGGGTCTTTGGAATAAACCAATCCTTCAACGATGATGCATCAGTTGGAAATTCATATCCGTCGTCAAGAGTAATATCACGCAGGATTCTCCGCTCGTTATCCCACATATACAAAAGATTGATCCACGCATGTCCCACGCGGTTGTATCTACATTGATCCGCGTTAGGCAGGATGCCTATGAGCTGGCCGATGTGGGTCGGCGGAATTATGCCGTTCCTGCCTGCCGACGTAATAATATCATCTGCTGAGCGCTAGGTAGCCATACTATCGCAAAGGAAGTTTTTCTCCATCTGATTCATCATAATCAAGCCTTCGAAACCGACGCGCAGGCCAGACTGAATCCTGTTATCTCCTAGTAAATATGGACAACCATGAACAAACTGTCTGCCAGTTTTCTTGGCAGTCCCATCGGCGCGGCATGTCTACAATAGCAAGGGGCACCTGGAGTTGCCAAACCAGTCATCCTTATATATGAGGATTCAAGGCACTTTATCCCAGAGCTGCTATGTCCATTACTTGGGCGCAGAAGATACGCATCGTGAGTCTCGGTCGGTAGCGAACTTACACTTCTTGACCTGGGGCCTGTGCTTCTGCATAACGGTGTTGTCAACCGTGCCAATCGAGCTCAGCACAGTCAACGCTTGATATGCCCAAGTGGGTTTGCTGAGGCAACGCCGGACGGTCTCCAGCCACTTGCTGTGGTAGTGCTCGCTACACTCGGGTGGCCAGTTGTTTCCGAGAGCTCCACCCATCCATCGAGCTCGTCGAAAGACGGTACTGTTGCCAGAAACCTATCATAAATATTGATATTATGAAGCGGTTTGTGACGAGTAGCTGTCGTGGGCCACTCTGAGCATCGGCGCTGCTTATTGAAGTTCAGGTTTGGTCCAACAACTCTCAATTCCCTGAGGATCTCCCTCAAGTAGCTCTACTCGGACTGGAAGCTGAGAGCAGGGTATCCACGTAGGAGATCGCGTACAATCTGAAGCGTGTGAGCTTCCTCACCAGCAATGACGGCAATATCCTTGATGTTGCATTTCACCACGATAAACCGATCAGAACCGTCATCGATGTGAGGATGGTGCGCCGGATGGATTTTCGCGCGGTTGGCGGTGCGCATACTTTCCCAATAGTGGCTGCATTCCACAAGCATTTCGAAAGTAAGAGCAGGTTGCCCCGCGGAACTCGGATCTGGCTCATCAAACCTCGTTGCTAACTGGGCCGCTGCGGGTGCTGCTGATGCGCTAGCGCCCGCAGACGATGAGCCAGCGCCTGCAGATCCCCTGGGAGTTCAAGGGGTACGAATGTCGAAGTCCTGGCGTTTCTTCCCGCTGGTGCCGTAGACCTCCCATATTGGCCGTGGGAGCTGCCCCTGATGCTTTCGATGTAGTTTCCAGCGCCTTCTGCTCGGAAGCGTGCTTCGATGAAGAAGCATCCCTGGATGATCCCTCCAATGGTGGCGTCCAGCATGTCCTGTGCGCCCGGCCAGGTGTAGGACCGCGACGAGCCGCAGGATGCCGCAGGCTCCTTTGAGGTAGGAGTGCTGACGCCCTGAAATACGGCTGCTGCCGCGGCCGCTGCTGGTCCTCTGGATCGACGTCGGTCAGCAGGTTGCCCCGCAGATCGCTGCTGCTTGCTGCTACTAGGATTGGGATCACCTGGTTGTTTCTCTTCTTCTGCTTAGGCGGTGGCGCAAGCTGATCAGGTCCGGGCGACTTAGGCTGGCTCGAAGAATCCGAAGATGGCGATAGATCAATAGGTTGATCCGTCTTCGGCCTGGGAGGAGGTGCCCGTGGTGTTGCTCCTGCGGGTATGCATGGCCTACGAGTCACATGCCGTCTGCCAGGGTTAAGCTCCTCCCCATCAGGTCTTCTGAGCGCCTTGTTCCTGATAGTAGCCCCGCCCCTCACGGCCAGGTCATATCTATCAACACCAATCCGTCTTACAATAGCATTTTTTATCCGGCCTACAGTTCCAGCATGATAGACGACTATGGGGGAAGATCCATGTCTTCCATAACTACGTCAACAGGATCAATGACGGTGTCCGCAATGTGAGTGACGTCCGTGACAGTGGAGAGGGCGTCGGAGTAACCCGAAACACATCCTGGAGGAGCCCGCAGCGTCCACTGCTTCGGCCAAGTCTTCAGCTGCATCGCCATCTGGCTGGTCGTCTCCTTCTTGTTTGGACGAAGCAGGTTCCCCCGCGCGCCGCTCACGATTGAACGCCTGCAGGTAGTGAGTAAGAGAAAGGTTATCCAATATAGCCTTGGTATGGGCTACTTCATGATCCTCAGCTGCCTTGTAATTCACGTGCGTCAACTATTCCCTGCGTGGAGTTTTGTTCGGATTGGTGAAACGACCCGGACCATCGCCGTGAGGCCAGACCCATGGTGTCTCGCGGAAGTTGGGGCTCCTTGAGGGGCGCCCCACGGGGCAGCCGGGTCTGCGGTCGGCACGCGCGATGCAAGTGCAAACAACATTTCGGTGAAGCTCCCGTTCTTCGATGGCGGCCCTCTTCGCGCCCCGCCTTACAGAGGCGTCTTGTAATTTGACCGCCCCTGTCCTGTTTGAGCAAGTGACCTTGGTTTCGTCCATTGCGTTCGACGTGGCGAAGATAGCACCAGCGGCGGATCTGATGTTCCGCCCAACCTTGGCCCTGGCACCGTCGCCTCGTGTCGGGGGGCGTGCGTTGGCGGGCCAAGATGACAGGGCGCTGCATCTCGCCGTCTGGATATTCTTCTGGAGGATATTCCCTCTGAGGCGAGTGCCCCCGCAAACGCTCCTTCCTCGGTGGAGCGCCAGGTCCATTATCCCTCCGTGGTGGAGTCTTTGGGGCCCTCGCGCCAGGAGGGCGAGGGCGCTGCAGGCCGCTGGGGCGAGCGCCGCTGGGGCGCGCGCGCGAGCGTCCGCGCGAGCAACTGCGGGCCCGACCGCGACGTAGCACGCGCGGGTCAACTTCCCACTGTTCGTCGTCGTCGCCCGAGCGGCCCGCGCGTCTCCAGGCTCGACGGCTTGCCGATCGCTCCTGGCGGCTCGGGGGCCGCGCCGCAGCTGCAAATTTATAGTGGAGTCATTCGTTGTGACCGAGCTCGTGCTGGGCGCGCGCTGGCAAGTCGCCGGCATCTCGCGGGCTTCTCCGCGCAGGATCATCATCGTACACGCCCATGTCTGTCGGGTTACAAATAACCTGAGGATGCAGCATCAATTGCACGCCCTCTTCTGCTGCAGGAACTGTGGCTTCTGAATCCGCGGGCGCCCCCGCCATCTCCTGACTTGCTTCGGCGGGCATGTAGAAATTCTCGACACATTCAACATCGGCAGGTTACCACGCGATGGGCATGCCCAGCCAGTCTGACAGGTTGATCCCAGTGTGGACAGCGAATACCTCATCGAACAGCTCGTCGGCGCAACTCTCGAGGGACATGCTGGCGCTCAAATATCTGGCAACCATGAAGTTAACAACTGCAACTGAGCTGTCGGCAGGGTCGGCTAAAAGTGCCTCCCAATCGACATACTACATGTCCGAATCAGTTTGAGCCAAATGTATCGACGGACCTCTGCCTCCCCCATCGCTCCGAGGGCATTCGCGGCGATGCTGTTGTGTGATGGCGGATATCACATTCCATTGTATTGCCGTTAGCATCCTTCGGGTTGCCCCGACGCCCCTTGCCCTTTCCTGAAGCGTGCCTACGGTTCCTATCTGCACCTAGGAACAACTCTTCGTACTGCGGACCAGTAAGGGGTTCCAGGAAAGCTTACATACCTCTGCCATGCAGTCGCCGCCGTTTGCCCATAACCCTTACCTCGACCCTTACCCGTTCTCCTGAGAGCCCGTCGGATAGTACGTCGTGCCTTGCGAACTGGCATCTTCATAAATCGTCTCCACATGCGCTTGTGTTTCTGCTGCTATCCTAAGAACAGCCATTGCGCCTGTTGTTCTTTCGTTAAAGACGCGGGCATGTCGGAGTAGACTAAGGCTTTCGCCTCGTCGTCCGAAGACGCGTCGGTGCCGGTTCCAGATTCGAAATCGGACTCAGCGGGGTGCCCCGTTGAGCCTACTAGGGCAGTGGCTTGCGTAGTGGCCGCCGTATCCGGCGGCCCCTGAAACCTGGCCCAAGAGTCTTGCAACCCCGCGGCCGAACCACCATTTTGAAATAATAGCGCGGTGGTTTCCGTCGCTTGCGGATCGTCGTTCCAGACATTGGTAGCAGGTTGCCCTGCATTAGCTTCAGCATGAAAGGTCTTGGCACGGTGATCGCGGCTGAAGATACCACCAATATTGCGAGGGGTTCGCTCAGCGATGTGGGCATATGGTCTCGCGCGTTCATGCTGCTGGCCCCTCGGCATGCGGTGGTTAAGTGGCTGTAGAAGTTGTTGTGCGCGCGACGTCCCCACTCCCAAGGCTCTGAGCATAATAACCATTAGAAATTGACTGTTGGGGCTGTTAAAGCCTGCCGCTTCAGCTTCATAGCGTGCCAGAGTCTGGTCGATCCGTTCTCCCGCATGGACTCGGAAGTCAATGTGAGCTGTACCAGAGTTGAGTTGGCGTTCCTCTTCTAGGTTCTCGAACTTCGTACTTAAGAGGAACAAAATATAAGTGCCACCGTCGGCATGGCGGCCACCTATGTTAACGCCGAAATTGATGACTGCTGGGGGAACTCTCATGGCTATGGTCCGCGCGGGGCCTCCCAAACCTCGCTGCAGTGCTGCAGCTTGTTGGGAGGGTGTCATAATGCCTGTGGTCACGTTGATTCAGGCATGCACCTCGCGAGCGAATTCGCGGAAAAGTACTTGACCGGCCGGGTCCCAGCGGGGGCCGGTTGTTATTGCGTCGTCTCCGCCACGCATGTGTCCCACCGCGCACCTAAGAGCAACCCACGTGGGCCCAAACATAGCGATAGTCATGCCAATCCAATGGCCTCGTAGGTCGTAGTCGGATGTGGTTGGCTGAGTTTTGTGGCGTTTTGTCGTAAGCCTGCGTGGGGTTGGAGGCGGCACAATGTCGTATCGCATGTGCCCATGCATTGTATCTTCAAAAAAGTTTCCAACTGGAGTAGGTGGGTGGACTTCAGGAGTGTAGTAGCGCTGGGATGTAGGACTCGAGTCAGAGGCCTCTGCGAGAGCAGAGGTAGCACTGCAAGTGTCCTTGCGGCTGCGCATCGTTATGTACATTCCTACGCGCAGACCCACTGCACCCTGATGTTCCGCCATGTCAGTAGTCCACCAGATAATGCCGTGGATGGTGAGGAGTAGAGCAAGAGCTGACCACCATAGGCCAGCTCCGCTACCAAGTTTGCAGGGGGCTGGTAGGCCCGACCAGAAGCTACGCCTTAGGCGTAGCACAGCTCCAGCTCTGTTGTACCGTAGTAACGATAGTCCCAGTAGTAGGAGATCGTCGCGGGAGCGACGAGCCATCTCAAGCCAAGGATGTTTTGGTCTCGATGGCAAATGTTACACTTCGCACTGAGGTGCAGTCAGATCTGGGCGGCCGGCCGCTTGAGCACAACCAGCCGCAGACACACGCTCGTTACCTCTCGCCTGTATCCCAGCTCACTTTAGAGTCAGGAGCCCACCAAGACGGCCGAATATGGCTGGCCCAAGACTGCCCAAGCGGCCTCCAATAGGGCCTCCAGTAAAGCCCGAAGAGGCCAAGATCATTGATGTCCCACGAGTTTTTGAAGCAGCCTTCCGACGGTCCGAGATGGCCCAAGAGCACCCAAAGATCACCCAAGAGGCCTCCAATATGGCCCCAGAACGGCCCAAGAGGCCCCCAAAACGGCCCCAAGAGGCCCCCAAGACGGCCCAAGAGGCCTCCAAGACGCCCAAGATGGCCTCCAAGACGGCCGTGGGGCCACCAACAGGGCCACGAAACGACCCAGAGAGGCCCCCAAGACGGCTTCCGACGGCGTCAGACGGGCCAGGAGCCCACCAAGACGGTCAAAGAGGCCCTGAGAAGCCCCCAAAGGTCCAATAGGCTCCCAGGAAGCTCCCAGGAAGCTCCCAGGAGGCCCCAACAGTGTCCTCAGAGGCTCCCAAGATGCCCCTCCTCCTCCTCCTCCTCCTCCTCCTCAACCTCCACCTCCTCCTCCTCCGCCTCCTCTTGATCTTCCCCGCCATCCTCCCCCAAGTGTTCCCCGAAGGGTTGCCACAACGGTTGGGGGAACTCATGGCCCGATACCTTGGCAGAGCTTTTGCCACAACGCTCGGCCGCATGGGCGATTCTAGAAGGCGGGGGGCGGCGGTGATTCGCCGTAGGCGTCTTCGATCCGCCGCCACCTGTTGATTCTCCACAGGGGTGCCCGGCATGCTGAATCATTTCGCTGTTGGTTCGGTTCTTTTTCCCAAAGAACTCACCTATGGGGCTCCGGCCCGCCCCGCCGGCCACCCGGAAGGGTGCACAAAAAGGTGGTTGTGGTTGCAAAGGGCTTTTCGACTTCAGACGGCTCAAAGATGGCCTCCAAGATGGCCTCGAAGACGGCCCACGAGTCAAGGATGCCTCCAAGTTCGCATAAGAAACACCTACGATTGCCCAAGACAGCCCCAGAGGCCTACAAGAGGCCTCCAAGACGGCCCCTGAGGCCTCCAAGAGGTCCTCCACGAGGGCCCGAAGAGGCCAAACTTATTGGTTTTCCTTAGCTCTTTGAAGGATTTTGGCGTTTGCTATTTTCCAGCCGTGCGACGGCCCCCGTCGGCTCAAGAGCGCCGCAAGATCTGCCCCCAAGATGGCCCTACGACGGCCAAAGAGGCCTCCAAGGCGGTCCCAAGAGGGCCCCAAGACGACCCCACAGGGCTCCAAGACGCCCAAGATGGCTTCCAAGACGGCCCTGGAGCACCCCAAGAGGGCCCCAAATCGGCCCAGAGAGGCCCCCAAGACGGCTTCCGACGGCATACGGCCCAAGGGCCCCCAAAGATCGCCCCAAGATCGCCCAAGAGGCCTCCAAAATGGCCCCAAAACGGCCCAAGAGGCCCCGAAGACGGCCCCAGGAGGCCCCCAAGACGGCCCAAGAGGCCTCCAAAACGCCCAAGATGGCCTCCAAGACGGCCCTGGAGCATTCCAAGCGGGCCCCAAATCGGCCCAGAGAGGCCCCCCAAACGGCTTCCGACGGCGTCAGGCGGGCCAGGAGCCCACCAAGACGGCCGAAGATGGCCATAAGTTGGCCCAAGACGGCCCAAGAGGCCTCCAAGAGGGCCTCCAGGAAGGCCCGAAGAGGCCCAAATCATTGATTTCCCCAAGAAGTGTTTCAATCATTGTCGCATTTGCTTTTTTCGGCCTTCCGACGGCCCGAGACGACCCAAGAGCCCCCAAAGATCGCCCAAGAGGCCCCAAGTATGGCCCCAGCACGGCCCAAGAGGCTCCCAAGACGGCCCCAAGAGGCTCCCAAGACGGCCCAAGAGGCCTCCAAGACGCCCTAGATGGCCCCCAAGACGGCCCTGGAACACCCCAAGAGGGCCACGAGACGGCCAAGAGAGGCCCCCAAAACGGTTTCCGACGGCGTCAGACGGGCCAGGAGCCCACCAAGACGGTCAAAGAGGCCCCCGAGAAACCCCCGAAGGTCCACGAGGCTCCCAAGATGCCTCCTCCTCCTTTTCCTCCTCCTCCTCCTCCTCCTCCTCCTCCACCTCCTCCTCCGCCTCCTCTTGATCTTCCCCGCCATCCTCCCCCATGCATTCCCCGAAGGGTTTCCACAACGGCTGGGGGAACACATGGCCCGATACCTTGAATTGGCAGAGCTTTTGCCACAACGCTCGGCCACATGGGCGATTCTAGATGGGTGGCGGCGGCGGTGATTCGCCGTAGGCGTCTTCGATAACGCCAACGTTCCAATTTGCGTTGATAATTCCTATCCGCCCCCCGCATGATGTTCCCAGATGCGCCAAGGCAGCGCCGAAACGCACCGAGGCGACTCTGATATACCCAATTCTGACAGAGAGGGAGCGAAACCCTTGTAAACTGCATTATATGGAATCCACAAGCGCTTCAATATGTCAGAAGGACTCCTTCAAAATTCCATGTGCAACAACGTTGCTCTGTTGCATTCGGTTGCTGTGGTGCACACAAGCGCCGTGGTGTTTTCAGGCGCTGCGGTGCACGCGGGAACTGTGCGGCACAGTGGTGCTGTGTTGCGCACGGCTGATGCGGCGTGCGCAGGCGCTGTGGTGTACACAAGCGCTGTGGTGCGTGCAGGCACTGCGGCGCACACTGGCGCTGTGTTGCACGCGGCTGCTGTGGTGTACATAGGCGGCGTGGTGTGCACAGGCGCTGTGGTGCACGCAGGCACTGTGGTGTACTCAGGCACTGTGGTGCAGATCGCCACCCACATGCTGCTGCTACCCGTCCTCGGTCATTCCTAAGCATTCCCAGACGCCGCTGGCGCGAAACGTGACGTCATCGGCCCCCTCCCCCCTCCACCCCGGATGACGGCCGCCATCGGCCGGGAATCTAAGAAACAGACTCTCGCTGGCCTTCCTCGGATTGGCCGGCCTTCCTTAGGTTGCCCGAGTGGCCGGTCCCCGTTGCCCAGTTGCCAAACAACACAATTCAAAGCAAAGCAAAGCAACGCAAAGCAACACCAAGCAAACACAAAGCAAAATAAAATACAAAAATACCAAAAAGGGCGCAATGCAATGCCATAAAAAATGCCCAACAACGCAACGCCATACAACCCGACGCAATGCAATGCCACGCAACGCCAAGCAACGCACTGCCAAGAGATGCTAAGCAATACCGAACAATGCCAAGTTTTGCCACGCAGTGTCACGCAATGCCAAGCCCTGCCAAGCAACGCCAAGCAACGCCCAGCAATGCCCAGCAATGTAAGGCCTTGCCCAAGCAAAGCAACGCAAAGCAACGCCAAGCACTGCAAAACAACGCAAACCAACGCAAAGCAAAGCCAGGCAATGCAAGGCAACGCCATGCATGTCCGTCCTTGGCAAGCTACTTACTCTGGAAGCTCTCAACCGCGCGAGGTCGCGCCAAGTTCCCGTTTTCCATCGTGCTCGGAAACTTTCACCGGTTTGGCAAGTGGCGCCGTTAGGGCCGACCTGCCACTGCGAGCCCGAAGCAAAGCCGGCGACTCAAAGCCAACGGCGCGCCAAGTGGCGCCGTTGGGGCCGACCTACCAACGCGAGCCCGAAGCAAATTCGGCGCTTCAAACCCTAAAAATCGGTTCGCACGCACGGGCAAAGCGCGCAACAATCCACACCTCTGCACTCCAGCGCGAACGTTCATCATGAATTTCAGCACCTGTCAGCTGCGGGCCAAGCGGGCGCGCTGCGCGCTCAATCCGACGACAGGGGCTGGATCAGACCTCGGCACAGAGCGCGACGGTCTTCAGGAGCAGACCTTCATAATCATCGACGCGCAGACGCAACTCCCCGAGCAGCACTGATCGCCCCCGCTGCGGAAGTCGCCGTTGGACATGCAGCCGCCCTCCTCCCGGTCAGAGTCGCCGCCCTCCGTCGCGTCACCCTGCGACTGATCCGTCTGCGCGAGACTGACCCCGTCGGCGCAGCGCCCCAGAACCTGCCCAGGGATCAAAGAACCACCGCCGACGCAACTCCCCGAGCAGCACTTGTCGCCCGACATGCACATGTCGCCGTTGGACTTGCAGCCGCCCTGCTCCTGGTCAGTGTCGCCGCCCTTCGTCGCGACACCCTGCGACGGATCCGTCTGCGCGAGACCGGTCCCGTCGACGCAGCGCCCCAGAACCTGCCCAGGGATCAAAGAACCGCCGCCGACGCAACTCCCCGAGCAACACTTGTCGTCCGACATGCACATGTCGCCGTTGGACTTGCAGCCGCCCTGCTCCTGGTCAGTGTCGCCGCCCTTCGTCGCGACACCCTGCGACTGATCCGTCTGCGCGAGACCGGTCCCGTCGACGCAGCGCCCCAGAACCTGCCCAGGGATCAAAGAACCACCGCCGACTCAACTCCCCGAGCAGCACTTGTCGCCCGACATGAACATGTCGCCGTTGGACTTGCAGCCGCCCTGCTCCTGGTCAGAGTCGCCGCGCTTCGTCGCGACACCCTGCGACTGATCCGTCTGCGCGAGACCGGTCCCGTCGACGCAGCAGCGCCCCAGCACCTGCCCAGGGATCAAAGAACCGCCGCCGACGCAACTCCCCGAGCAGCACTTGTCGTCCGACATGCACATGTCGCCGTTGGACTTGCAGCCGCCTTCCTCCTGGTCAGAGTCGCCGCCCTTCGTCGCGACACCCTGCGACTGATCCGTCTGCGCGAGGCTGGCCCGTCGGCGCAGCGCCCCAGAACCTGTCCAGGGATCAAAGAACCGCCGCCACCGCAACTCCCCGAGCAGCACTTGTCGTCCGACATGCACATGTCGCCGTTGGACTTGCAGCCGTCCTCCTCCTGGTCAGTGTCGCCGCCCTTCGTCGCGACACCCTGCGACTGATCCGTCTGCGCGAGACTGGCCCGTCGGCGCAGCGCCCCAGAACCTGCCCAGGGATCAAAGAACCACCGCCGACAGTAAGAACCCCAGGTGGGAGGGATAGGGTTAAGAACCCCAGGTGGGAGGGATAGGGTTGATCCGGAATCCGGAACCGGAACCGGAACCGGAACCGGACACAGGAAGAGGGATAGGGATGAGGGATGATCCGGAACCGGAACCGGAACCGGAACCGGAACCGGAACCGGAACCGGAACAGCGCGCGCTGCCTGAGGAGGGGGGGGGGTGATCCGGAACCGGAACCGGAACCGAACACAGGGAGAGGGATAGGGATGAGGGATGATCCCTAACCGGAACCGGAACCGGAACCGGAACCGGAAACGGAACCGGAACGGAAACCAGAACCGCGCGCGCGCTGAGGCGGGGGGTGGGGGGGTCGGAACCGGAACCGGAACGGACACAGGGAGGAGGATAGGGATGAGGGATGATCCGAACCGGACCGAAACCGGAACGGAACCGGAAAGCGCGCGTGCATGAGGAGGGGGGGGGGGTGATCCGGAACTGGAACCGGAACCGGACGCATGGAGAGGGATAGGGATGAGGGATGATCCCTAACCGGAACCGGAACCGGAACCGGAACCGGAACAGGAACCGGAACCGGAGCAGCGCGCGTTGCCTGAGGGGGGGGAGGTGATCCAGAACCGGAACCAGAACCGGCACCTGACGCATGGAGAGGGATAGGGATGAGAGAGGATCCCTAACCGGAACCGGAACCAAAACCGGAACCGGAACCGGAACCAGAGCAGCGCGCGCTGCCTGAGGAAGGGGGGGGGGGATCGGAACCGGAAACCGGAACCGGAACAGGACACAGGAGAGAGGATAGAGAGAGTGGATGGCTTGGATTTGGTATTTTTTTATTCTGTTTTTTGTGTTCCTTTTTTTTTCTTTTTTATCCCTAACCGGAACCGGAACCCGGAACCGGAACCGGAACCGAAACCGGAACCAGAGCAGCGCGCGCTGCCTGAGGAGGGGGGGGGGGGTGTTGGGGGGTGATCCGGAACCGGAACCGGAAACGGACACATGGAGAGGGATGGGATGATCCGCTAACCGGAACCGGAACCGGAAACCGGAACCCGGAACCGGAACCAGAGAGGCGCGCGCTTGCATAAGGGGGGGGGGGGGATCGGAACCAAACCGGAACCGGAACCGGAACCGGACGCGTGGAGAGGGATAGTTCGGTGAGGGATGATCCCTAACCGGAACCGGAACCGGAACCGAACCGGAACCAGAACCGGAACTGGAACCAGAGCAGCGCGCGCTGCCTGAGAGGGGGGGGGATCCGGAACCGGAGCCGGAACCGGAACCGGACGCATGGAGAGGGATAGGGATGAAGGATGATCCCTAACCGGAACCGGAACCAGAACCGGAACCGGAACCGGAACCGGAACCAGAGCAGCGCGCGCTGCAGGGGGGGGGTGATCCGGAACCGGAACTGGAACTGGAACGGGACGCGTGGAGAGGGATAGGGATGAGAGATGATCCGGAACCGGAACCGGAACCGGAACCGAACCAAAACCAGAACAGCGCGCGGTGCATGAGGGGATGATCCGGAACCGGAACCGGAACCGGAACCGGACGCATGGAGAGGGATAGGGATGAGGGACGACCCATGAACTGGAACCGCAACTGAAACCAGAACCGGAACCAGAGCAGCGCGGGGTGATCCGAAACTGGAACCGGAACCGGACGCATGGAGAGGGATACGCATGAGGGATGATCCCTAACCAGGACAGGAACCGGAACCGGAACCAAAACCGCAACCCGAACTGGAGCAGCGCGCGCTGCCGGAGGGGGGGAGGGGATCCGGAACCGGAACCGGAACCGGACGC
>CAUYUJ010014983.1:922906-925406 GCA_963575745.1 Prorocentrum cordatum | reverse complement strand
CGACTACGGCGACGACTCCGATTGGACGACTCCGACGACCCCGACGCCTCCGGCAACCACGACGACGACGCCGACGACGACGACAGCAAGTGAAACGACGACGACTCCGATGACTAGAACGACGACGGCGTCTTTGCCGACGACGACGCCGACGACGACAAGGAAGAAGTCTCCGACGACGACGCCTCCGATGACGACGACGGGCGGGACGGGTCCGGCGGGCGGGCGGACCCTAACGGGCGGGACGGGTCGGGTCGGGCGGACCCTAACGGGCGGGACGGGTCGGGTCGGGCGGGACATTAAAGAATGATGCACCATCGAGTTGGCACGCGAATACCTTCACGGGCGAGACAGTCGCGGCGGGCGGGCGGACCCTAAAAAAAAACAAAACAACCCGGGGGGACGGGTTCCGGGTTCGGGGCGGGGCGGACCATTTAAACGGGGAACGGTTCGGGTCGGGGTCGGGCGGGCGGGACATAAAAGTATGATGCGCCATCCATTGGGCACGCGAGTACCCTAACGGGCGGGACCGGTCCAGCGGGGCCGTGGGACCCTAACGGCGGAGACGGGTCGGGTCGGGCGGGCGGACCCTAACGGGCGGGTCGGGTCGGGTCGGGCGGGCAAGGCATTAAAGTATGATGCACCATCGACTTGGCACGCGAGTTCCGTCACGGGCGGGGCGAGTCCGGCGGCCCGGCGGACCCTGACGGGCGGGACGGGTCCAGCGGGCGGGCGGACCCTAACGGGCGGGACGGGTCGGGTCGGGCGGGCGGGATATAAAACTATGATGCATCATCGAAATGGCACGCGAATACGCTAACGGGCGGGACGGGTCCGGCAAGCGGGCGGACCCTAACGGGCGGGACGGAACGGTTCGGGTCGGGCGGACCCTGACGGACGGAACGGTCGGGTCGGGCGTGCGGGACATAAAAGAATGATGCACCATCGTGAATTGGCACGCGAGATTACACTAAAGGGCGGGACGGGTCGGGCGGGCGGACCCTAACGGGCGGGACGGGTTCGGGTCGGGCGGGCGGACCCTAACGGGAGGGTGGGTCGGGGTTGGGGCGTGCGGGACATGAAAAGAATGATGCATCATCGAATTGGCACGCGAGTACCCTAACGGGAGGGACGGGTCCGGCGGGCAGGCGGATGGGTCGGGTCGGGCGGGTGGACCCTCACGGGCGGGCGGGTCGGGCGGGTCGGGTCGAGCGGGCGGGACATAAAATAATGGTGCATCATCGAGTTGGCACGCGAGTACCCTAACGGGCGGGACGGGTCCGGCGGGCGGACCCTAACGGGCGGGTCGGGTCGGGTCGGGCGAACATTAAAGTATGGTGCGCCATCGAGTTGGCACGCGAGTACCCTAACGGGCGGGACGGGTCCGGCAGGCGGGCGGACCCTGACGGGCGGGACGGGTCGGGTCGGGCGGGGCGGGCGGGACATTAAAGTATGATGCACCATCGAGTTGGCACGCGAGTACCCTAATGGGCGCGACGGGTCCAGCGGGCGGGCGGACGAGTCGGGTCGGGCGGGCGGACCCTCACGGGCGGGACGGGTCGGGTCGGGCGGGCGGGACATAAAACAGTGGTGCACCATCGAGTTGGCACGCGAGTACCCTAACGGGCGGGACGGGTCCGGCGGGCGGACCCTCACGGGCGGGTCGGGTCGGGTCGGGCGGACATTCAAGTATGGTGCGCCATCGAGTTGGCACGCGAGTACCCTAACAGGCGGGACGGGTCTGGCGGGCGGGCGGACCCTGACGGGCGGGACGGGCCGGGCGGGCGGACCCTAACGGGCGGGACGTTCGGATCGGGCGGGCGGACCCTAACAGGCGGGTCGGGTCCGGGTCGGGTCGGGCGGGACATTAAAATATAATGCACCATCCACTTGGCACGCGAGTACCCTAACGGGCGGGACGGGTCCGGCGTGCGGGCGGACGGGTCGGGTCGGGCGGGCGGACCCTCACGGGCGGGACGGGTCGGGTCGAGCGGGCGGGACATAAAATAATGGTGCATCATCGAGTTGGCACGCTAGTGCCCTAACGGGCAGGACGGGTCCGGCGGACTGGCGGACCCTGGCGGGCGGGACGGGTCGGGTCGGGCGGGCGGACCCTAACGGGCGGGACGGGTCGGGTCGGGCGGGCAGGACATTAAAGTATGATGCGCCATCGAGTTGGCACGCGAGTACCCTAACGGGCGGGACGGGTCGGGCGGGCGGACCCTGACGGGCGGGACGGGTCGGGTCGGGTCGGGCAGGACGGGTCGGGTGGGTGGCCCTCGATGATGGATGAGGGAGGAAAAGGGAGGAGGAAGTAGGGAGGGATGAGGGATGTGGGGCGGGCGGACGTAGCGGCAACGAGGGATGGGTGAGGGCGGGAGGGCAGAGAGGGATGGATGAGGAGGAGGAGGAGGAAGAAGAGGAGGAGGAGCAGCAACAGCAGCAACAGCAGCAGAACCGGAACCGGAACCGGAACCGGAACCGGAACCGAAACCGGAAC
>CAUYUJ010014983.1:905251-922806 GCA_963575745.1 Prorocentrum cordatum | reverse complement strand
CGCCATGATCTCCACGAACGTGTTCGCAATCAGGTGGCTGCACACACCAAGATCCAGCGAATGGAGAATATCAACCATTATCCCTTCAAACCTGAACGTTTTTATTTTGAAAAAGCCGCTGAGCGCAGTCTCACCGCGCCTGCATCTCATCACGTGGCTGTTGTGTGTGTAAAGGGTAGCCCGCCAACTGGCGCCAAGATCAGCTCGAGAGAAACACGCGTCCCCTCCTGCGAGGGTCGCGCAGCACAAATAACAACACTGCAAATTGTTCCACCTGTTGAGGTACAAGAAATCTGAATAATACTCCCAATCGCCTCTCATCTGAATGGCGGCGAACCTCCGCCCATTGCACAGCGTTCTGCCTGCTTCTGGGTGGGGCAAGCCATTGTGCTGAAATGCAGGCATAACCCCCTCAACCAACGCGTTGAAGCTCCAGGCGATCCTGTCCACCATCTGTTCAATCATTTGACCATCAAGGTCTGACTTCTTGAAAACTGTGATGACATCTCTCGTATGGGTCGTGGATCCATGGCCTAACAAGCTATTGAACTGAAGTGTGAACAAGCCGTCTGACTTCGAAGTCGGCGCAGCATCACCGTGGAAACCCAATGGTACAGTTGTAGGGGCGATAAGCGACGCACTAGCCTTGTATATCGTGTGCGACCGAATGGCGCGCCAGAACTCGGCGGCCTCACCGTCTTCGCCTGCGATCCGTTGAGCAAACACCAGGGGGCCCTTGCGATGCCATGCTTCCAATGTGTCGATGGGGTCGACGAACGGGTGGAAGGTCACATCGCCCTCGCGGCTCGTCAACTCTATCCAGCTGATACGGGGAGCATCGGCTGGCGAACCAATGGCACGGCACACTGCACTGAACGCATGTTTGGATTGCAAGTTGGAGCGGCCAGCGCAAGCGCCGATATCATGCGCTCCCTGGCCAGCTGCGGCCTTGGCAAATTGGATCACGCCAGGGCTGCTGAGGGACCCCATGGCCCACCTTCTCCGCAGGAGGTCTGTGAAAGGCGTCGCCTCCGCTGAACTTGGCGCCACAGCCTCCTGCAGGCGGCGCCTGATGCTGCTGCTGCCAACGGCACGCGCAGCACCGTCATCCTCAGCGTCACGCTCTGGCGCGACCCGTCTCCTGAGGCTCCGAGGCGGCGCAGGCGCGCGCGGAGCGCCATCTACATTGCGAGATTCTGGCGCCAACCTGTGGCGGATGCCGAGGCCGCGTGGTGGCATGCGCCACGCGTAGCCGCATGAGCATTCAGCCCGCCTCAACGCCGTTGGCGTTCGCAAGAGAGCCAAACCAACGGCTGCGGAGGAGGAGGAGGAGGGCGGAGGCAGGAGGAAACGGGGAGGGATGGAAGGCCGGCCAGGAGGGGTGGGCGTTCCCATGCATGTCAGCGGCAAGATCCACTGTTGGGTCCACGCTCGTTTGGGTTTTGTGCATGTACGTTACCGAACTTGGGTTGAACACGCATGTAGCCATCGCTGATCGTTTAGGAGCTTGGTTCGGACATTTACTTCAATTGTAGGCAGCGTGGTCGTCTCGCTTGGATGCAATCGCCAACGCATCACCCTCTCAATCACTATTTGGTGTCCACGGGTCTGATCACGGCTTCGCCAGTCCGCCAACAATCACTATTTGGTGTCCACGGGTCTGATCAGGGCTTCGCCAGTCCGCCAACAACACAAGAACGAGAGAGGCACACATCGACGGTAGAGGATCCAGTGACGATGGCGGTTGCGATGGTGATGGTGTTACTTGCAGTGGGTGTATTGAACATGTTGGTGATGTTGAGGATGTTGCCGATGTTTCTGCTGCCGATGTTGTCGACGGATCTGTTGGAGACACCGCGGGTGACAACGGCGGCGGCGGTGATGGTTGCAACTGTGCCACTGGGGGCCCCCTGGAGTCGAGACCGAGCGTGGCCGCTCACAGGCGTGCTCGCAGCCCCATCCAGCGAGCACTGAAACGAAAAATAGCGTGTCATCCTCCTCCTCATCCTTCTCCTCCTCATCCTCATTCTCCGCCCAGTCCTCATCCTTCTTATCCCCACTCACCCTCCTTCTCTTCCCCTTCCTCCTCAACCTTCTCATCCGTAGCCTCCGCCTCCTCTTCATCCTCCTCCTGCTCCTCCTCCTCCCCCTCAGACTCGCCATTAGCGACCGCCGAGTGGTCGCCTGGCTCGACGCAGCGACAGCTGCATGCCATCAGATCTTCTTCTGCTTCTTCTGCTGGCTCTCCCTCGGATTGAACTTGTTGAACCACTCCACGTTGTCGTTCAGCGACGCGAAGGCACTGTCGATCCCACCGCGCGGAGAAAAAAAAGACAAAAAGAAAAAGAGAAAGAAAAAAAAAGGAAAAAAAAAAGAAGAGAAAAAAAAAACAAAAAAAGAAAAAAAAAAAAAAAAAAAAAAAAAAAGGAAAAAAAAAAAAAAAAAAAAAATGAAAAAACAAAAACCAAAGTAAAAAGAGAAAAGAGCGCCAGGAGCGGGCGGCGTCGTTCGCTCGGAGCAGCACTGCATTCAGCTTCGAACCAGCACGAAGACCGGCCGGACGCAAGTCCCTTTGACTTCTCCTCCGCAATCTCCATGTGGAGCTTCGCCCAATGATTTTCCCGCCCTTGATGTCGATGAACATCGGTTCGCAGAGTGTCAAACGCGTCCCGGATTTGAGGCTCCACCTTCTTTTCTTCCGTTCGGCCGTGAGCGCCTGGTAGGGTTAGGCATTCTCCTCGGGCCTAGGCTCAGCGTCCTCGGCCTCCTTCTTCACGGTGATCAGCCCGCTGCTGCAGCCGCCACTGCTTGCTGAGCCCCCCGCGTTGCACGCCCTCATGGAGTCGAACGACTCCGCCGCCTCCTTCAGCTTCTCATCGCTCTCCAAGAGCTCCTCAGTGTCCAACTGGTGGGTGTCCCGCTCCTCGTCGCCCTCGTCGAGCGTGTCAATGTTGATGCGGTACTCCCTGCTGAGCGGCCCATCTAAACCAGTGTCGCGGTCTGGGCGCCACTTGGTCGGGTCCGCGTCGAAGACCGCAGCCTTCTCCTTCGCCTTCTGCTCGCCGAACTCCCTGGTCATCCTGGCGATGCTCCACCACTCGACCCTGTTGTTGTTCTTCTTGAGCAAGGTGACCGACTTGGTGGATTTCGACGTTGCACTTCTACTGAGCTTATCGGCGAACCAGCTGTGGAAAAACTCCCTGCGCTTCCCAATGGGCCACGCATCGTACACTTTCTTCACATCGTTTGCTGTGAGCCAGTTCACCATGGACGCCCGTTGTCTCTTGGCCTCCTCTGCTTCCTTCAGGACAGTTTTCGCCTTCTCGAGCTCTTCTTCTGACACCACTGGCACCTCGAGCGCACGTTTCTTGTTCCCCTTCGGCGGCACGTCAGCTGCCGGGCGGCGCTCAGACGGGACAAGAGGGTCCGACCCGCGGGCGCTGTCGAGCCAAAACAGCTACACGGATGGTTGTTCCCAAGGGCCGCCCCCCAGCTGGGGGGATCTGAATTTTCCTCTGTGTCTGCAAGGAAAAAACAGGAAAAAAAAAACAGCCTGTTTACAGCACCGGCTTTTTGCTCTGTGGGGGGTCCAGGGTGCTCCAGGCGACACAAAAACAGCCCTGTAAACAGGCTGTTTTTTCATGTTTTTTTCCCTGGGGCCTGCCCGTCTTGCCCTGAGCGGCGGGGGGGTCCAGCTGGCGGGGGGGCAACGCATTCGATCTGGCGCCCTGGCGCCTGAGCCTGCCCGCCAACAGAGAGGCTCCATCCTCTCCCAGGGCGGGCCCCTGGTATCACGACACAACAACAACCCCCTCTTTGTTCTCCTGCTCCTCCTCCTCATCCCCTCTCCTCCTCCACCACCTCCTCCTCCTCCTCCTCCTTCTCCTCCTCTCCTCCCCCTCCCTCTCCTCCTCCTCCTCCTCCTCCTCTTCGTCCCCTCCTTCTCCTCCTCCTCCTCCTCCTCATCCTCCTCCTCCTCCTCCTCCTCCTCCTCCTCTTCCTCCTCCTCCTCCCCCTCCAAGAGTTAGTGTTTTACGCTATCATTATCCTTCTGTCCTCCTTCTTTCCTCATGGCTAAGTGTTGAGAGCTCGAGCCGCGCGTAGGGGTTAGGGCTTAGCTTTGAGAGGTCCAGACAAGCGTTGCCGAATTCACCAATCGAAGGGCTCACTTGCGCGAGTTCCCCAAACAGCGCTTGCACCTTTAGCATGACAACCACCGAGGCATTAGCCCGCGGATAACTACGCAACCCTGCCCGCAATAAAATTATGTTTAACCGCAAGACCTGCACGTGTAGTGAGCCCCGCCACTGAATGTCGCGTGTTTTTCCCAAACGGATTTGGCATTATTGGTTCGATGTGTCCCGAGCGATCGATGTGATGGTCATAGTGTCGCCCCGCCTTCATTTCGGCACGACCCTCACGATCGTCGTGGCCTCATGGGGACACCCAACCAAAACGGCCCTCACGGCTGCACTACTCTCAGCTGCACATGGTTGGGTCCTCGACGAAACGCTTTTTTTCTCAAGATCTCGACGATCGAAAACGAGCAACTGCGCAGTGGCTCCTCGGAGCCGAGCGCACCCAGCGCGCAAACCCGCGCACTAGAAGCCAGCGATGCCAAGCACGCGGGATCTTACATCCTCGCTTTCTTTTTCGGCCGTTTGTACTCTGTCCGAAGCTCATCCGTCCTCGCCCTCGCAGCCGACTGCGCCCCCTCCAAGGCGCTGGCTTTCGGCAAACCTGCAGCCTTCAGAGCGGTCAGCTGTCTGCCGTAGATCCTGCTGTGCTCGCGGTTGAGGAACTTTGTCCACTCCTCGTCCGACATCTTCGCGGGGTCAGTCACCGTGCGAACATATTTGCCGACAGGCGGGGTCTTCTTATTCTGCTTCACGGGTGCCGCCTCGTCGTCGCCAGCCGCAGGATGCGCGGCCGCTGGCCGCTTCAACGCGGCCTTCGCCTTGCCCTTGCCCTGCTTCTCAACTGCCTCCTCCTTCAGCTTCGTCTGCAAGCCCTTCCAGTCCTCGGAGCCTGGCGGCGCGGCTGGCGCCTGCAACAGCGCCTGCACGCCTGCGTCGGCAAGCGGGGACGCCGATGGCAGCTCGAAGGAGGTCGCGCCCTGGTCGCCATCCTTCGTCTCAGTGTCAACATCCGTCGCGCCATCCCCCTTCAGATCCCCCTCGAGCACGTCGGACGGCGCGACCTCCACTAGCTTCTCGGGCTTCGGCGTGCCGACGTCCTGAGGCAAGTCGGTGGTCTCGAGCTTGGACGTCGCCTTGCGGTCGTCCGATGGCAGGCCGGCTGCCTTGCTGACGACCGAGGGGTCCTCCAGGAGCGCGACCAAGTCTGGGTCGTGGCTCGAGAGAAGCTCCTCGCGGTTCCACTCGACATCGCCCCCCTCGCTGCTGATCGACATCGTGTCGTCGATCTCCACAGCGGACCCAATGGCCATCGACGTCCTCGGAGTCGTCGCGGGCGTGACGGTGATGAGGTCCATGACGGCGCCGAAGCTCTCCACGAACGCAGACGGTATCCCCCGACCCTTGGCCTTCTGCGAGGCCAGCTGGGACAACAGCGCCCGCAGCCTGAATGCGCACGCCTCTGCCTCGTTGCCATTCACCACGAGGTTGTTCTTCTTGATGTAGGCGGCCGCGCCTTGAGTGAAAGGAGTTTGCGTAGCCTGCACGCCGCCCGTGTGCTTCAGCAAGCACGCGATCGACTTGGCCAAGGGCTTGGCAGCGCTCCAGTCTGGGCTGCGGCCGAAAGTCACTTTGTCGTACAGCACGAACTTACCGTTCTTCAGCTGAGAGGCGGGCACATGGGACAGCACATCCGCAACGGCCTCTTCCGACAGAATCGCCCCCTTGACAGCTGGCATGCCGTCGGCTTCCTGAAAAAAAAACACTTCGAGCCCCGATCGAAGTGGCTGCGAAGCCGCGTGGGGGGGGGGGCTATCGGAGACGCTCCAAGACAATTCCAATACGCTCCCAAGACAATTCCAAGACAATTCCAAGACGCTCCCCCTCCGACTGCCCAAGATGACAGGATGGCCCAAGACGGCTTCCCCCACGGGCCCAAGACGGCCCTCGACGGCCCAAGGTGGCCCAAGATGGCTCAATCCGATCTGCTCAGCAGCAGCGCAGTACCCGATGTACGCTTGTAGAACCTCCTCCTCCTCCTCCTCCTCCTCCTCCTCCACCTCCTTCTCATCATCCTCCTCCTCCCCATCCTCATCCTCCTCCTTCCCCTCCTCTTCCTCATCCTCATCCTCCCCCCCTCCCCCTCCCCCTCCTGAGCATCCTCCTCCTCCAAGAGTTAGTTTTTTACGCTCTTCGTCTCATCCACCTCCTCCTCCGCCTCCTCCTCCTCCTCCTCCTCCTCCTCCTCCTCCTCCTCCTCCTCCTCCCCCTGTCAAACAATGCTTGCACGTATGACAGCTACCTTCCCACAACAGTGCCTGCATGCATGACAGTGGCTGCCCCAAGCAGTGCTTGCGCGCATGACGGCGCTTCCTCAAACAGTACTTGCGCGCATTTCAGTGCTTGCACGTGTGGCAGCATTACAGCGTTTGTATCAACCCGTGCTTGCACGCATGCCAGGTCCTAAACCATACGGGCCCACTACATCTCATCTCGCAAGAATCCTTGAGCGCTAAGCCGAGTTGCCCCAAGCAGTGCTTGCACGTATGACAGTGCTTGCATGGCCCACAGCAGTGCTTGCACGAATGACGTGACATCCACTTATGACAGTGCTTGCACGCATAACAGTGTTTACCCTCAACGGTGCTTACCATACGCTAGTGCTCCCGTGAACAGCGCTTGCCTCAAATTGTGATTGTTCGGATGACAGGGGCTCAACCATGAACGCATCAACCCCTCTCTTCCCACAACAGCGCTTGCATGCCAGACGTGAGCAGAGATCCGATCGACCCCAAACGGTACTTGCACATACTAGCTTGCTCTTCCCGCAACAGTGCTTGCACGCGTGACCGTATTTGCCTCAGGAAGTGTGCACGTGCCACTGCACCTAACCAATCAGCCGATGAAGAGCAACATGAGGACGAGAAGGAGGAGGAGGATGAGAAGGTGGAGGGGGAGGCGGAGGAGGAGGTGGAGGAGAATGCGGGAGTAAACGGTTGACCCTTGGATGAGGAGGAGGAGGAGGAGGAGGAGTAGGAGGAGGAGGGAGGGGAGGAGGAGGAGGAGGAGGAAGGGGATGGAGGAGGATGGGGAGGGATGGAAATGGGGAGGAGGGGTGGGGGGAAGGATGGAAGGCGTCCAATCGCCGATGCATCGCCGATTCCAGGTTGACGTTCAAGGTATCATTATTGGTCTCCTCCTCCTCCTCCTCCTCTGCGGTCCTCCTCATCCTCCTCCCCCTCCTCATCCTCCCCCTCCTCATCCAAGAGTGTTGGTCACTCCCTCCTTCTCCTCCACCTCCTCCTCCTCCTCCTCCTCCTCCTCCCCTCCTCCCCACCTCCGCACCCCCTCCTTCTCGTCCTCATATTGCTCTTCATCGGCTGATGGCGTTGACGATGACAACTCAGATGGTTTCGCCATCCGCCGATGCGAGCGAAAACCGCTCGCGTGAGGGGATCACAGGGCGGCGCGCCAGCGCCACTGAAACTAACACCGCCTAGAGCTCAATCATTCGGCGCAGCAGCGGCTGGGGCCGCCTCTGGTGACGGCGGGGAGCCAGGCACTGGGAGGTTGGCAAGCTGGTTCCATGAGTTAGCATCAACGATCTGCTCGTACTTCCTGCGAACCGACGCCTTGACCGCCACCTTGAGGTAGCTCTTCTTGAACCTGTGGTGCGGAGGGCCGCCGACAGTCGACATCCTGCGTGCCTCGGCCTTGTCGCTGGCCGACCTCGGATTGCGCAAGCCCTTCACAATCGTACAGATGTTCGGGATCAACGCCGCACTGTTCTCCTTGATATCTTGAAACACAACATCCGAGAACGCGTTCACGATCTCTAGAGCCTGCCTGTGTTTGATCTGCAATCTCTTGGCAAGCTTCTGGACAAACTGGCGCTTGTTGAGCCGCACCATCCGCTATTTCTGTGATCAGGTTCGGTTGGCGTGCTTGGGCGCTGGACCTTGGGGCCAATATGTCGAACATGCGACGCATTTAGCAGCGTTGGGGACCCATGGTTCTCTCGTTGCGTCGGCCAGTATACTTCCTCCTCCTCCTCCTCCTCCTCCTCCTCCTCCGCGTGCTCCTACTCCGTGTGTTCCTCCTCCTTCTGCACCGTCTCCTCCTCCTCCTCATCCTCCTCCTTCTCCTCGTCCCCCTCCCCCTCCTCCTCCTCCTCATCCTCCTCCTCCTCCTCCTCCTCCTCCTCCTCCTCCTCCCCCTCCTCCGCCTCCTTCTCCTCCTCCCCTCCCTTCCTCCTCCCCCCTCTCATCGCCCCCCTCCTCCCCAGGCTGGCCCTGGCGCAACTGGAATTTCGGGGTGGTGTGTGTTGTTGTTGTTGTTGTTGTTGTTGTTGTTGTTGTTGTTGGTGGTGTTGTTGTTGGTGTTGGTGTTGGTGTTGTTGTTGTTGTTGTTGTTGTTGTTGTTGTTGTTGTTGTGGTTGTTGTTGTTGTTGTTGTTGTTGTTGTTGTTGTCGTTGTTGTCGTTGTTGTTGTTGTTGCTGCTGCTGCAGCTGCCTTTGCCCCCCACATCGAAGGTGGGGTTCTTGCTTTCTCTACGCACCCCGCGCAGGAGAGGACGCACCCACCCACGCCCGCGCGCTCACTCACACATTCACGCACCCATTCACTCACTCATCCACTCAGACACTCACACACCATGATCGTGAAATCATAAGGATCACCATCATCATCACGCACTCACTCACTCACTCGCTCACTCACTCACTCACTCACTCACTCATCATCAGCATCATCAGCATCATCATCATCAGCATCATCATCATCACCATCATCACTCACTCACTCACTCACTCACTCACTCACTCACTCACTCACTCACTCACTCACCCGCTCACTCATTCACCCACTCACTCACACGCTCTCACTGACTCGCTCACACACTCACTCACTCACTCACCCATTGTGAGGACGTCTCGGGCGGGGCCCCCCTCCCTATGGGGCCTGCGGCTAACATGAATACTCCGAGCGTGGCATCGGTAACCTGTAATTGTCATCACGTGTGGGTTCCACAGGGGTGAATGCAGAGGACGTGTCGGGCGGGAGCCTCGTCTGTGAGTGGCTTGTAAGGACGTTTCGGGCGGGAGCCCCCTCCCTATGAGGCCCGCACTTCATGTTGGTAATCCGAGCGGGTCATCGGGAAACCTGTAACAACACAGGTGTTGGTGACACTTGGGAGCTCGAATCTCGAGGGAGTCTCGAGCGGGAGCCTCGTCTGAACTTGAATTGCGAGGAAAGGAAGTCGCAGGCGGGATCCCCCTCCCTACGGGGCCCGCACTTCATGTGGGCAATCCGAGCGGTTTATCGGAACACTCGTAACAACACACAGGGTTTGGTGCCACATGGGAGCTCGAATCTCGAGGACGTCTCGAGCGGCAGCTTCGTCTGTGAGTGAATTGCGATGGACGTTCAGGCGGGAGCCCCCTCCCTATGGGGCCCGCGATGAGAAGGTGGAGACGGCGAGGAGGAGGGGCAGGGAGACGGCGAGGCGGAGAGGGAGAGGACGGTTGAGGAGGAATAACAGGAGGAGGACAAGTATATTGATGATGAGGAGGAGGCTAAGACCGTACGACTCTAAGACCTTAAGACCCTTAAGACCCCAAGACCCCAAGACCCTACGACCCTAAGACCTTAAGACCCTGGATCAAACATACCCTACGACCCTAAAACCCTAAGCTCCCAAGACCCTGAGACCCTAAGACCCTACGACACTAGACCCAAAAGACCCTAAGACCCTTAGACCCTCAGGCCCAACGACCCTGGATCCAAAGACCCTCAGGCCCTAAGACCCCAAGACCCTAAGACCCCACGACCCCAAGACCCTAAGACCCTAAGACCCCAAACAGAGCTTGCACTCACAGAAACAACGCCTGCACTCCCCAAACAGCGCTTGCAATCTCCAAACGGTGCTTGCATATGTTTTCCCAGATGCGCGAACAGCTCGCCGCGAGCGTGGCCGAGCGAAGTTCCCTGTGGCAACAGGAAGAAGGGCGCATTCGCGCCCTGTGACCGCGGCGTGCCTAGAGCCTCTGGGTGTCCTCCTCGGCCAGCCCCTGGGAGTCGTTGACCTCGTAGGCCTTCTCCTGGGTGTCGTTGACCTCGGCCAGCCCCTGGGAGTCGTTGACCTCGTAGGCCTCCTGGGTGTCGTTGACCTCGGCCTGCCCCTGGGTGTCGTTGACCTCCTCGGCCTGCCCCTGGGTGTCGGTGACCTCCTCGGCCTGCCCCAGGGTGTCCTTGACCTCACCTGCATGCTTCGTCTCGATGGGATCCGACGCCGAGCGGCGCAACTTCTTCTGGCCAGGAGGCATCATCAAGTTGTCGACGACCTGCTTCACCTCGTGGAAGCGAGCGCACAGCGGGTTGAGCGTGTTCTCGATGAACGAGTCGAG
This sequence comes from Prorocentrum cordatum, assembly GCA_963575745.1. Lineage (NCBI taxonomy): Eukaryota > Dinophyceae > Prorocentrales > Prorocentraceae > Prorocentrum > Prorocentrum cordatum. Next base: position 912,267 of record CAUYUJ010014983.1, on the reverse strand, counting down.
GTCGAACGAGCTCTCAGGAGGCGGGCCGCCAGGCACGAAGTTCTCGAAGGCGCTGAAGGCGACTGTCAACTCCGCCGAGAGGGAATCGACCTCGTTCGCCGCAGACCGCGTGAACTTCGAGTCAAGCACCCTGGTGCTAGTCCAAGCTCCGAGCAAGTACATCATGTTCTTGCAGTCGTTGAGCGCGGAGTCGGCTCGCTCGGCGTCCCAGCGGCTCACCGCCGCGTCGACGTCCACGACGTCGTCGAGGCCGACCACCTGCGAATCGTGAAGCTGCTCCATTTGCAGCGCGCGATCGATCTGGGACGAACGGCTGAGCAGAAAAGCTCGAGCCAAAACAGGCTACGGAACATGAGTGGCAACATTTGCGTGCCTTCTCCGCTCATGGCGGCCGTCCTCGCCTCGGGGGCCCACAGGTGGGATGTACGCAACCAGCGTGTAAATAGTATGATGTTGGGGCGTTATGGGGAGCCTCTTGAGGGCCTCTTGGGCGCCGCGGGGAGGCGTTTGGAACCCTGCGACGTCAACCAGCAGACGCGGACCCTCCCTTAAACAGTTGCGATGGCCGATCGTCGGTGGAACCCCCTCTGGAGCCACGAATTGCCAGGGGAGGGCTGCGAGTAGGTTCACAAGAGGCACCATTGGGGGGCCCCTGCAAGACACCTAAGGCCCCCAAGGGGCAACCAAGAGCGGCCCACGATGCATCCCAAGATGCACCCAAGAGTGCCCAAGAGGCCTCCAATACAGAGGAAACAATGGAAACGATCATGGTTCAAGGGTTTCGGTGGTGCCGAGGATTTCCCGAAAGCGCCGCCGCGGCTAGTTTTTTAATGGCTTTCGCATGAAAAAAAAAACAACTCCCCCAGCCAGCCTGCGTGGACTTCAAGAACATCACGTGTGATGAGTTCCTTCATGGAGGGGGCACCTCGACAACACATTTTCGACAAGCACCATGGATAGTGTAAGCATAGGCAGAAGGGGGGGGGCAAGACGGCCACACGCGACAGACACCAAAACATCGCCAACGGGCGGCATTGGGCCACCCCATGACGATGATGGCCCCAGGTGGTCGCGATATTTGTCCAGAAGGCCCCATGTTGCTCCCAAGGTTTCCAAGACGTTCTTGCGAGTTTGGGGGGCCTTGCAGGGGCCCTCTTGGAATCTTCAGGGGGCCTTGAAGGCCCTTTGGGGGGCTTATGGGGCGTATCTTGGGGGCTTTCCCCTCCTCTTCCTCCTCTTCCTCCTCCTCTGTCTCCTCTTCCTCTCGTCGTCCTCCCTTTACTCCGTCATTCCTCATTCCTCCCCCTCCTCTTCCTCCTCCTGCCAGCTGCGACCTCGAGGAGGAATTACTCTCGGTGCCTTTTGATAGGGGGCGCTGCTAATTACCAGTGCCCCCAACGTGGCACGCGGATGAGGAAGAGACTACCAAAAGGGGGCATGGGCTGAGCTGGCGCGCCATACCTCCGCGCTAAGCTGGTGCGTAAAAAAAGAAGAGGAGGTGGAGGACGTGGTGGAGGAGGAGGAGGAGGGGGAGAAGGAGGAGGAGGAGGAGGAGGAGGAGGCAGTGGGAAGGGGCAGCGGGCGCAATAGTGGGAAGGGGCCCGCTGGGGTTGCGTTTTCCATTGCGCCGTTTTCGGCCGAAAGTTATAGCTCTCAGCATCGAGTGCAAGTGGCGATTTCGAGTGCTTTTATCATGCTGGTGCTTTTTGGGAGGGAGCAAAACAGCCTCAAGAGACCTTTGCAAAGAGACCCTCTCCCAACCCCAACGTCATTGATATCCCAAATCGACCATCACCAAACATTCCGAAAAATCACATCGCGCCGCTGCTAGAGTTTTTGATAAAGTTTCTGAACATTCGGCCGCCCCAGGAACTAAGTTTTAAAAGGTTTCGAAGCATCGAACTTCCCAGGATATCCGACAATTCAAAAACAAGGGTGATTCACATGGGGACCACGCGGCGCCGTTTTTTTGAAAATGACGCCTTGGGGCGTGGTTTTTGATACGCAATCTCCGAAGCAACTTCGGAAATGACGCTTATGCGGGTCAGGGTAGCTTTCCTGCATGTCTGCAACGTCCAACCCAGAGCTGCCGGCGGCAAAGATGATGGATTGGGATGATCCCCAACCGGAACCGGAACCGGAACCGGAACCGGAACCGGAACCGGAACCAGCACTTTCCTGCATGTCCCGAGCTGCCGGCGGCAAAGATCATGGATTGGGATGATCCCCAACCGGAACCGGAACCGGAACCGGAACCGGAACCGGAACCAGCACTTTCCTGCATGTCTGCAACGTCCAACCCAGAGCTGCCGGCGGCAAAGATGATGGATTGGGATGATCCCCAACCGGAACCGGAACCGGAACCGGAACCGGAACCGGCACTTTCCTGCATGTCTGCAACGTCCAACCCAGAGCTGCCGGCGGCAAAGATGATGGATTGGGATGATCCCCAACCGGAACCGGAACCGGAACCGGAACCGGAACCGGAACCGGAACCAGCACTTTCCTGCATGTCTGCAACGTCCAACCCAGAGCTGCCGGCGGCAAAGATCATGGATTGGGATGATCCCCAACCGGAACCGGAACCGGAACCGGAACCGGAACACTTTCCTGCATGTCTGCAACGTCCAACCCAGAGCTGCCGGCGGCAAAGATGATGGATTGGGATGATCCCCAACCGGAACCGGAACCGGAACCGGAACCGGAACCGGCACTTTCCTGCATGTCTGCAACGTCCAACGTGCCGGCGGCAAAGACATGGATTGGGATGATCCCCAACCGGAACCGGAACCGGAACCGGAGCCGGCGGCAAAGATGATGGATTGGGATTGATCCCCAACCGGAACCGGAACCCGGAACCGGCACTTTCCTGCATGTCTGCAACGTCCAACCCAGAGCTGCTGGCGGCAAAGATCATGGATTGGGATGATCCCCAACCGGAACCGGAACCGGAACCGGAACCGGAACCAGCACTTTCCTGCATGTCTGCAACGTCCAACCCAGAGCTGCCGGCGGCAAAAATGATGGATTGGGATGATCCCCAACCGGAACCGGAACCGGAACCGGAACCGGAACCGGAACCGGAACCGGAACCAGCACTTTCATGCATGTCTGCAACGTCCAACCCAGAGCTGCCGGCGGCAAAGATCATGGATTGGGATGATCCCCGACCGGAACCGGAACCGGAACCGGAACCGGAACCGGAACCGGAACCAGCACTTTCCTGCATGTCTGCAGCAACGTCCAACCCAGACCTGCCGGCGGCAAAGATGATGGATTGGGATGATCCCCAACCGGAACCGGAACCGGAACCGGAACCGGAACGTGTGGGGGTCATAATGACCGCCGACGCAACTCCCCGAGCAGCACTTGTCGTCCGACATGCACATGTCGTCGTTGGACTTGCAGCCGCCTTCCTCCTGGTCAGTGTCGCCGCCCTTCGTCGCGACACCCTGCGACTGATCCGTCTGCGCGAGACTGACCCCGTCGGCGCAGCGCCCCAGAACCTGCCCAGGGATTAAAGAACCGCCGCCAACACAACTCCCCGAGCAGCACTTGTCGTCCGACATGAACATGTCGCCGTTGGACTTGCAGCCGCCTTCCTCGCGGTCAGAGTCGCCGCCCTTCGTCGCGACGCCCTGCGACTGATCCGTCTGCGCGAGGCTGGCCCCGTCGGCGTAGCGCCCCAGAACCTGCCCAGGGATCAAAGAACCACCGCCGACGCAACTCCCCGAGCAGCACTTGTCGCCCGACATGCACATGTCGCCGTTGGACTTGCAGCCGCCCTGCTCCTGGTCAGTGTCGCCGCCCTTCGTCGCGACACCCTGCGACGGATCCGTCTGCGCGAGACCGGTCCCGTCGACGCAGCAGCGCCCCAGAACCTGCCCAGGGATCAAAGAACCGCCGCCGACGCAACTCCCCGAGCAGCACTTGTCGTCCGACATGCACATGTCGCCGTTGGACTTGCAGCCGCCTTCCTCCTGGTCAGAGTCGCCGCCCTTCGTCGCGACACCCTGCGACTGATCCGTCTGCGCGAGACTGGCCCGTCGGCGCAGCGCCCCAGAACCTGCCCAGGGATCAAAGAACCGCCGCCACGCAACTCCCCGAGCAGCACTTGTCGCCCGACATGCACATGTCGCCGTTGGACTTGCAGCCGCCCTCCTCCTGGTCAGAGTCGCCGCCCTTCGTCGCGACACCCTGCGACTGATCCGTCTGCGCGAGACTGGCCCGTCGGCGCAGCGCCCCAGAACCTGCCCAGGGATCAAAGAACCGCCGCCGACGCAACTCCCCGAGCAGCACTTGTCGTCCGACATGCACATGTCGCCGTTGGACTTGCAGCCGCCCTGCTCCTGGTCAGTGTCGCCGCCCTTCGTCGCGACACCCTGCGACTGATCCGTCTGCGCGAGACCAGCCACGTCGGCGCAGCGCCCCAGAACCTGCCCAGGGATCAGAGAACCACCGCCTACGCAACTCCACGAGCAGCACTTGTCGTCCGACATGCACATGTCGCCGTTGGACTTGCAGCCGCCCTGCTCCTGGTCAGAGTCGCCGCGCTTCGTCGCGACGCCCTGCGACTGATCCGTCTGCGCGAGACCGGTCCCGTCGACGCAGCGCCCCAGAACCCGCCCAGGGATCAAGGAACCGCCGCCAACGCAACTCCCCGAGCAGCACTTGTCGTCCGACATGCACATGTCGCCGTTGGACTTGCAGCCGCTCTGCTCCTGGTCAGAGTCGCCGCCCTTCGTCGCCAGGAAGGTCCTGAGCTGCGCGAACCCTGCTCTTCGCACCCGCCCGCGGCCTCGCAGGACTCGGCCTCGTGCGAAGCCGGCACGCCCCGCGCGAGCAGGGCCGGCCCGATCAGCCCAGCAAGCGCCATGGGCCCTGGAATCGCGAGGTGGGGCGTCGAAACTTGCGCTCTGGCCGAAACGGAACACTGGGTCCGAAATGGCTCGGGCCAGAACTGGGAACGGACCCCGCCTCTCCGCGGCACCTCCGCACGCGCGGACACTGGCGCACGAGCAGCACGGCGCGCCACGCGACGCGCCCGCGCGCCCTCGCGCCGCCGCGTGGAAGAGGCCAGCTCGGCGGCCCCGGCCGCGACGCGCGAACGGCGCCGCGGTGTTTTCAGGCGCCGCGGTGCACGCAGGCGCCGCGGTGATTCGCCGTAGGCGCCTTCGATAACGCCAACGTTCCAATTTGCGTTGATAATTCCTATCCGCCCCCCGCATGATGTTCCTAGATGCGCCGAGGCAGCGCCGAAACGCACCGAGGCGATTCTGATATGCCCAATTCTGATAGAGAGGGAGCGAAACCATTACAAATAAAGCAATTGCATTATATGGAATCCACAAGCGCTCCAATATGTCAGAAGGACTCCTTCTAAACTTCCATGTGCAACAACGGCGGTATGTTGCACGCGGTCGCTGCGGTGCACATAGGCGCCGCGGCGTTTTCAGGCGCTGTGGTGCATGCGGGAACTGTGCGGCGCAGTGGCGCTGTGTTGCGCGCGGCTGATGCGGCGCGCGCAGGCGCTGTGGCGTGCACAAGCGCCGTGGTGCGCGCAGGCACTGAGCGCACACTGGCGATGTGCTGCACGCGGCAACTGCGGTGTACATGGGCGGCGCGGTGTGCACAGGCGCTGTGGCACACGCAGGCACTGCAGTGAACTCAGGCACTGTGGTGCAGATCGCCATCCGCATGCTGCTGCTACCCGTCCTCGGTCATTCCTAAGCATTCCCAAACGCCGCCGGCGCGAAACGTGACGTCATCGGCCCCCTCCCCCCTCCACCCCGGATGACGGTCGTCATCGGCCGGGAATATAAGAAACAGACTCTCGCTGGCCTTCCTCGGATTGCGCGGCCTTCCTTAGGTTGCCCGAGTGGCCGGGCCCCGTTGCCCAGTTGCCAAGCAACGCAATTCAAAGCAAAGCAACGCAAAGCAACGCCAAGCAAACACAAAGCAACATAAAATACAAAACATGCCACAAAAGGCGCAATGCAATGCCATAAAACATGCCCAACAACGCAACGCCACCCAACCCGACGCAATGCAATGCCACGCAACGCCAAGCAACGCCACGAAATGCCAAGCAACGCACTGCCAAGAGATGCCAAGCAATACCCAACAATGCCAAGTTTTGCCACGCAGTGTCACGCAATGCCAGGCCCTGCCAAGCAACGCCAAGCAACGCCCAGCAATGTAAGGCCTTGCCCAAGCAGAGCAACGCAAAACAACGTCAAGCACTGCAAAACAACGCAAACCAACGCAAAGCAAAGCCATGCAAGGCAACGCCATGCATGTCCGTCCTTGGTGAGCTACTTACTCTGGAAGCTCTCAACCGCGCGGGGTCGCATCGTGCTCGGAAGCTTTCAACGGTTTGGCAAGTGGCGCCGTTAGGGCCGACCTGCCACTGCGAGCCCGAAGCAAAGTCGGCGACTCAGAGCCAACGGCACGGCAAGCGGCGCCGTCGGGGCCGACCTACCAGTGCGAGCCCGAAGCAAATTCGGCGCCTCAAACCCTGAAAATCGGTTCGCACGCACGGGCAAAGCGCGCAGCAATCCAAACCTCCGCGCTCCAGCGCGAACGTTCATCATGAATTTCAGCACCTGTCAGCTGTGGGTCAGCGGGCGCGCTGCGCGCTCACTCCGACGACAGGGGCTGGATCAGACCTCGGCACAAAGCGCGACGGTCTTCAGGAGCAGCGCTTCCGAATCATCCCCATGGGGGCAGGGGCGAAGAAGCAACTCCCCGAGCAGCACTGATCGCCCCCACTGCACATGGCGCCCTTGGACTTGCAGCCGTCCTCCTCCCGGTCAGAGTCGCCGCCCTTCGTCGCGTCACCCTGCGACTGATCCGTCTGTGCGAGTCTGGCCCCGTCGGCGCAGCGCCCCAGAACCTGCCCAGGGATCAAGGAACCGCCGCCAACGCAACTCCCCGAGCAGCACTTGTCATCCGACATGCACATGTCGCCGTTGGACTTGCAGCCGCCCTGCTCCTGGTCAGTGTTGCCGCCCTTC
>CAUYUJ010014983.1:890251-900251 GCA_963575745.1 Prorocentrum cordatum | reverse complement strand
CGAGGGGGTCGAAGACTGGCATTTGACTTCGAGGAGGGCCGCAGGAGCAAAACGCATCCGTGGCAGCGTTTTCCACCGAGCCTCCTGGAGCTGCACAGCATGCTCAGGGGGAAAACAGACCCACCTCGCTTTTGACCACCCTCGCTTCCAAGAGATGCCAAGCGATGCCAAATTGCAGCCTGCACTGGTCAGGCCGCTTGACGAGGAGGCGCGTGGCATGACTTGGTCTTGCCTGGAAGCGAAAGCGGGGCAGGCAATCCACATGCTGCGGGCGCCGTCGCGCCGAGAGGCCGCCCCCAGCGCGCGTGGGCGTGCCCGGGCCAGCACGCCGCCCTCGGCGCAGCTGCCGCGGAGCCCGGCTCTCGGCGGGCCGCGGCGCTGCCCGCGGCTCGGCGTCTCGTGGGCGCGCCTGTCCCCGGGCAGCAGGCCCTGTGGCCCGTGGAAGGAGTGCGGGGGTACACCCTGCGAAATGCTTAAGAAATCATGGGTTAAGAAATTCAGAGTCTCAGAACTTGAATAAAAACCAAAAATTTCCATTCAAACCTTAGGATTTACCTTGAAACATTAAGAATAATCGAGACTCTGGCCGAAAATTTAATCTTTCTTAAGCATCGCCTAAGGTGTACGTCCCGGTCCCCCCGTCCAGGGGCAGAACCTGGCCATCGCTCGGACGTCCCTTCCCTGGGTATTTTTCGGTTTCGTGCGTGTTGTTTTCTTCGCCAGGTGATCAAGGATGCTCCTCGATGGCCCTCGCCGAAGGAAAAGTGCACACGTCCGAGCGATGCCAAGGCAAGGGTACGTCTCGTTCCCCCCTCGAGAGGCATACACCGGGCAAGCACATTTCAAGGGATGCGCCCCTTACCACGCCAAAGGCGAGGCCTCAGTGCTAGACGAGCTGCTGCCGTCTTCCGGCCCGGTTGTTACTTTCCAGAGCTGCCCAGTGCGGCCGTAGCGATTTGTTGGTTGAAGATTCGAACCATCAGGCAGGACACTGCTCGCCATCGCTCGGACGTCCATTTCCCGTGCATGTTTCTGTTTCGTGCGTGTTTTTTTTGCTCGATGGTCCAGGATGGTCCTCGATGGTTCTTCGCCGAGAGAAAATGCACATGTCCGAGCGATGCCAGGACTGGGAGGGAGCGCGTTCGAGAAAAACCGCAGCAGCGCAGACGTTCGCAAACATGCTCCCTCTGGTGCGGAGGCTCCCGACCCCGCCACGGGCGAGGCTCAGGTGCGCGACGAGCTGCTGCCGCTCTGCAGCATGTTGTGTGTGTGTGTGTGTGTGTGTGTCAGACCTGCCCACTGTAGCGGTGTCGTTTACTCGAGCCTACGGTACGCTCGAACCAGAAATGCAGCCAAGGCCAACACCAAAAAAACACCCTCCTCCTTCACCACCCCCCACCTCCAGCTCCTCCGTCTCCCCCCTCGCGTTCTCTCGCCCGCTCGCAAAACCGGGAACGCGCGCAGTTGCTGGCCGACAGAGGTCTCTACGGCTACTCCAGATTTTGTAATAAAGGGAGGGGGGTCTCATTTCGGGGGGGGGTCTCTTCCAGGCTATCTTGGAGGGCCTGGGGGGTCTGGGGACGATGTTTTGGAGGGTTCTCCCACGGGGGAGGTCTGAAATGGCTTGTCCTGGAGGGTCCAGACCCCCTCCCTTTTACTACGAAATCTGGAGTACACCAGTCGGCATATCTTTACACTCGGTCCACGGGCACAAGCTCAGAGCTACAGTCGGCCACTCCACACGACCCTCGGCGCGTCTGCCTGCAGCCACGGCCACAGCACATCCGCCGGGAACGAAGAGATGGGCGCCTTGCGAGTCACATCCGCGTGATGACTACTGAAGGTGATTGTGGCTTCGAACTCTTCGCGGCGTGCTGCAAACTTGACACAGCAAAGGGGGGGGGTTGCAAAGGGGGGGGTGAGAGAATCAGATCACGTAGCCGATTGTCCCGGCGCCTCCCGGCGCCGGAGCCGGCGGTGCATCGAGGAATGGGCCCCTCGGTGAGGCCGAAACCAGCTGCGCGCAGCAGATTTCGTAACCCCCCCTTTCCCAATCCCCCCCGTTTCGTCCCCAGACCCCCGACGTCGTGAGAAACTCACGACGTCGGCCCCCCGAAGTCTGGAGACCTTCCCTGGGCCCGGTTTTTCATCCCGAGTCGTTTTTTGACGCTCCCGAGGCCCGGCGGGGGCCTCCCGAGGCCGAAAATCATCAAAACCCTCGTCGTGAGTTTCTCGCGACGTCGGAGGTCTGGGTCTGGCCCGAAGAGCGCTGCCGCAGAGCGCGAGCCCGCGACCGCAGGCGGACCCCGGCGAGCCTCCGGGGGCCCGCGCCGAGGCGAGCCACGGCGTCGGAGCCCGGGGCTCGTTCCCAGCCGGCCCCGACGTCCGACGCCGTGAGAAAAAACCGTCGTCCTCTTCCTCCTCCTCCTCCTCCTCCTCCTCCTCCTCCTCCTCCTCCAGTTATTCCTCTTCTTATTCCTCTTCCTTTTCCTTCTTCTCCTCCTGTGGATGCCATGACAGTGGACAATCGAACAGTCCTACCATGGAACCCCACCAGCCCTCCGGGCGCAGGTGGTTTCGGGAGTTTCCTCTTCCACCCCTCCTTCTTCCCCTTCGGGGAAGGGTTTGCCCCTCCCCCTACCCCCTCCCCTGGACCTGGACAAGGGGTTCCGCGAGGTGTCGGAGCGTCCAAAACGGCCTCGGCGAGGAAGCCAAAATCATTGGTTTTACTACGGTTTTGGCCCCATTTTGGTATCCTGAGGGGGGGGGGGCAAATTAGTGACCCCCTCCTGTGATCGATCTCACCCAAGATGGGCCAAAGATGGCCCCCAAGGCTCCCAAGGGTGCCCCAATAGGGCCCCAAGAGGTGGCCAGGAAGCCCCAAGAGGCCCCCAGGATGCCCCCAAGAGGCTCCCAAGAGACCCCCAAGAGGCCCCAAGAGACCCCCCAGGGGCACCCAAGATGCTCCAAGAGGCCTCGGCGAGAATGCCAAATCATTGATTGTATTAAGGTTTTGGCCACATGTTGGCCTCTTTGGGGGGGCACTGATTAAGATGACTCCAAGAGCGCCTGGGAGAGCCCAATATGACCTCCAAGATGGCTCAAGATATCCCAAGATGTCTCATAGTGTCTCCGACGATGCTCCAAGATGCCCCAAGACCGCTCCACTCCAAGTGGCCAAAGAGCTCCCTCAGGAGGCCCCGAAGAGGCCAAAACCTTAGGAACATCTGTGTTTGGCTTTCTCGCCTTTTCGCTTCCGATGGCCATCCGAGGTCTCAAGATGGCTCCAAGATGGCCCAAGAGGGCTCCAAGAGAGGCTCAAGAGAGCCCTAAGACGGCCCCAAGAGCGCCTAAGAGCGCTCCAAGAGCGCCCCACGAGCGCCCCAAGAGGCGATTTGTTGGGCTCCCGAGGGGCAACGCTAACTAATGCTCGCTTCTTGTTTGATCGATGTCCTCCAAGATGCCCCCAAGAGCGCTCCCAAGGCTCCCAAGAGCGCTTCAAGAGGGCCACAAGAGGCGCCCAGGAGGCCCCAACAGGCGCCAAAGAGGCCTCCAAGAGGCTCCCAAGAGACCCCCAAGAGGCCCCAAGAAGCTCTCCGAGGCACCCACGACGCTCCAATAGGCCTCCACTGGGGGACCATTCCTCTGTGTGCTGCCCACTTCCCTGATCGAGGCAATTCCTCTGGGCATCGTTTCTGGATGGGCTGGTGGGGTTACGCGAAGCGTCTAGAATCCAAGACGTGTTCAACATGTGTAAAGCATGTCCTAAACACGTTTCAGACATGCTTTTACATATTCAAAAACAACATGTTTGAAACATGTCTTAGACCTCTGGAAACTATTTGGCAGCATGCCTCCTCTCCCTCCCTCTCCCAGAGGAAGAGGAGGAGGGGGAGGAGGAGGAGGAGGAGGAGGAGGAGGAGGAGGAGGAGGAGGAGGAGGAGGAGGAGGAGGAGGAGGGGGGGGGGGAGGAGGAGGAGGAGGAGGAGGAGGAGGAGGGGAGGGGAGGAGGAGGAGGGGAGGAGGAGGAGGAGGAGGAGGAGGAGGAGGAGGAAGGAGGGAGGAGGAGGAGGAGGAGGAGGAGGAGGAGAGGAGGAGGAGGAGGAGGAGGAGGAGGGAGGAGGATTTAGACCCAATCGACTTCCACGACCCCCACCCTCCTGCGGGCTGCCTCGAGCCAGGCCGAGCCGGTGGGGGCCCCCGCGGGCCGGGGCCGCGGCGGCCCGTGCCACGCCCGAGGGCGCCCCTCGTGCGCGACGCCGCGCCGCCGGGGGCCGATTTGGACGCCCGAAATGGGTACGGAAAGAATGGGTACAATGCCCAACAACAAATGTTGTTCCAAACCAACAGGCCTTCTGTCTCGAATGGACACAGGCCGCGGCGGCGTGGACAGCGAGTCCTGTTCAAAATGAAGAGGAATTGCTGCTGGGCATTGTACCCATCCTTTCAGTACCCATTTCGGGCGTCCAGAGCCGAGGCTTCTGGGCCCGCCCGCCGTACGGGAGGGCCCAGAAGCAGGTCGATCATAGGGGACCAGAAAGTGGCATTAAACATGTTTCAAGCATGCGAAGATACATGTGTAGAACACGCTTAGGACACTTTCCCGGGCATTTTCTAGACCCACCTGCAGTTCCATGGTATAGGCCTGTTAGGGTGTCCATTGTCGTGGCAATGGACACCCTAACAGGCCTATACCATGGAATTGCAGGTGGGTCTAAAAAATGCCAGGAAAGTGTCCTAAACATGTTCTACACATGTGTTTTCGCATGTTTGAAACATGTTGAACACATGTTTTAGGCATCTGGCAATTATTTGGCAACCTGCTTCCTCTCCATTGATCGTCCTCCACAGCGATAAACCGCCTCGTCCATCGGCATGAAACGGATCGGCGGACATCGGCAGCCAGGTCGGGAGGTTCTCCAATCGGCAGAGACCGGCAGACCAGTAGGCTCAGAAGGCCTCCAGGGAGAAACCGCAGCCCAAATCGAGATCCCAGGTCGAATCGATGGAAATCAGTCGAATCGAATCGAGTCGGAGGAGCCGAAATGAGCCGTGCCCGTGGCCCACAAAAAAAAACAGCCGTTCGGGGCACCGGTGCCGCCGCCGATTTGCGGCGCTCGCCGAGCTCTGGCAGCTGGAGGTCCTCACCGCTCGCGCAGCCCTTGAGGCAGCGCTTCCTAGGCTCGCGCGCAGCTCCCAGGCAACTCCTGGTCGAGAAGACGCCAGTATCGCTCGAAGTCATCAGGAACAAATCCGAGCATGGGGAAACCCAAAAGGGTACACACTCCACTACTCCCGATCTCTCCTGGGGTGCAATCTGACCAAAATTTCGAATCGAATCCAGCCGTGGCGACGAGGGCCTCCCAGCGTGGGATAATGAGCGACAGGTAGCGGTATGGGTACCTTTTCCTCCTCTGGGCATCGCCGATGCAACGGCGGTGCGGCGCGATCCTCCGGCCCCACGTGCTTCTGGGAGGCGGGTTCCACCCGCCCATGCGCGCTGGGCGGCCGGCCATACTGGCGCACGTCCAACCCTTGAGCAGGGACCGACCGTCCCGGCATTCCGACTAGTCCTACCACGAGGTCTTCTTAGAACCCAAAAATGTCCTAAGAACACAAGCCATTGTCTCATAACATGAGCCCGACGTGTTCAGACAAGACGGTCTCAACAAGAAATGTTCTCAGAACATTTCGTGGGAACCACAAGCCCGAGGAGGAGGAGGAGGAGGAGGAGGAGGAGGAGGAGGGAGGATGGAGGATGGAGGATGGAGGATGGAGGATGGAGGATGGAGGAGGAGGAGGAGGAGGAGGAGGAGGAGTTCTTAGAACTTTGTTTGGTGGGGTCGCTTCGCCACTGCTCGACACCCCTCCGCGGCCGGCGTGGGCCAGGGGACGCCGGCCGGCCGCCTCCGACCCAGACGAACACGCCTCGGAAGAAATTGGCGAACACTCCTCCTCCACCTCTCCTCCTCCTCCTCACCTCCTCCCTCCTCCTCCTCCTCCTCTCCTCCCTCCTCCTCCTTCCTCCTCCTCCTCCTCTCCTCCTCCTCGTCCTTCTCCTCCGCCTCCTCCTCCACCTCCTCCCCCCCCGCCTCCTTTTCCACCTCCTCCTTTCGTGCCACATTCACCTGTGAACGTCGCCCCCCACTGCCATATCAATGCTGGAGGTGGGTCGCATGAGGCGCACTTAACCCGCACTCTTAAAACAGGGCTAGGATCGGGATAAATCGCTGCAGAGCGTTCCGGAGCGCTCTCAAAGCGTTCCGGAACGCTCTGGAGCGGCCGCGGCGCCCAATACATCCTCCAAACCCGCCGATTCTCAGAGATTTCGAGTTATCCCGATCCGATTTTGTCCCGATCTTCGCGTCGTTTTAACTCTCCCCCGCGCGTGCCGACTTCAATTGGGGGAGATGGGGAGGGGTCCATTCGTACTCCGTCCCTCTACAAGAGGCACGGCGAAGCGTGGCTCCTTCAGCGCGCGGCCAGTTCCCCGTTAGGAAGCCCAAGGGCACAACAAAACGCATAACAACGCCCCCCAGAGGCCCAGACGTCGATGGGAAAATGCGCCGAAATTGGAAAGAACCTATCCCTGGAGATCTGGGAACTGCGGCGCCGCGTCCTTCACCAAATAAGTCGGCATTCCCTGACAGGACCTTCCTCGCTCCGATGTCCTAACGCTGGAGACCCCTCCATATGGAAGCTGTAGATAGGCACTTAACGATACCGCCCGGCGTAGCTGCAATGTTCCGCTAAGTTCCGTTAAATAACTATGTAAAGAAAGATTGTCACACGCGCGCTAGAGAAAGATAAATAAAGAGCAATACGTAATATACAAACGATATATCTATATATACATATAATGATACTATATCTAGAGAGAGATGCGTGCACGCACCATTGTCCGCTAAGACGCCAGCTGCGTCCTATCCTCACAATTGTTTTGAACCAAACGTGCGCAGCGGCGCGCGCATGCAAGTTCAGCAGAGAGGCGGAAGGAGCGAAGGTAGCGCTCTCCCCGCGGCGGGCCCGCTTCGACTTCACCCAGCGCGCCAGTCTTCAGCGCACCTCGCCGAGGGGCGCCACCCTCGAAGAAAGCTTCGGCAGCGCCGCCCGTCCGAGCAGCGCCTGTTCCTGCTGCAGAGGTGGAGACCCAGTCGCTCGACGTAGCCACGAACTTCTGTAGGCAGAGCCCACGGGCGCCACCTGCCCCCCAAGGTCACGCTTCAACTTCGTTCCCCGCGAGCGACCCGGACCAGCGTGCCTTGAGCTCTTGTCGACTTCGCATGCCATGCGCTACCGCCCCACTGGTTAGCCCCAGAAGCCCACGTTCCATCGCCGCGATCAGCACGGTTCTGCCACCGATTGTCGCTCCGATTGTCGGCCCCGGTATCGGCCCACCGACCGCTCGGGTCGCTCCGCGCGCCCCTGCTGCCGCGGCGCCTTCATCGGCCTTGCCCCGGCCTTATCCTTTGCCGGGGACGTGGAATCTACTGGCATGGGCATCGTCCAATTTGGGGGGCGGAAAGATACGGATACGTGTTGTCCCCGGACCTCTCTTGGGGTGCGTTCTGACCAGTATTTCGAGGCGAATCCAGCGGTGACAACGAGGATTCCCCAGGAGGACCAGGAAAGGCCGAAAACGACGGGGGACAACACGTATCCGTATCTTTTTCTCCCCCGATGATGCCCGCCCCCGCTCTTGATTCCCTTCGCCGCGTCTGCTCTGCGACCGCGCTTGCTGTCGGCAGCTTCCTGATTCTTCGTTGTGGAGGAGGAGGAGGAGGAGGAGGAGGAGGAGGAGGAGGAGGAGGAGGAGGAGGAGGGCGGGCGGGCGGGCGGGCGGGTCGGCCGTCGCGGCGGCGCCGCGATCTCTCGCGCCCGGCGCCGCCCCTCCCTGGTGCCCAGGTCGGGATCGATCCAGTCCCCGGATTGCCCCTGCGTGACAGCGGCAAAACGGGCGCGGGCGCAACATACCCAGACCCCCTCGAGTTATGACAAAAATCACGACGGGAGGTTTTTCACTATTTTTGGCCTCTGGGGGCCCTTGCCGTCCCTCGGGACCGTCAGAAAACTTGTTCCGCTCATGACGACGGCGCGCTCCATCTTCGATCGAGCGCCTCGCCACTCCTCGCCGCCGCCGAGCGCCCAACCTCTGCCGAGGGAGCCAATGGCGCCTTCAATGGCCTCCAGCTCAGAAAGGACTTTGCCTCGTGGGCGTCGTGGGCGCGCGTGCCCCATCCATTTCATCATACATGTCCTGCAGCAAAGAGCCCGCCTGACTGCGGAACGACGCCTTGATCTCCCCCCGAAAAAAAGCCTCTTCGGGTTTGATGTGCGGCTTCGAAGCATGAGGTGCCAACGGCGCGCATTGCCCCTCGTGAGTAGGGCAATTCCATCCCTAACGTACCGCGCCATCACCCCGAGAAGAGCCTCAAAGATACGCGGCTGTCAAGAGCAGCTGCCAGGCCCCCTCTCGCGCCACGTGCAATTCCAGCGACCCGAGCTGCCATCTGCGCTTCAGACTGATACGCGACCCGCGCAGCTTTCCGACCCCTCTGCGGAGAGACAACCCCAAAGCAGCCAAAGGCCAACACCCGGGAAAGAACGCAATACTTCCGTCGCATATCAGACACAATAAGCAGCTGAACCTTGTTTTCCTTACTCATAGAGCCACCGAGGGCCTCATTGAGCTCCTTCGCCTCGCGCAAATGATCGAACTCGAGTGCAGCAGCCCGCCCTTCTTCGATTTTCTGCAGAGACAAGAAATTGGATGTTCCCGCCGATCTCACGATCGATTCACGTCTGAATTCGGCGTTCGTCCCGTTCGCCCCCGCGTTCTCCAAGATCAATGATATTGGCGTTCTCGGGCGCTTCCAGATCCCAATCGAAGGCGCTGGGGGGGCCGATGTCGGGGGACTCCGGGCCAGAGAAAACTGGCGCGCGCAGGTCTGGATGCGAATTGGGCGCGTCTCCGCTCTGACTGGTTCCCGTCGCGCCGCGTGCGCGTCCGGGGGGGGGCGCGCGCTCGCGGTGAGATTTCTGAATGCTCCATGAAACAAGGAACATGCCAAAATATTACGTTCTTCGAAGTCTGCTGTCCAGGCCACGCGCGCAATGGACGTCGGGCCCAAACAACCCACTCCTCAAAAAGAACGTGCGCGGCGCGCCTCGATCCATGCGGCCCTGCCCGCAACTTTCGGTGGTCGTTCACCTTATTATCCGGGGGACTCGCCCTCGAAATACGATGACTCTCCTGATTGCGTTGTCGTTGCGATGGACCTTCCGCGGGCGCATCGCCCTCGGAGTCGATGTCCATCTGACTGCTGCCGGGTTTATCAACACCGCTGGCCTGATGCATATCTGCCATTTGCAACCCGCGACAGGTCAAGTGCGTCTTCGCTCAACGCGGGCACGACGGCGCCCCGAGTCTAATTTGATCGAAGCAGTCACGCGCCATGCATGATGCGTGGTTCACCAGACCGGGAGACTTTCCCAAATTTACCCGTTTCTACAGGAATATTACCCTCTCTCTGGCATTTCCTTGAGCACACGGATATCACTTTGCAAAGCTACGCGGCCTGAATTCCTCAGGGGAAGCGCATGCGACCTTCAGCGAAGCAGTGTTGGCAGCGTTGGCACCAATGCAAGTCAACGTTGAAGCCCCTGACACTTCGAAGATCTGGACGCTCTGTCGCAATTGTGGCACCGCCAGGCGCCAGAAGGACTAGTGACCAGCGCGTGCTCTTGCGTCGAGAACCACAGACAACTCAGCTCCGCCCATCGCTTCCACGCCAGAATTCACGCGGTCATCGCGGTCAAGAACTCCGACGGTCTGGTGCTCGGACCCTCCGTCCCTCAGCCGCAAAGTTTCGCTGGCTTGGGCCGAAATAGCGGCCCCGCTACTTCTGGGGGAACTGCCCTTTATTGCTGCGGGCGTCGGCGGCGCTCTCGCAACCGCTGCCATCGGCCTCGTCGCCACGCAGAATCGAAACCGATCGGT
>CAUYUJ010014983.1:862751-887751 GCA_963575745.1 Prorocentrum cordatum | reverse complement strand
AGGATGTCTCGGCGGGGCGCTCATTTCAGCACCCCTAAGGGGAGCCGCCAGGGGTGGTTGCACGGGCTCGTTCGCGGCCATTTTGTGGGGATGTCTCAGGCGGTTTGCCTGTTTCTTTGCCAACATCCTTCGCTTTCGGAGCAGATTGGAGGATGTCTCGAGCGAGGCGCTCATTTCAGCACCCCTAAGGGGAGCCGCCAGGGGTGGTTGCACGGGCTCGTTCGCGGCCATTTTGTGGGGATGTCTCAGGCGGGTTGCCTGTTTCTGTGCCCAACATCCTTCGCTTTCGGAGCAGATTTGGGGATGTCTCGAGCGAGGCGCTCATTTCAGCGCCCCTAAGGGGAGCCGCCAAGGGTGGTTGCACGGGCTCGTTCGCGGCCATTTTGTGGGGATGTCTCAGGCGGTTTGCTTGTTTCTGGGCCCAACATCATTCGCTTTCGGAGCAGATTTGGAGGATGTCTCGAGCGAGGCGCTCATTTTCACCCCCCAGGTGGGCCAGATTTTGAGGATGTCTCGATCGGTTTGCTAGTTTTGGTGGCCAGGCTCGTGGGCGCAGATTCTTCTCAGGATGCCACAGGAGGCTCCAACAGGCTCCAGGAGGCTCCAAGAGACCACATGAGGTCCCAGGAGGCATCAGGAGGCCACAGAAAGACTCAAGAGGCCACAGGATGTCCCAAGAGGCTCCAGGAGGCCCCAGGAAGCTCCAGAAGGCCTCAGGAAACCACAGGAGACCCCAGGAGACAACAGGAAGCGCCAGGAGGCCTCGGAAGGCAACAGGAGGCCCCGAGAGGCCCCAGGAGCAGGAGGCCTCAGAAGGCAACAGGAGTGGCTCCAATCCCATGTGTTTTACGTATGCTCCTATCGATTGGGCCTCACCTGGAGCACGATTCTTTGATGTTCTACGTATGTTTCTATAGATGGTCCTTCCCCTGTGTACACAATCCTAAATGTTTTACTCATGTTCCTATGTATTGGGCCTCTCCTGGGGCACGAGTCCTTGGTGTTTTACGCGTGTTCCTATAGATTGCCCTTCTCCTGTGGCTCTAATCCGCAATGTTTTATGTACGTCTGTTGCTATAGATTGCGCCTCCCCTGGGGCACGAAACCTTCCTAGGAGGTCCCAGGAGGTCCCAAGAGGCCCCTGGAGACCCCAGGAAGCCCCAGTAGGTTTCAGGAGGCCCCAGGAGGCCCCAGGCTCATGCACAGAGACGCGCTCGTACTACTGAGGCTCATTCACACTCCAATTCGTTCGCAGTTAGATTGATGTCCAGACCGTCACAACTGAAGCACGTTAATATTCGAAAGCTCTTGCGCCTAGACATTCACGGCGGACAGGTCCATGCGAGTAGATGCGCATATGGGGAGCTCCGCGCAGTGAATATCTCTCTCTCTCTCTCTCTCTCTCTCTCTCTCTCTCTCTCTCTCTCTCTCTCTCTCTCTCTTGTCGTCTTCGCGGCGGCGAATGCCGCCGCGTTCACACTCCGGTCCTGGGCCCCAAGGGAATCCACGAACGTTGCGACAACGCCCCTCGCATTCCTGTCCCAGTCGCCTTGCCCCCTCGCATTGACCAGCCCCTTGATCCGGCGAGCGCAGAGAACCCCCGCGTCGAACGCGCTCGACGCCGCATCTCAGGGCGGCTCGTCCCGCCCTCCTTCCGGGCACTCAACGGGCATCCAACTCCCCCTCTGCATGCGCCCGTGCGTCCTTGAACTTCCGCGGGGCCTGCGGGCTCAATTGGCGCCGTCGAAACAAAGCCCCCCCGGGTTTTCCCCGTTCGCCCCCCCCCCCCCCCCTCGCCCGCCGACGCGCGGGGGATTCCGCGAGGCGGGCCTCCGCGCGGAGACGCGGCGATAGGTTTTCGCATTCCCAACGCATCAAACCCGCCCCTTTTTCCTGGAAGCGCGCGCCTCCGTCAGTTTCTCTCGAGCGGTTTATAAATCGTCGGCGGCCGTTCGACGGCCCGCGATGGCGCGGCCCTCGTCGTCGGTGAACCGTCGGAGCGACTCGCCCGACTTGGCGAGCGATTCTCCCCCGCTCCAGTCGGGCAATTTGCTTGCTCGCTTTCGCCTGGGCGCGGCGACTAGCCCCCTAGCCTGTCATCAATCTTGGCCATCTGCGATGCCGATATCTTTGCCTCTCCCACGTCCGCTGTTCCCCCCCGAGGAAAATCGTCGCGGGGGGGGAATCGCGATGGCCCGGGGCGCTGTGCACCCTGGCCTCTGCGACCCGCATCGCAGCGGCGCGATCGAACGCATGCTGTCGGCATTGATTGACCCGCGCCAGGGCGTTCAAAACTTTGTCCTCGGCCCAGATCAGCGCGTCGCGCTCGGGGAACAGTTGACGCGCGCTAGCTCCTGCCCCCGCGCCGCCGAGGAGAGCGCGCCCATCCGCGGCGACTGGAACAATGCCACCCCGCATTATCTAGAACAGGCGCACCCCAACTCCAGCTGCGCGGGATCGACGCGGGCCGCCGCCAGCGCCCCCCGCAGAGCGGCTCCCGCGCCAGCTGCCGAACCAGCGACTGCGGGACCGCGATCGGCGGGGCCGGCATTCGGCCCCACAAGCGCAACTGCAATCTGACAGGTCAATGTCGAAAACTTATGCTGCTCAGCGACCTGGCAACACCGCCACCCTGGGTGGGTGGCTTCGCCGATTCATCTTCTTCCGCGTTGGGGTCATCCGACTAGTCGGGGGGTTCGAGGATTGGGAGACCGAATGTTCGGCGCCCCGTCGCCCCGCCCTTATTCCCGGTCGCGAGGTGACTCGGCCTCGTTGCACCCGCGGGTCTACGGCGTGGCCCCCACTCCCCAAGATCAGTATTGAAGGGGGCGCCCACGCTGGCATCTTCCATCATTTTGTTCCAAACCCCTCTTCGACCCCTCAGGATTTCGGCCCGCTCGCCACGGTGCATGATATTAAAGTCTGCCTGTGTCAAACCGTCCTGGCGCGCCGACCCAATGAACTTCATGTTATCGCTCCAAAGCGGCAGCGCAGTTCGGACAGTGAACCTCAGGCCCATCGGGACAGCAGCTGTGCTTGGGCCGCACCACAATTGCAACGGCGCGCCCAAATCTGTCGGCGCTTAAGAGATTGCCATGGAAGTCAGACGCGGGGCCGACGGCATAGCCGCCGTGACCTGCGCCCTGTCTGGGAGCTCCAATGGAAAGTTGCAAAGGACCGACGGTGAAGCCACCGCGGCCCGCGCCATGCCTGGGACAACCTCGGGTCGACGCGTCCGTGACGGGACAAGCCGAATTTTCTTCGCTCTGACGGGGTCGTCGAATCCCGGCTCTACTTCCCTCATCCTTCTCGACTGGCAAGAATTCGACCTGGAGTTGTCCCCTCCCGCACCTGCGCTTGGAACGTACTCCTCACGCTTGGGGAGGTCGAGCATTAGGCATCATGAAGCCCTCAACTGCGTCGGAAGTCGTTCCCTGCGGGCTCTGCGCCGTGGCCAACGACTCGGGCGTGTCAAATGGCACTGGGATCTTATGAACGAAATCCTCGCCTCCTTCGAAACCAGCGCCAAAAACGCCGTGGCCCGCCGGTTCAACCCAAGGATCACCAGAATCAACCTCGACGATCTCGGACAACGCACCGCTGATCTCAGCGTCGTGGACAACTGGGTCTTCCGCCCCAGGTGCATCTGCATGCGCCTCACGCGGGGTCCTCAAGCCGTCTGCTGACGCCAAAGCCACACCTTCCGCACTGACGATTTCCACCGCTGGCCTGGCACCATTACTGCTATGCTTCCCCCGGCAACTATCGGGAGATAGTAGATACTTCTGACGCTGCTCGGATTGCCGAACAGACTCTCCGCTTCCACGGGAAAGAACCCTCGAATACATGGTTCTTCTTTCTGGAAACAATGGACATGCCTTATACTTCCGCGCCCTCCTATGGGTTTTCGTCACGGAATCACATATGGCTCCGTCGAACTTCGCACTCTCACCACAATTACTCAAATTATTCGAACTATGTTACTGTGGTGGTCATAATGAATTACTCCGTCAAGTTCCATATTCGTAACGTTTTCGTCTGAGAGCCTGTCTTTCACCACAAAGTCGTCATTCCCTGAAAAAGTAACGTCTTCCCTGCTCCGATATCTTACCCCTGGGGATCCGTTCGTATGGATTTTGCAACTGGATGGGCCTTATGTTGTCCGACATCGCTGCAATAGCCAGATAAGTATATGTGAGACTGGAAAGATATACGCGCAATGAAAGAGAGGCGCGCGCACCCTCTTTCTGCTAAGACGCCAGTTGCGTCCCAGCGCGTGCAGCAGTACGCGCATATCGGCCCAACCGAAGGGGGGAAGCTTTGGACGCCCGAAATGGGTACGGGAACAATGGGCACAATGCCCAACAACAAATGTTGTCCCAGACCAACAGCGGCCGCTGTTGGGCAGGCGGCCTTCTGTCTAGAATGGACACAGGCCGCGGCGGCGTGGACAGCGAGTCCTGTTCAAAATGAACAAAAACTGCTGTTGGGCATTGTGCCCATTCTTTCCGTACCCATATCGTTCGTGCCGAGGAGCGTAGGCAACGACTGGAGCCAAACAACACACGAATCGCCGGCCGCCTGGCCGGCCCGACGAGCACGCCGACCACCCCCCTGCCCACTGGGGCAACGTAAGGGGGGGACTGACTCGTGTTAAGTCGGGCCTGTCCCCCTACAAAGGGATTTTCGACGAACAATTAAGAATACCCCCAAAATGCACCAAAAAGGCACTAAAACAATGCAAAAAATAGTCCCCAAACCATTTTTGGACTGCTTTTGGGTTATTTTTGGTGGTATTCTTCGTTTCTCGTCGAAAATAGGGGGCCAGGTGCGAACCCTACCCCTACCCCCCGCGATTTCTGAGGGGGAGGGTGGGGTTCACTTTGTTCGGGAGCTCTCGAGCGAAGTGAACCCCACCCTCCCCCTCAGAAGTCGTGGGGGGTAGGGGTAGGGTTCGCACCTGGCCCCCTAGAAAATCCCCCTGGAGGGGTACCCCGCCCAAAACACACCAAAAAGGCATTAAACAATGCCAGAAAACAAATCCCCAGACTATTTTTGGACTGCTTTCTGGGGTTATTGTTGGGGCATTTCTTATTTTTCGTCGACAATCCCCCTGGAGGGGTTACCCCGCCCGACTCGAGGCTCGTGGGGGCGGAGCACCGCCCCCGGCCTCTGCGCCACGCCGCCCGGCAGCTCGGCGACGGGCCCCCGACGGCGAAGCCGCACACGCTCTCCTGGGGCGGGCCGCGGGGCCCCGCTCGGCGAGGAGGGGGCGGCTGGGGGCCGCTGTTCCTCCCCCCCTGGGCTTATGTCGGGCGTGTCCCCCTACAGGGGGGTGTTCGACGACAAATTAAAAAATACACCAAAAATGCCCCCAAAGGGTGGGCGGCTGGGGGCCGCTGTGCCCCCCCCCCCCCCCCCTGGGCTTATGTCGGGCGTGTCCCCCTCCAGGGGGGTGTTCGACGAAAATGTTTCAAAAAATACACCAAACATGCCCCCAAAGGGTCAAAACATACTCGACAAATCAACTATTGTTGGACTATGTTTGGACTATGTTGGGGGTATTTCTTATTTTTCGTCGAAAATCCCCCTGTACGGGGACAGGCCCGACCTCACCCTGGGCTTATGTGGGGCGTGTCCCCCTCCAGGGGGATTTTCGACGAAGAACAAAAGATACCCCAAACATGCCCCCAAAGGGGAACACAAATACTCGAAACATGTCGGCAAAGGACCACAAAAGATACCCCAAAAGGACAACAAAAGGGCAACAAAAGGGCGACGAAGAACAAACATGCCCCAAAAGGGCAACAAAAGATACCCCAAAAATGCCCCAAAAGGGCTTATGTCGGGCATGTCCCCCTACAGGGGGATGTTCGACGAATAATAAAACATACCCATAAAAATACCCCACAATTGGTAACACTCATACTCGAAAAATAGTCCCCTGAGTATTTGTTTGACTATTGTTGGTGCATTGTTGGTGTATTTTTTGTTGCAAAAGATACCCCAAAAATGCCCCAAAAGGGCAAACAAATACTCGAAAAATTGTCCCAAAACTATTTTTTGTTGACTATTTTTGGGTGTTTGTTATTTTTCGTCGAAACTCCCCCTGTAGGGGGACAGGCCCGACCTAACTTTGGAGTCTCGAAACGGTGCGGCGACAGACCGTGCGGTGATCTCGAAATCCCCCCAGACCTCACCGCACGGTCCGTCACCGCACGGTTTTGGGACCCTGGAGGCCACTGCCGCCCGAGACGTCCTCGGAGCACGACCCGAGTCCCACAACCGTGCGGTGAGCCCGAACCCCCACCGACTCACCGCACGGTGTGGTCACCGCACCGGTTGGCTGGCCATCGCTCGGACGTCCATTCCCTGTGTTTTTTTGGGTTTCGTGCGTGGTTTTTTCGCCAAGTGATCAAGAATGCTCCTCGATGGTCCTCGCCGAGGGAAACATGCACACGTCCGAGCGATGCCAAGTAACCCTGGGCCTGCCCCCCCCAGCGCTGCCCCTGCCACTGCCGCCCTGCGCGCCGGGCGGTCGATGCGCATGGCCTTCTTCGTCCCGGCGCCGAGGGCCGAGGCGTCTCCTGCGCCGGCCGGCCGCCACGCCGCCCCCGTGGGGGGTGCCCGCCTCCGCGGCCGCGGCAGGTCGCCTCCCGGAGCGCTTCCAGCTCGAAGGGGCCCTGGGACACACAAGTGAATACACAGAAAAACAAGAGGATTCCCCATATTTCCTCATCTTTTCTGGGTTCTTGTCTTCTCCCCCACTTCCCGTATTTTCCCATACTTTCTTGGGAATCGACGATTAATTGTGTCTGTGTGTTTTCTCCCCTCCTGACAGCTTCGGTGCGAGAGCAGCACCCGTGCACCGCACCACGTCTGGACTCTCCGCCGGCCCCGCTCAGGCGCGGCACGGTGCACCACTTTCCGGCCCCGAGGGCCGGGAAACTGCGCGCCGCCGCACCGCTCCTGGGCCGAGAATCGACGACGCCTCCGCGGGAGATGCCAGCGCAGCACGGTGCACGCGAGTCGTCCGCGGCTTCCGGCCCGGGCGCCGGTGGCGCGGCGTCTTCACAGAGAGAGAGGTTCACGAGCGAACCGCGCTGCGGGGGCGAGCCTCGCAGCGGAGGCGCGGGCTCGCTCCGCCACGCAAGTGCCTCCGTAAAGGTACAGTCGGGCTGCTGAAGTAAGGAACGCTAAAAATAAGGAACGATGCTCCTCTGGGGCTTCAAAACACGCCTGGGTGCACGAAAAGGGCTGGAGGAACAACCGCGGAAGGGCGTGAGGAACATCGAGCCCCCTCCGAATCCAACCTGTTCCTTCCTTCAGCGTCTTGGCTGTAAGGCCGCCTCTCGAGAAGGCGCGCCAGCGGAGGGCAGCGGGGGCCCTTTTACCTGCTCTCTGCGCTTCCCGTCCTGCAGCCCCCCCATCGAGCTCCTCCAACCCTGGCCCCATCCCTCCCTCCCACTCTCCTGTATCCTGCTCCTGCTACCACTGTCCTTCCTTTCCCTCCTCCTCCTCCTCCTCCTCCTCCTCCTCCTCCTTCCTTCCTCTCCTCCTCCTCCTCCTCCTCCTCCTCCTCCTCCTCCTCCTCCTCCTCTTCCTCCTTCTCCTCCTCAGCAGCAGCACCATCCATCTCCTTCCCCTGGTGTTCCTCCTTCTGCTGTGTCTGCACTTTCTCCTCCTGCTGTGTATCCATATGTATCCTCTCATTCCTCCCTCTCTCCACCACCACCACCGCCGCCGCCGCCGCCGCCGCCGTCTCCGCCTCCGCCTCCTCCTCCTTCTCCCCCTCCTTTTCCTTCTCCTCCTCCTCCTCCTCCTCCTCCTCCTCCTCCTCCTTTCTTCCCTCCCTCGGCCCGTTTCATGTGAGGACGCCAGCTATCCACATGCGTGCACCGGTCGTGGCAGGGCAACTCCCGTGCCTCACGCCGGCCGGTGGACGCGACCCCCCAGCCGAGTCAGGACGGCGCATCCACCAGCCCCACTCCTAGCTAGGCTCATGTCGAGCGTATCCCCCTACAGGGCGATTTTCGACGAAAATAAAAATACCCCCAAAATACTCAAAAAAGGGCCAAAAAATACTCCAAAAATAGTCCCCTGATTGTTTTGGGGGCATTCTTTATGTTTCGTCGAAAATCTCCCTGTAGGGGGGCAGGCCCGACCTAGTCCTAGGCCTGGCCTGCGATCGGGTCGTCAGCGTCCTCCCGAGGCAGGGCCCAAGCCTCCGATCGCGCGTGCCTGCTTCGACACGTGGCCCCCGTGCCAGCGCCCGACACCGTGCACCGCGGGCCTTCTCTTGCGGGCCCCGCGGCCCGAAGACGGCCCCCCGCAGTCGCCCCCGCTGCCGTCGCCGCCGCCCTCCTCGCCACCCTCCTCGCAGCCGCGCGCCTGCCGAGGCGCACTCAGGAAGTGCAGCAGGCCCAGGCGCGAGCCGACGTGCCGCCGCTCGATCCGCGGCCCCAGAGGTCCCGACCGCCTCCCCAGGGGCAGCTGCGCATCCTGGGTGCACTTCCGAAGGCCCCGACAGCCGCAGTCGAGGAGCAAGAACAGACGAGCTTGAACAGAAGGTGCTCGCGGGAGACCTGGGAACTCACCGAGCCCCATGCCCCCCGTTCTCGATGACCGCGCGCGAGGGGGGGGAGGCCGAGCTGCACAGCGGCGCCGGGCCGACGAGAAGCCTTAGGGGAACGCGCCACGCGCCTGCAGCGAAAGACGGCTCCGCGCCGCGGCTCCGGCTCTCCTGGAGGCTGTAGGAGACAAGGCTGGCCCAGTGCGCCGCCCGCTCCTCCCCAGCTCTCCGAGGGCGTCTGGCAGACTCCGGAGGCCCCCGCGGAGGCTGCCAGGCATCGCCGGCACGGCAAAGCTTGGCGGCGCGGGCGGGGGGGGGGGGGGGGGGGGGCGGGCGCAGGGGGCGGGCTTCTGAGAAGGCGGGGGGAGCTCTTGGAAGGCAGGGGCCCCGTCCTCTTCACAGGCGCCCCCCCCGGCTGCAGAGGGCGCCTCCCTCGGAGGCTCCTCGAGACTCCTGGGCAGGCCCGTGCGCCCAGACAGGCCCCCCCCGCCGTGCAGTGCTGGAAGTCTGCCGGCCCCCCCGCGCCAGTCCCCCCCCCCTGCCATCGCTCGGACGTCCACTCCCTGCGCCTTTTTTCGGCTTCGCGCGTGTTTTTTGCTTGCTCGATGATCCAGGATGCTCCTCCAGGGTCCTCGCCGAGGAAAAAAAAAAATTGCACACGTCCGAGCGATGCCCGGACCCCTTGGCGCGTGCGCGCCGCCGCCACACGCCCTCCGCTCTCGGAGCCCCGGGCCCGGGGCCCGCGCCCCATGCCGGGGGGCGCCCGAGGCCCCCCCTCGCGCCCCCCCGCTCGCCACCGCTCGGACGTCCATCCCTCGTGCATTTTTCGCTTTCGCGCGTGCTTTTCTCGCTGAGTTATCCAGGATGCTCCTCCACGTGCGTGCTTTTTTCGCTAAGTCATCCAGGATGCTCCCTCGTGTATTTTTCGATTTCGTGCGTGTGCTTTTCGACTTCGTGCGTGCTTTTCTCGCTGAGTCATCCAGGATGCTCCTCCATAATCCTCGCCGAGGAAAACAAAAATGCACGCGCCCGAGCGGTGCCCTCTGCCGCCCGCGGGGGGGAGGGGGGCGGGCCTGGAGCCCGGCCGGGCGCGTCGCTCTCCGAGGGCGCCTGCAGCTCCTGGCGGCGGAGGGGGGGGGGGGAGGAGGAGCGGGGAGGGGGGGGGGGGCAGGGGAGGGAGAGGGGGGGGGGAAGGAGGGAGCGGGAGGCAGGGAGGAGGGCGAAGGCAGGGGGAGGGGGGCGAGGCGGAGCGACGCCTGCAGGTCCTCGGGCTTCGCAGAAGGATCGGACGCTGCACGCGATGCGATGCGATGCGATGCGATGCGATGCGATGCGACCACCGTTGCGGACAGCGTCCGGGTCTAGAGCAGACCAGGTGGGTGAGGCCATGGCCTCTAGGATCTGAGGTGTCTGGATTCATGCAATGCGAGACATGTAAAAGTTAGGAAGAGGAGGGGGGGGAGAAGGAAAAGAAAGTCCTTGGTGTCGGTGTCGGCGCGGGTTGGGCGAGACTACGTCATTGGTCGGAGTCCCGGGTGCTGGTCGACGTGAGGTCGGGACGCTGCACGCATGCGCCCGCAAGGCTCCAAGGAGGTCTCTGGAGAGCACGGGGGGGGGAAGCCGTGGCCGCCGCAGGCTCTGCAGCAGCGGGAGGGGCGCATGGTGGAGCACAGCGTGGCCGCGGTGCGCAGAGGACGCCGGGGCTCTCACTCGCCCCTGTGGCTCTGCCTCGGGGGCAGAGGGGTGCCGCTGGACGCCGAGCTCGGGCCCCCTGAACTCCGTCGGCTGCCGCACGCGCCCGCGCGCACGCTCTCGCACCTGCCACGGCTCGGAACGTCGCAGAGAGCTCTCGATTTTGGGGCGGGCGAACATGAAGGGGCCCTGGGACACACACACACACACACACACACACACACACACACACACACACACACACACACACACACACACACACACACACACACACACACACACACACACACACACACACACACACACACACACACACACACACAAATGCACACACACACACAAATGCACGCAGTTGTTTGTCGAATTTGTCGGGAATCGACGACCAATTGTGTCTGTTTTTCCCCTCCTGACAAGCGAACGTATCATCGCGTACTGATCCGCCACCGTGCCTTCGGCGCGGGACGTGGGCGTGCTAGAAGGACTGTTTGTTGCCTGGAAGAGTTTGCTGAGAGTGCTCTAGGGCCGCTCCCCCCTCATCGCGTGCGTTCTCAGAATATGTGTCACCTTCCTGGTGTTGCTCTCCGACACCCTTTTCGGCCTGAAGGCGGCTCCAATACCGCCAGAGGACGCGCCAAGAAGGCCCAAGGACGCGCCCAAATCAATCCAAAGACGACCAAACGAACCTCGAGACGGCGCAAGAGGGCCCCCAAACGGCCCAAGATGGCCTCAAGATGGCCAAAGAGGCACCCAGTGCGCCCTAAGAGTGTTCCCTGAGGACGCTCAGGAGGCCCCGAAGGGGCACCACATATCATTGAGTTTCGTTGGATGGGCAGAATTTGGGGATGATCACCTCGTCAAGTCTTTGGAAAGCCCCAAATACGTCCCTGGTGTCGCCCAAGCACGGCCAAAACTGCACCCAAGAGGTCCCCGAGACGCCCCACTCGAGCTTCAAGAAGGCCCAAGCTGCCCTAAGACGAGAGAGGCCCCAAAAGGAGTAAAAGAGGGAGAATGAAGGGGCCCTGGGACACACACAAATAAGTACACACAAATAGAAATATCCCCCATATGTTTCCAATATTTTCTGGGTTTTTGTCTCCCCCCCCACTTCCCATATTTTCCCATATTTTCTGGGGGATCGACGATTAATTGTGTCTGTGTGTTTTTTCCCTCCTGAGAGAATTCGAAGTGACAGTGGGAGCGTTTCTCGCCGAGATGTCCCCCGAGACCCCCCACATGCCCCCGAGGAGCTCCGAGGGGGCTCCACGGATGCCTCGACGCGCCCACAAACTCCCACGAGGAGGAGGAGGAGGAGGAGGAGGAGGAGGAGGAGGAGGAGGAGGAGGACGCCCAGGAGGACCCCCGAGACGCCCTCGAGGAACCTCACACACGCCCCCAGCAAAAGCCTCCAACATGCCTTGAAGAGGTCGGTCGGGCACAACACGGAGGTGGACTCCTACAACGTCTGATCAAGATGCCGCACGCCCCACGCGCGGCTGTCGCGTGCACCCCTCCTCTGGAAGGGGACGCTGGGAACTCCCGTGCCCCCCCCAGCACCCCGGGGGGGGAACCAGGCTCTTCAAACGGAGTCAAGAATGGAACAAAAAACCGGCCTGGGCCGTTTGCGGGACCCTCCCCTCCGCCGGGTCGCGTCGGCTCGGCTCTTGGCAATCCGCTTCCGCTGTGCGTCGGTCAGTGGGGGGGAGGGATGGGCGGGGGAGGAGGGTCAGAAGACAAGGCCTACAGCATTGAACAGGAAGTCCTGTTGGGTGAGATCCCAAGGCACCTGGGTCGGCCACTGGTCCTAGCTTCCGCGTTCCTGGATGGGGTGGGATTCGGCTCCACCTCGTGGGCCGTGGTGCGCCGAGACCTGCGGCGCTCAGGATCGGGCCGAAAATTCCGAGCGCGCCTGCAAAAGTCTGCCGCCCAGGCGCGCCCGTTCCCTCCGCCGGGACCGACCCCGCGGACAAATCTTTCAAACCTTCCACCTCGGGACCACAGAGCTCCTTCGACACTGGGTTCCCACCAAAATAAATTGAAACCGCGGCTACCGTGGACTCAGCGAGCGTATCGCCATGGCTTGGGGGGGAAAACCTTCTTGGCGGCCGTTATGAAATGCCCCCCCCTCCCGCGCCGTCTTGTTTTGCTCTGAAGTGCGACGCGCGGTCCTCGTCCGTGCGAGCAGCGCCCGCCGCCCGGCGCGCTGGTGGAGCGCGCGCGTGCAGGCCTCTCAATATAAGGACCGCGGTGCGCGTCGGCGCCCTCCCCGCCTGGCCGCCGAACTCGCGCTGGTCGACACCGGCGGTCGAGACCACCAGGCAGCCCCACTGGGTCAAGATCGGCCCCCGCGCTCACGATGCGACCGCCAACTAGCGCCAAGTGGCCAAGATGGGGCGCTCCATCCAGGCCGCCGGTCCCGCGAGAAAGCAGTCCCCCATCAACGGCGCCATCGCCCGGAGCAGCGCGCTGCCCGCCTGGAGCTGCAGCCGCTGCTTCTTTGTCGCATCCGGCGCGGCCCAATGCGATTCGCGCCGCCGCCTCGGCGGCGGTTCTGGGGCATCTGCCCACCTCGCCGCGCTCGAAGTCTCGCCTGGAGGGGCCGCCTCCACTGTGACCGCCTGCGTCGAGCGACCCGCCTCAGTGACGGTGGCTACACTCTGTGACTTCGCCAGGTCGCACCTGCCCGCGCCGATGGCACCGTCGACGCTCAAGGCGACAACTCAGATCGTCTCCTGCAGCTCTGCGTGTGCCGCGGAGCTATGGAGACACTCTTGCACGCCACCTCTGCGTCGCACTCCGCAATATTATTTGAATATCAACCTCTGAGATATGGATGACACAACGAACTGGCTATGTGAGTATTCCCTCGCGTTCTCCTGTCCTGAACTGGTCGAAGGCGCAGCGTTCCAGAAGCGCTTGCTCTTGTGTATCTTGCTGCTGAGCGACCGCGTCCGCCTGCGGGATGAACTTGGCCTTGCGTTCGAGCGCGCAGTCGCAGTCGAGCGGGGCTGCTCTTGCCGCCGCGTCGGCGATGCGCTCGCGCCGCCGCGGCGACTTCATCGCGGGACCTGCCGCGCAGCCCGCTTGGGGAAGTTGCCCTCCAAGCGCGCGCCCGCCCCCCTCAGGTGGCAGGGCGCCCCCTATCGCCAGCGCGAGGAAGGCTCGGGAAGCAGCCGCCAGATGCCCCAGAAGACGTGGACGCTGGAAGCGCATCGTGCAGGCGCGGCGCAGCATGGCGCCTTGCGCCCACTTGCGCGCCAGTCGCGTCATGGTCCACCGCTCTCTGGCCATGTGTGCGCGCAGCCCTCTTTGTCGCTTTGGTCCTTCAGCGCGCCGCGGGCGTGGCCATCGCGCCGTCGCCTGCCGCTGCCGCCGCTGTCCCGGGCGCCGCGGTGGCCCGCATGGGCGGCCGGCCTTTTTACAGCGGCGCGCCTGCCAGCCTTGCCTCTGCGACGAAGCGCCTGGCCGCCGCCGTCGCTTGGGCGCGCCTGCCTGGCCCTTCTGCCGCCGCTTGCAGCTCGTCGGTGGGCTTGCGCTCTCAGCTCTCCTGCGATGCGCCGACTGTCTTTTCCAGAGTCCCTGGTCTACTGCGGGGTCGCCTGGGTCCTGGAACATGTTGGTGCGTCGTCGCATCCATATGAAGTGGCCCAGCAGCATCATGGGTCAGATTCGCCTCGGCGCCGCCAACGGCGTCATCGTCGGCCTCGCCACGAGCGCGAACATAGCCTTTGGCCATGACTGCAGCAGCTCTCCGAACAGCCTCAGCTTGGCCACTCTGATGAGGTCGCTGGGTCTAACCCGTCTCGCCTTGAATGGTGCCATGTCGCCCTCAGCGCCCGGGCACTCTCGCGCTCGCCCTCCTCCGTCTCGATTCAGGATCCCACTTATTGGGGCGCTTCTCGCGGCAGCGCGGTGGTCTTACCTCGCAGTGCCGCGGGCGCA
Organism: Prorocentrum cordatum; assembly: GCA_963575745.1. Taxonomy (NCBI): domain Eukaryota; class Dinophyceae; order Prorocentrales; family Prorocentraceae; genus Prorocentrum; species Prorocentrum cordatum. Next base: position 873,548 of record CAUYUJ010014983.1, on the reverse strand, counting down.
TCGCTGCTCCGAGTCGGCGAGCAGGCTCCTGCAGAGTAGCACCTGGAGCCCGCGCCGCGATCGAGCCCGCGAAGATCGCGCGGACCTTGGTGGGCAAGTCGGGGTCTGAGCAGACTTCTCTCATGGACATTTGCCGCTGTTTGGCCAAGGTCTGCGCTCTCCTGAAGGGCTCCGGGCGCGCGGCGCCACGGCGGCCCCCAGCTGTTCCCCGCCAGGCACCGGCGCGCGCCACCTCTGCGGCGGGAGTGTCGAAGCAGCTCGACGCCGGCTGGAGCGCGCCGCCCCCGTGGCGCCGCCGGCCCCTCCCGGCGCGATTGGCGCCTTTCCCTGCGAAGGCGATGGGCGCATCTGCATTGCCTTCGCCCGAGCTCTGCAAGAGCGCCAAGAGAAATCCCCACATCAACTCTAACGGTTCTCTTGCGCGCGCCCTCTGCCGCGCCCGCGCAGGAACGCGCGCCACCATCCGCGAGCGCGACGCCGCGGGCCTGGGCGTCCACGAGCTGTTCGTCATCGTCGAGCTGGCCCGCCACAGGGCGTGCGTCAGCGCCGACGACATGCGCGCCCAACCCGTGCTCGCTGCGCCTAGACTCGACCGCCTGGGTGACTTAGCGCCCGGCACATCGTGGCCTGAGCCTCGCGCGCAAACCAGGGCACGCGAGAGTGTCATGCTCTCTATGGGCGCTGACAAGTATGTAGCCCTTGGCCCCATGTCTCTCGGGTAGCGGTGGCCCGCTGGGGTGGCGGCGTATCGGGCGGCGCGATGCAGTTGGCCCCCCGCGGGGTCCGCGACGGTCGCCCAGCCACCCTCGGGCGCGGCCGCCAGCGCTAGGTCGCGGACCGAGGGCGGAGTCCGAGCGTGCCCGCGAAATGGTGGCCGAAAAGCCCGAACTGGCCCGCCAGCCGGTTCCTTCAAGAGGGGGGAGGGAGGAGAGGGAATAGAAGGAGGAGGAGGAGGAAAAGGAGGAGGAGGAGGAGGAGGAGGAGGAGGAGGAGCGACGAGAAAGGAAGAGCAGAGCGAGGCTTTGGTCAAGGAGGGGGGTTCAAGACCCGTTCCAGTTCAGCGCCCTGTCTGAACGGGAGCGGGTCTTCAACTAAACCTCCCTCCTGCTGCGCTTCTGCGTTGGCACGGTGGCGGGGTTTGCCGCAGGCAGCTGGATGGTATACTTAAACTTCTCACACATCGCAGTGCATCCCCCCTCCCACAGGGAAGGAAAAAAAGCACCTGAGACCGGATGTTCGTTCGTAGCGGCGGGTTCCTAGCATCGTTCCCTGTTCGTTGCCAGCTGAGCCACGATAATGTGGCCAACGACAGAAGTCGAGGGGACTTGTTTAGGGAATCGTTTATCCAGTCTTGGATGGGCCTAATGTCCTCGGGGGTGGTGCCGGCGGTCCTTGTTGGACCGCCGTGCGAGACCTGGTCTGCAGCTAGGCTCCAGGATCTTGAAGGTCGGCAGGGCTCAAATTCCCTTAGGATTCATCATCATCATCATCATCATCATCATCATCATCATAATCATCATCATCATCATCACCATCACCATCACCATCACCATCACCATCATCATCATCATCATCATCATCATCATCATCATCATCATCATCATCATCATCATCATAATCATGATCAGCATCAGCATCATCATCATCAGCATCAGCATCATCATCATCATCATCATCATCATCATCATCATCATCATCATCATCATCATCATCATCATCATCAGCCGCATCATCCTCCTCCTCCACCTCCTCCTCTTCCATCTCAGCCTCCTCCTCTTCCTCCTGCTCCTTGCTCCCCCCCCTCCTCCTCCTCCTCCTCCTCCTCCTCCTCCTCCTCCTCCTCCTCCTCCTATGTGTCCTACTCCTTCTCCATCTCCTCCTCCTCCTCTTCTTTTCTTCTTCTTTTTCTTATTCTTCTTCTTATTCCTCGTCCTCTTCCTCTTCCTCCTCCTCCCCCTCCTCCTCCGCCCTCCTCCTCCTCCTCCTCCTCCTCCTCCTCCCCTTTTCGTCCTCCTAGTCCTCGTCCTCGTCGTCGGTCTCCTCCTCCTCCTCCTCCTCCTCCTCCTCCTCCACCTCCACCTCTTCCTCCTCCTCCCCCGTCTCCTCCTCCTCGTCCTCCTCCTTTTACGCTGCTCAGACTTAGGCTACGAGGCTGAAGCGTTCCTCCTCCTCCTCCTGCTCCTCCTGCTCCCCTCCTCCTCTTCCTCTTGCTCCCTGCTCCCCTGCTCTCCTCCCCCCCCCACTTCGTCCTCCTCCCCCTATCCGTCATTATCCTCCTCCTGTTTGCCTTCCTCCGCCTCCTCCTCCTCCTCCTCCTCCTCCTCCTCCTCCTCCTACTCCTCGTCCTGTTCCTCGTCCTCCACCTGTTATTGCTCCCGGCTCTCCTGCTACCTCTCCTGCGTGTTCCCCCTCCTTCCTTCCCTCTTCTTCGCCCTTCTGAAACTTGAAGGTGTGATCGTATTTACAAATTCCAGCTTCGGAAGGGCGGTGTTCAAAATGTGGCTCGCGCCTTGGCGCTGCGCCCATTCGTCGTAAAGTTCGCAACAGCTTTACGCATGGAGAACGGTCCCTTTTCAACACGTGGCTCTCGCTTCGGCGCCGCGCACATTCGCCTGAGAAGCTTGCAACACGTTCACTGAGGGAGGGCGGGTGGCTTTCAAGACGTGGCTCTCGCCTTCGCGCTGCGCCCCTTCGTCTGAAAAGTTTGCCACAGGCACGCGGGGGGAGGGCGCGTGACTTTCAGAATGTTGCTCTCGCACTCATGCCGCGCGCATTCGTCGGAACCGTTTGGCAACAAATTCAAGAACCCGTGTGGTCGGAGTCCCAAGGATGGTGCTCCGGCAGGATCCACGACTGCCAAGACGCAGCCGTCGCGTGGACACGCGGTGCTGAAGTCCCCAGAACGGTGCTCTGGCACGAAAGAAATGCCAGGGCGCAACCCCAACGTTCATCCACGGCGGTGAAGCAACAGGAACTGCGTTTCGCCACGAGTCAGGCTTCTTAGACGGTTGTCTTATGATGGGCCACTTCCCAAAACGAGCATCAAGTCTTTGAGAGGCACATGAAGGGGATCTTGGAGGGAAGGTTTATTGCAACATCGTTGATGCGTCTTGGGTTTAGACCGGTCCTCCTATTCATCATAATCATCATCATCATCATCATCATCATCATCATCATCATCATCATCATCATCATCATCATCATCATCATCATCATCATCATCATCATCAGCATCATCAACATCAGCATCATCAGCATCATCAAAAGCAGCAGCATCATCAGCAGCAGCATCCTCATCCTCATCATCTTCATCATCCTCATCATCATCCACCTCCTCCTCCTCCTCTTGCTGCTCCTCCTCCTTTCTCCTCCTCCTCTCCCTCCTCCTCCCCACTCCTCCTCCTGCGCCTCCTCCTCCTCCTCCTTCTCCTCCTTCTCCTCCACCTCCTCCTCGTCGTCCTCCTCCTCTTCCTCCTCCTCCTCCTCCTCCTCCTCCTCTTCCTCCGCTCCCCTCGTCTTCACCTTTCCTCACGTGAGCCTCCTCTGCCCTTCGTCCTCGCCAGCTCGTGCCCTTCGCTTCCCAACCGCGCCTATCCTCACTGGGGTCCCTCCCTACTCCTGCTCCTCCTCCTCCTCCTCCTCCTCCTCCACCTCGTCCTCCACCTCCTCCTCCTCATCCTCCTCGTCGTCCTCCTCCTCATCCTCGACTCTTCCCGTCCTTATCCCCTCCTCCCACCCTCCCGCCTGCTCGCCTCCTCACCCCTCCCACCTACCCCTTGCGCGATCGGGCTCTCCTTCTTGATGGACTCCATGGCTGACTTCAGCGCGTTGGCCATCTCCAGCTCCTTCCGGACCTGCAGGGGATGGGGAGCGAGGAAGAGGAGGGATACTTCCTGAGAGCGTTGAGCGCTTCTGGTACCTCCCGGGGGTTCTAGCGGCTTTGGGGGCTGCTGGGACACTCTGGGGGGCCCTGGAGGGTCTCGTGGGAGCCCCGTGGTCCTCCCCATCCCCACGGCCGTCCTGCCCCTACTCTGAGATCGATCGAGCCGCTGGCATGGTCGAGTTGATCGCAGTGAATCGAGCCTCGGCGCGGGGGGGGAGCACCACCCCTCTGCAAGCAGCCCCGCCACGCACCAAAGGGCGCTGCCGATACACGGCGCGGTCCGCCGACGAGGCGGCGCGGAACCCCGTCGGGGCCGCATCGCCAGGCTCGTGTCGTGACGGCCCTGGCGTTGGGTTCTGACGCCGCGCCTCCGCCTCCTCCTCCTCCTCCTCCTCCTCCTCCTCCACCTCCTCCTCCACCTCCTCCCCCTCCTCCTCCTCTGGCCTTCTGAGGAGGCCGTCCGAGCCTTCCGAGACGGCCCGCCCCTTCGGGCGCGACCCGCCAAACGTACGCCTTCGTAATGAGCGCTCCCAGCAACTATTGGGATGGATGGTGGGCCCGTTTCAAATATGTGGTTCTGGCCTGAGCGTCAACACGCTGATCTTTAATACACACGTGTTACATTGGTGCATACGGGTGGTTTTCAGAATGTGACTCTCGCCTTAGCGCAGCGCGTATCCGGCTTATAACCATCGCTTCTCACAATTTTACGGAGAGAGGGTACCCGTCATCTGAGTGGATCTCTCTGTCTCTCTCTCTCTCTCTTTCTTTGTTTTCCCCCCCCCCTCTCTCTATACGTATATACGTAGCACCCCGCAGTTGCGGAGAAGAGTGAGGGGGCGGCGGTGACGTCGGCAGTCTGCGAGGCTTCGAAGAAGCCCGCTGCAGGCGCCAAATCTTCAAGTTATACAACGAGCCCGCCGCAGGCGCCAATTCTTTGTGAAAATATTGTAGGTGGGTCGCGGGTTGGGTCGCAAGTGGGTCGCGGGTGGGTCGACGGTGGGTCGCGGGCCGGGTCGCGGGCTGGGTCGCGGCTGGGTCGCGGGTGGGTCGCGGGTGGGTCGCGGGTGGGTCGCGGGTGGGTCGCGGGGTGGGTCGCGGGTGGGTCGCGAGGTGGGTCGCGGGTGGGTCGCGGGGTGGGTCGCGGGTGGGTCGCGGGTGGGTCGCGAGGTGGGTCGCGGGTGGGTCGCGGGCTGGGTCGCTGGGGGGACGACGTCGACGACGACGACAACAACGACAAGCAGAATCCTCACCACGGATCCGCACTTCAGCCACGCACCCAGGGACAATGAATGGCCGTTCGGCCCCCTCACTCTGATATATTTCTCTCCCTCTCTCTCTCTCTCCATTTTTTTCTCCGTCTCTATCTCTCTCTCTCTCTCGCTCCCTGTCTTTTCATTCCCCTCTTTTTGTTATTTCTCTCTCTCTCTCTCTCTCTGAACACTTTCCGAAACAGCTATGGCCAGAAGCCGAAGCGTGTGTAAAAATACAGCGGGTGCATCTGATCATACATCTTGCTACGAGGAATCCAGGGGACATCTTTCGCTGACCCCGGGCGCCGTCGGGTGCCTCGTGGACTCTGCGGGCACCATCGGGGGAGAAGCTCTGGCGGGGCACCCGCTGGCATGCAAATTGCTGACTCGGCGTGCCTTCTTAGGGGGAAAACAAACCTACCTCGCTTTTGACCACCCTCGCTTCCAAGAGGTACCAAACGATGCCAAATTGCAGCCTGTACTGGTCAGGCCGCTTGACGAGGAGGCGCGTGGTATGGCTTGGTTTTGCCTGGAAGCGAAAGCGGGGTAGGTAATTCACGCTCTGACTTCTGCAGCACGGACAGAGAGCGGTCCCTTTCCCAAACGGGACCGGGCTCTCGCCCGAGACTCCCCTGGCGGCGCGGCTGGGACCTTGGCTGTCCCCTCGCGGCCCCACCCGCGTCGAATCAGCGCCGAGTCCATGTCGGACTCGTCGGCTCCGCGCCGAATCCGCGCCGAATCCGAGACGAACCCACGCCGGATCCGCGTCGAGCCCGCATCGAGCCCGCGTCGCGCCCAGGAGCAGACCCCCACCTTGGGGACGAGCGGGGTTCGACAAAAGGCGGACTTCTCGAGGAGGGGTTGAGGAGGCAGAAACGCAGGAGGAGGAGGAGGAGGAGGAGGAGGAGGAGGGGGCGGGCGAGGCCCCCCGAAGGTGCAGCGTGGCCCTCCTCCGCCGCAGGCCGGCGGGTCCCTGCGCACGTCCGCTGTCCCCGGCCAGGCCTCTCTCCCGTGCACCCATGGGGGGGGGCGGTGCGTCTGCATGCATGCGCGCCCTTCTGGCTCGGCTCATGTCGGGCCTGTCCCCCCTACAGGGGGACTTTCGACGAAAAACATAAAACATACCCTCAAAAATGATCCCAGAACTGGTCCTCAACATACAACATTAGACATAAAATAAACCCAGAAACATAAAACATACCCTCAACATAAAAAAATACCCTCAAAATAGTCTGGGGACTATTTTTTGAGTATATCTTTTGACCTTTCTGGAATATGTCTGGGGGATTTTTATCCTTTCGTCGAAAGTCCCCCTGTAGCGGGACACGCCCGACATAAGGCTCGGCCAAGGAGGCGCCATGCACCGCCCCCCGACGCCCAGGCTGGCCCTGGCCAGCGGCAGCGGACGCGCGCAGATCTCCCCGCGCAGCGGCCGGGCCAGCTGCCGCCGGCCCACCGAGGCCCTCGCTGGCAGCGCGGGGCGCTCCGGCGTGGACCTGTACCGTGGGAGGCCCGGAAATTGGCACCAACACCAACACAGGGGGTTGTCTCCACAGGGGGAAGATGATCCTCGATTTCGGTGTTGGTGGTAATATTTCGGTCACTCTGGAAGCCAGAATCTTACCACCATCACCGAGATCGGGATCCTCTTCCCCCAGTGGAGGAACACCGCCGATGTTAGTGTTGGTGTCAACCTCTAGGGCTGCGATACCGTGCAGTGCTCCGCAGGCGTTCGTCGTCGAGGCCCAGCTCCGCTGCAACGGCACACGCGACTCGGGAGGCCCCACCGCTGCGGGCCGACGCGAACCACCTTTTGTGCTGCCCTCCTGAGCAGGCAACTCCAAGCTCCAGCGTGGGCCCGGGGCCTTCGAGCGCCGCCTCCGCGCCCTCGGTCGATCCAGCTCGCAGCGAGCGGATAGAAAGAAGAACTCGCCATCGCTCGGACCTCCATTCCCTGTGCCTCTTTCGGCTTCGTGCGTGTGTTTTGTTTGCTCGACGCTCCAGGATGCTCCTCCAGGGCCCTCGCCGAGGAAAAAATGCACACGTCCGAGCTGTGTCAGGAGAACAGGACGAGCACGCTCGCAGGAGGCGGGCCGCGCCCTCGCGGCCTCGACCGCCCGCGCCGCTCCCTCCCCCTGCGGCCCCTGCGTCTCCGCGGCCTCTCCTCCTGGCCATCGCTCGGACGTCCATTCCCCGTTTTTGTTTCGGTTTCGTGCGCGGCTTTTTCGCAGGATGGTCCAGGATGCTCCTCAACAATCCCCGCCGAGAAGAAGTGCACACGTCCGAGCGATACCAAGCCCGGGGCCTTCGAGCGCCGCCTCCGCACCCTCCGTCGATCCAGATCGCAGCGAGCGGACAGAAGGAAGACGAAGAAGAAGAAGAAGAAGAAGAAGAAAAAGAAGAGGAAGAAGAAGAAGAAGAAGGAGAAGGAGAAGAAGAAAAAGAAGAAGAAGAAGAAGAAGAGAAAGCACGCTTGCGGAAGGCGGGCCGCGCCCTCGCGGCCTCGACCGCCCGCGCCGCTCCCTCCCCCTGCGGCCCCTCCGCCTCCGCGGCCTCTCCTCCCTCCGCCTCTGCCCGCAGCGGGCGCGGCTCGCCACCATGCCGGGCGCACGCCGCGCCGCCGGGGCGGTGCCGGGCCGCGGGGTGCCCGCCGCCGCGGGCAGCAGCAGAAGCAGCAGCGTGCAGCAGCCGCTCGGATGGGGGGGGTGGCCCCGTGTCAGAGCGGTGATCTCGCTGGACACTCCTCCTCCTCCCCCTCCCCCTCCCCCACCTCCTCCTCCTCCTCCTCGTCTCCTCCTCCTCTCCTCCTCCGTCCCATCCTCCTCCTCCTCCTCCTCCACCTGCCTCTCCTCCTCCTCCTCCTCCTCCTCTCCTCCTCCTGCTCCTCCTCATCCTCCCCCTTCCTCCTCCTCCTGCTCCTCCTCATCCTCCTCCTCCTCCTCCTCCTCCCTCCTCATCCTGCTCCTCCTCCTCCTCCTCCTTCCTCCTCCTCCTCCTCCTCCTCCTCCTCCTCGCCCCTCCCTCCGTGAGCTGGACTACCACACCTCTCGGGTGCCTGCCAGCTACGCGCTGAATCCAGGGCGGCTCGCTTCAAGTGGGACTCTCGCCTGGACTCTTCAGGCCCCTGGGGCGTGGCGAGAAGACTCGTGGGGACCGGGAAGGAGAGAAGACGTGGGAGGAAGAACACGTGGGGGACGGGCGGGTGCATCTTGCAGACTCGCTGGCGCACCCTGGATTTCACTCTGCCTTCCCATCTGCCCCTGCTTCCGCTTCCGCCGCCCCCCCCCGCCCTCGTTCCTCCCCCTCCGCCCACGGCAGCCTGCGGATGCCTGGTCTCAGGACGCTCGGTCCCCGCGGGACCGCGGGCCCTCGCGGGGTGCTCGCCTGGGCCTGCGCCGCCTCCGCTGGCTGCGCAGGCCCCGGTGCTGTGTTCGACCCTAGCTCTTGCCGCTTCTGCCTCCAGTGCCTCCGCTGCCGCCGCCCCGCCCCCCCCCCGCCCTCGTCCCTCCCCCTTCCGCCTCCACCTCCGGCTCGTGCCCGCGCGAGCCTCCCCCCCCCAGGGCCGCAGCAGGCGCCCGCCGCCCTCCCCCCGCCCTCGTCCCTCCCCCTCCCGCCTCCACCTCCGGCTCGTGCCCGCGCGAGCCCCCCCCCCCCGCAGGGGGAGCGGCCTGGTGGCTCGACTTGGCCTTCCGCGCCGCGTCCTGGGGTCGGCAGGCCCCGGAGGGGAAGGGGAGGGGGAGAGAGGGAGGGACAGGGGCAGGGATAGGGATAGGGAGGGAGAGAGGATAGGATAGGGATAGGGATAGGGATAGGGATAGGGATAGGGATAGGGATAGGGAGGGATGGGGAGTGAGGGACAGGGGTAGGGGTAGGGATAGGGATAGTGACGGGAGGGAGAGAGGATAGGGATAGGGATAGGGATAGGGGCAGGGATAGGGAGGGAGGGGTAGGGATAGGGATAGGAATAGAGAGAGGGGGGGGGGCAGGACGGGCGGGAGGGCGAGCGGCAGCAGCAGGACGAGCCCACCGCTGGCCGGGCCCGGCGGGTCCCCCGCGGAGGTCCGCAGAGGGAGGAGCAGAGAGACAGAGAGGGGGAAGGAGAACGAGCACGCCTGGCGCCCGACGCTCCCGCATCTCTCTCTCTTCTCTCTTCCTCGAGCCCCATGCCGCATGGCTGGGCAGCCCGCTGCCTCTGTCACGCCAGAGCAATCGACGCATCCGTGAAGGAAGAAACCGGACCACTGGTACGTAAACGCAGAGCAGTCGACGAAGCCGTGAAAGACGAAATCTGATCACTGAAAAGACAACCCTGCCATCATACTCGGGACCGGCTCCCTCCTCGCCCCGCCTCACGTGGAGCTGCCCGGTCAGCCCCGAAGGAACGGATCGGACCACTGTTACAGATTCCTGCCGTCACCATCGGGGCCCCAAGAGGTCCCCAAGAGGCCCCTAAGCGGCGTCCCAAGAGGGCTCCCACTAGCAAAAATCGTCCCATTCCCTGAGGAAAACGTGCATTTTTAACATATCCGCCTCTTCGTTTTTCACACCTTTCAAGGCGGTCCAAGAGGCCCCCAAGATCACCGCTCCCTCCTCGTCCTTCCCACCCCTCCGCCCTGGCTGACGCACCCCGTCACAAACACGTCCCCCCTCGAGCGGCGCCACGGAGCGCGGCCTGTCGGCCGAGCGCGCGCGCGTGCGCCCGCATTGCCCCGCCCCCCGCGTGCGGCACCGCCTCGCGCTCTGCTCGTCCTCCGTGCCTCCCCAGGTTGTATGATGTGTGTGTGTGTGTTGTGTGTGTTGTGTGTTGTGTGTATGTTGTGTGTGTGTGTGTGTGTGTTGTGTGTGAGTGTGTGTGTGTGTGTTATGTGTGTGTGTGTGCGCGTGCGCGTGCGCGTGCGCGTGTGTGTGTGTGTGTGTCTGTTGTGTGTTGTGTGTTGTGTGTGAGAGAGAGAGCGGCTTTGAAACAGGTTCAAGTGTCTTTCAGTGTCCCAATTTGCGCTTCCCTGCGCCTATGAGTATCTATCAACGCCGATTAACGACCACTAATAAGCAGTAATAAGCGTCAATAGCCGGGGAGGGCGGCAACTCATGCTTAAAGCTATACTCTCACGCATGACGCATCTAACCAATTGTTGTCCAGAGGCCTCCCTTTGCATATTGCGGGCTCATCGGAAATCACTTGCGTAATCCGGCCAGCCAAATCGAACCCCGTCCTATGAGAAGGGCAATGGCACCCCGGGGGGTGCTTGGTCCATTGTAGCGATGCCTCGCGCAGGCATCGGCACGCACCCTGGCATCGACCGAACCGTGGACAACCCTACAGTCAACCCGTAGAATAAGGATGCGCGGTAAGGATACAAGGGCCTTGGAGTGCCACGCGACCGTTTCTTCGAACGAGCTTGGCCAGCCAAAGCGGCCAAGGATAGACCGAGGAGGCAAGGATGCAAGGGTACCCTTGGGAAGGTTGCCCATCCTTAACTGCGCGGGTTGACTGTATGCTCCATTCCCCTCAGCATGCACCCCCAGACCTGTCTTGGAGCGCGTCGCGACAGGTGCAGTCTGGGGGAGATCCCGGCCGTGGCGACGAGAAGCCGCCCAGAGGCCCAGAGCGGACCAAGAACGCCCAGCCAACTCGTCGATCCTGGATATCCACGATCCCCG